>OX103972.1:10933994-10955240 GCA_944470395.2 Schistosoma turkestanicum
GTGAGGGCGGCTGTCACTTCCCGGCTGCCCACACCGTGGAAGGTTGTTTCTTGAGGGACCTGAAAAGGAAGATGGATTAGTGTTGGTGCGTGACCGCAGAGTCCAAGGGACAACTGCTTGAGGCCGGTCACGCACGGCCTTTTTATGAAAGGTATTTTGAGGATTAGCTCCGTTCTTAAAGGCCCTTAGTAGGCACCCTTACCCAGGGAGACGGAAATCCGTGAGTTAGGGGGAGTGTGACATTTTTAGGGCCGACCTTTTCTAACCCTTCCTTCCTTGTGAGAAGGCAGCATCGCTGCAGATGCTGGTTGTCCGAGGGAAACACCTTACTGCTGTCACACCCCTCTGCAGTCAGCAGTACGACTTCGCCCTCAGACCTTGGGTAGCTGCTTTTAGTCTCATCGTTCTCCAATCGACCTGCCTGGCATGGTAGGACCTGCAGGAACATATGTTCCAGCCAGTATAGCTCGGTTGGGTCATCACGATAGGCAAGCCCGACCACCACGTCAAGGTAGCAGCTTCGGTCGGGATCTGGAACTCCAAACAACTTTCAACCAAAACCAAAATCAGGATTTTCAATACAAATGTCAATACAGTTCCACTGTATGCAGCGGAAACTTGGAGAACTACCAAAGCTATCATCCAGAGGATACAAGTGTTTGTTAACAGCTGTCTACGCAAAATACTTCGTATTCGTTGGCCAGACACCATTAGCAACAACGAACTGTGGGAGAGAACAAGTCAGATTGCAGTGGAGGAGGAAATCAGGAAGAAGCGATGGAAGTGGATAGGACACACACTACGAAAAGCACCCAACTGCGTCACGAGACAAGCCCTCACATGGAACCCTCAAGGCAAAAGGAAAAGAGGAAGGCCAATGAACACACTACGCCGAGAAATAGAGAAAGATATGAGAGGAATGAACAAACATTGGACAGAACTGGAGAGGGAAGCCCAGGACAGAGTTGGTTGGAGAAAACTGGTGGGCGGCCTATGCTCCATTGGGGGTAACAGGCGTAAGTAAGTAAGTAAGTAATCACAGTTGAAATTTTAAAAAAAACAATTAACACAACTTACTTACTTTTAAATGTTTTAATAAAAGCATCAGACAAGCTACTGCTACACATCGACTAGATATTCTAGGTGATTGAGCAGCTTTGCATAAATTACTGATTAAACGCATACGAACTTGATGAAATGGATTATCATTTGTTTGATTATCACCATTACAGCTTAATTCTAGTAAACTACCAGCACGTATCAATGGTAATAAGGCGTGTACTAATGCAGTTGAAATTGACAATGGTATTAATCCGATAGAATCAATGATTGGATTTAAACGATCAGCTCGAATAGCCACCTCCAATGGGAATACAGCGACTAAATTACTAAGAAGATCTGGAAGGGTGCGTGGGGGATGGGGGGTGGTGAAATAAAGCGGGAGGAAGTAAAGACTTTTGAAAAGTTTGAGATACAATGAAAAGTAAACTGTTTTGAATATTTGACTATTGAAAGAAGTGGTATAATTTCAATGAAAAATGTTTTAGTGGAAGAAAAATCCATGGTGTTTAAAATTCTCAACATTTCTCATAAAACTTGGACTAATTTAATTTGTTTTTATTTATTGTCTGAGAAAGTAGTTTACATTGAGTTATGAAACGTCAGAAAATTTGGGATACTACTGTTACGCCTGCACGTAAACACGTCAACTTGATATATACTTGGACTACTACGAGTTTACCTAGTATGAAAACGAGAGCGAGGATCGAGGATCCGGCAACACGACATGCTACTCAATTCGATTGTCCTAACCCCCAATTGAATGAAACAAGAAACTTGATACGAAGTAGAACCTGTATTCTACAAGCATCCAGCAAGTACGAGGTCCGAGTCCAGAAGAGAATCAGGATCCCGGACAAGGGATCAGGGATCCGGGACCGGGTCCTGGTCCTCGTTGTGGTCATAAAACGTTACAAATAATGCGTATTTATACATTTTGGTCGAATAGGAAACAGCATCGAAGTCTGTGACATTGGCAGTTAAAACGGCCAATAGGAAGCAACATTTAAAGTTATATTAATAGTCAGAACAACCAATAAGAAACAACATTGGAGCACGTGACATTGATATCCAGGATGACCATGAAATTGTCTAGTAGGAATTTACCAATAGGAATCGACCAATAATTCTCTTAGGATATTGGATGAATATCCTAACAACTGCAAATAACAAACCACCCAACGCCTAATTTATTTAAAATTATCAAGTTAAACCTTGGTAATGATACCTAGTGTGTCATAAATAACGTGAGATGAAACGGTGTATACTTGTCCAACATTGTGTAAATCATTCAGAGTTTCTGAATAGAAACAGTTGAAAAAATCGATTCACAAGAAACTAAAAGCTTGAACAGAATTTTCGAACTAAAGAAGGTGGTCAAGTGCTGCTAAACCAACGCAAGACATAAGTTCGTGAATTTATGCCTGATTTGATTCATGTTAACAAGTTCTACACCACCAAGCTGTGATCTGTTCAATAATCTTCATGAATTGTCGTAGACTATAGGTGATACGGCTGACGTATCGTTTGCATTAGCAGTGAAGTGAGCTGAAAGAATGCGACTAGAGTTAGTCGTAGAGATAAGAGAGATATTCGGGGGTGTAAGAAGGATTTGGTTGTGACCGATTTGGTTTCGTGTGCTGTTACGGGTATGAGGGCGGTTGTCACTTTCGGGTGCCCACACCGTAGAAGGTTGTTTCTTGACGAACCTGGAAAGGAAGGTAGATTAGTGTCGGTCTTAGAGACCTGTGGCGTGACCGCAGAGCACAGGGGACAAATGCTTGAGGCCAGTCACGAACGGCTTTTTCATGAAAGGTTTTTTTAGTATTAGCTCCGCTCTTAAAAGTCCTTAGTGGGCACCCTTACCGGCAAAGACGGAAATCCGTGTGGTAGGGTGAGGTGTAACATTTTTAGGGTCGACCTTTTCTAACCCTTCCTTCCTTGTGAGAAGACAGCATCGCTGCAGATGCTGGTTGTCCAAGGGAAACACCTTACTGCTGTCACACCTCTCTGCAGTCAGCAGTACGACTTGGTCCTCAGACCTTAGGTAGCTGTTTTTAGTCTCATCGTTCTCCAATCGACCTGCCTGGTATGTTAAAACCTTCAGGAACATATGTTCCAGCCAGTATAGCTCGGTTGGGTCATCACGATAGGCAAACTCGAGCACCACGTCAAGGTAGCAGCTACGATCGGATGACACGGCTGACAATTGGTTGTGGTACCACACATGCGCCACACATTCACCATTTTCTCCGAAATTCAGAATCTCAATATCACTTGACAGTTTGTATTCCTTGATTTTAGTTGCACTTTTCGAACTATATTCACTAATGTTGATCATTTTACTATGCGTACTATCATACAATCCATAATATCATATTAATGGGTAGAAGACTTGGCTTTTGCTTCACCTACTCTGGTTTGATCAGTCATGTATGATTGTTAACCTGTAAATAAACAGCGTGGTTCAAAGCTGAATAAACACCATGTACATAGGGAATGAATGACATTGACCACTATTTCGAACAACTCTCTCTCTCTCCATGTTGATGCAAACTATGACATTTTAGAAGGATGTAAAAATGTGTGTTGGGTCCAATTTTATTAATTACTAACTAACTATCTAGAGAGGACTGAATTACTTAGCGGACAAAATATCATCTTTCCTAATTAATGTAAAGTAACTTCATTTTAATAAATCAATTGGATTCAAATATCAGTCAGTCGGTTATAAGCAACATAAAGCCTCAAGGATTCAATGATGAAAATGAAAAAAAACAATAAGTCAAATTAATTAAGAGGCACTTTTCCACTGCGTGAGGTTCACTAGATTCATTATCGCCATATTCTTTTTCAGTAGACATAAAAATGAAACAACCGAAACCACTAGGATATTCAAACTGAGACGACAGGTAGTCAAAATAAGGTTGATTATATGAAACATATGGTGAGCAAATACCCAGTATTTTGATAAAAATAAAGTAATTACGCAGTAATTGTATGTAAAACTTCATAATTCTAGTGAATTACCTGTATTACATTTTATAGCTACTTGCAAATTCTAAGTGAAATTTAATTAGATTCGCTAACAACTAAAGGGTTTATTATGACTATCATTAAATCTGTAGTGTTCTTTAGCACCCGAAATCCCTAGTATAATCGAAAATGGGGAGAATGCAATCTCTATCTCTCTCTAGATGTTCTCACATGACCGCGAGTACATACCTACTGTTATAAAAATCCTAATCACTGCCTTCTCGTCACACGGGTGTTGTTCACGAAACTCAAGGCAGAAAACGAGTGGCTGGCACTGTAATCAGGCTGGTAGGTATGAAGGATCAATCTTGAGGAGTTAGGAAACTATGGCTCTAAACGAATAGTGCACATGGGCTCCAGTATCCTAGCGTAATAAATGGTATATGAACTTGTAGTTGGTCAGGGGGTATCAAGGGATTTCATTTCCTTACATTGCTCCAATGCTTTGCGGATTAGACTTTTGGATCAAAGTCTCGGGGACTGATCCCGTAAAAAACCACCTGCTTTGGTTTGGGCAGATGAGCAGTATCGTAGTCCACACACAAATTTAATAATTTGTGTGGCGCATATTGTTGGGGAAGTTAGATCCCCAGAACTCACTTGAAAAATGTCTTAATTTTGGATTTTATTCATGGGCTGATCAGTTGACCTTGAGATCACATTTCCCACCAAGAAAATCTTTGGCCGTGATTGGTTGGTGCGTTATTTTAGTAAGCTATTTCTGTGACTATCACAAGGACGTTTCTATAATGTATAAATGAACTCGATTTGCGTGCTTGAGTTCACTGTAATTGCTGGGTGTTTGTAGAATACACTGTCTACGCTATATCATTCATCCCACTTCACCATTAAGTAAACAAACGAAGCTCTTCGTCATGTTGAACTTATTTGGTTTGTCCTCATATCACATCAGAGCATTAACAAACCTATTCATTAACAAGTCAATGATATGAGCAATGAATTGTCATTTAACTTGAAGAAAGAGTTGAACTGGAGATTAATTAATATTAACTTAGCAAAAGTGGTAACGGCAACCTCTGTATACTACTTATAAGCTACAATGTAAGTAGTATTTCTAATAGTAAAGCATTCCTTATAAGACCTGAAGGTCTCAGATTTAATTTTAGGTGTAACTATAGGTCATTATTATTGGAGAGCTTCATGTTAGAATGAAACAGTCAGCAATACTTAGTGATATTTTGATGGTATCCCAACTAAGACCAATCTTATGATGAATACAACCGACAAAACTTACTTCAGCCTAGTGAATACAACCGACAAAACTTACTTCAGCCTAGTTAGAGGTTAAATTAACAAATAATTTACAATAGTTATACAACTCTTACCCAAGGCATATAGAGCTATAGGTCGACTTGATTCACTCCATATAAGATTTGCAATAATTGTAATAATCTCATCACGTGAACAAGGACAATGCTGAGATGTAAACATTTCAAGAGAAAAAAATTGGCCCAGTTTATGAGAGAGAAAAATTAACGGGAGATTATAGAATCATCATTTATGTATGAAAAAATAATGTTATAATATATTATAAGGAAAAGACATTGATATACACAAAATGGTAGGGTGAAATAATTCATTCAATCTTATACAAGAGTTGATAATCTAACTCATGTGATCAAACTAACACACTTTTGTACATTAGAGTTTTACCAAACACACACACACACGCACACACCATTGAGGATTCTAATCAGGTACAGTTTAGAAAAATTAATGTCTCCAACTTATTTCGTTAGTTAATTAATGAGTTAGTTGTGAAGATAAGGGGGATGTTACGGTGTGTAGGAAGGATTTGATTATGACCGATTTAGTCTCGCGTGCTGGTACGGGTACGAGGGTGGATGTCACTTCCCGGTTGCCCATACCGTGGAAGGGTGTTTCTTGAAGAACCCAAGAAGGAAAGTAGGTTATCGTTGGTCCTAGAGACCTGGGAGCGTGACCGCGGAGTCCGAGGGATAACTGCTTGAGTCCGGTCATGCACAGCCTTTTTATTAGAAGTTTTTGAAGTGTTAACTCCGCTTTTGTTTGAAAGGCCTTACCACCGGAAACGGAATTATTATTGTCTCAGTGATCTATAGTACATAAATTTATTGAAACAGCACATCTGTGGAATATAAACACACACACATAAGATATCACTACTCATTCGCTCCTATAAAGTATGCGAACTAAAAATGTGATCATCCAGTTTTCGTTTAAAGATTTAAGATCATAAAACAGCTTAAATTTTAATTTTAGGTGTACATATAACAATAAAACATATATTCATGAACCAGTAATTTAACTAAAAGCATCACGAACTGACCTAAAGTAGACAACCATTAGAAACCTGAAAGCACATAACAGCCATTTCGTCTTAGTATGGAACTTCCTCATCAGTGTGCATCCACAACCCCCAAGCGCGTGGATCGAACCTGGGACCTTTGGCTTCGCGCGCGAACACTTCACTTCTAGAAGATAGTTATCCACCGCAAGAAATAGATAAAGGTTGCGCAACATCATGGATTGATTGCAGTTAGATATTAAAAACATCCGACGCTGACTCAGTAGTCTGAATTTTTAACATCCGTGCATGAGACCATAGATCCTAGTTTCGATTCCGACGTGCGTGGGTCGTAGATGTGTTATGCTAAGTCCCAATACTAAGATGAAACGACCATCCAGTACTTTCATGTTTCTAACGATAGCTTAGCTCAGATCAGTTCGTGATTTTAGTTATGAAAATAATACAATCTACACAGATCCTTTTCATTTTAGAACTTTATATTTCATCTGAATATTTGACATATATCCAATATAAGTTCTTATCAAATGAAGATACGAATTTTAGTCAGTGATATTGATTGTGCGTCTACTTAGGAGCTTGAATATACTGAACTTGATAAATTGTAAGGGATAAGAAAGTGGGATAAAACAGCGAACCGTTGAGTACTAATAATAATAATAATAATCAGTCAGTCAGTCAGTTACAACGTAGAACTTCGTACGTAAGTACATCAGTTCATGTCGCCATACCACATCAGCACAGAGATATAATTGTCAATTCAAATCCAATAGTAGTAGAGGTAGTAAAGGTATTAGAAGTAATCGGAGAGGTTACGATTAGAAGATATTATTCAAGAAGTATGATTCCGTGAGAAACGTTTAGAAAGTCAAAACTAGAGGTGTTGAAGAATCCAGAAGATTAGGATTTGAGAGAACACAAAGAATAAATGCACCGGCGCCATTGCGAACGATTTTGAGCCATGTCATTCAAGGTATCTAACCATCGATTATTATCATCTCGCGAACCCCAACCAGGTAGTCGACAATTATCGACATGGCTAAGTCCACTTGTCAATGACTTCATGGATTTGTGCCATGTTTTGGTTTGGCCGCCCCTAACTTTCTTCCAACCTACTCCTACACTACAAAACATAGCTCTTCGATGCAGTCGGTGGTTAGGCATACGCAACACATGTCCCAACCACCTCAAAATAATAATAATAATAATAATAGTAATAATGATACAGCTCGTTTGTCAGGTGTAGGTATATGTACCAAACCTTGGGTCACAACGTTTTGTGAGGTTTAGAGATGCCACCCAATTCTTCTAACCAAAACAAAGCTCGGGTTAATGAAAATAAAGTGTCGTTTTTAATCACAAAGTAACAGCTCCATAACTTGTCAAGCACTAAGTTATTCAGACAATTATTCAGTACATAATAATAATAATAAAAATATTAAAGTAATAATTTATCATCAAAGTCACTTAACCATAAAAATTTGAAATGATACGAAGATCATATATATTATACGTAAGACAATTGAACATTCGAATAGCATAATATTAAGAATCAAAGAAGTGTGACAAAAGATTTCAATGAAACTACAACAAACTCCACAACCCCATTACGATTATTATCAACTGCATACTAGTGAGTAACTTCATGAGGAAATTCTCGGAGTTTTAGTGAGAAGACATGATCAGTGAAATTGAACCATGTCAGGTGTGAAGCAGTTACCCACTGAAGACAATGGATGAAGTAGTGCAATATCGTAAATTGATTGAAGTTTGACTAATACATTATTGAATACCGACTCAGTGGTCTAGAGGTTAGATGATCGCGCGTGAGACCGAAGGTCCTAGATTCGATCCCCACTTCCAGGGGTCATGGATGTGCGCTGCCACTGATGAGTCCTATATTAGGACAAAACTACTGTCTGGTGATTTTAGGTTTCTAATGGTAGTCTAACATTGATGGATTCATTATTTCAAGGAAAAATTAAAATAATTTACCTTGAAAATATGCAGAAGTAAATCTAAGCCAGAAGATAAAATACGTGATTTCAATGTATCATGAGTTTGAAAAGGTGAAGTTGATAATGATTTTGATAAACGTCCACTTGATTTATTGTGAGCAGTAAAAACAGTTGAAGATGAACATGCAGCTCGAAGAAGAGTAAAACCAAGTAAAGTCATTCCTTGAACAGTAAATTCCCATTGTTTTGAAGTGCTAAATATTCAAAAGTAGTTAAATAAAAAGAAACTATATACTAAAATCTTAATTTACTATCATGATTCTCTACATCGTGATCAGATTTTATTTCACTTTCGATCATTAAAAAGTGTTTACTACTCTCATTAAGATATTTATTTTGTTATGATGTTGTTACGCCTGCACGTAAACACGTCAACTTGATATGCTTGAACTATTACGAGTTTACCTTATCGGAAAACAAGAGCGAGGATCGAGGATCCGGTGACACAACATGCTACTCAAATCCGATTATTACAACCCCCATATTGAGTGAAAATAAGAAGATGTGATATGAAGTAGAATCTGTATTCTACAAGCATCCAGAAAGTACGAGGTCGGAATCCAGGAGACAGTCAGGATCCCGGACTAGGGATCAGGGACCAAGCCCTGATCCTGGTCGTGGTCAATAAACGTTACAGATAATGCATATTTATACATTTTGGTCGAATAGGAAATAGCATCGAACTCTGTGGCATTGATAGTTAAGACGACCAATAGGAAGTAACATTTGAAGTGACATTGATAGTCAGGACAACCAATAAGAAACAACATTGGAGTACGTGACATTGATATCTAGTATGACCATAAAATTGACCAGTAGAAATTAACCAATAATTCTCTTAGGATATTGGATGAATATCCTAACAGATGTAATGAAACATTTCCGTAATTGTATGACAAAAAAATTAACATCATCGATGTTTCACCAATAAAACCTGACTGGTATTTGAAGTTGATGATACATATATTTATATTTATTAGTAAGGAGTGAGAAAAAGTGAAAAGATGAAATTTCGGAATTTATTCTTTTGTCAATTAGTTTGTATACACACAACAGTATGCATGATTTTTAAAATACTAATGTCTATTTTATTCAGAAGATTTTTGTATAACTGAAACATGATTCAGCAGATAATACAATGCACACAATGTTTACGATAGAATAGTAGGGATGCCCAAGCTAAGAGATCGAGCGATGTTTTGTGTTGTAGAAGTAGAAAGTTAGGGGCAGCCAAACAAAAATATGGCAGAAATGCATGAAGTTATTGACAAATGGACTGAGTCATGTTGGTAAGTGTCGACTACCAGGTTGAGTTCGGTGAGATGATAGTGATCGATGGTTAGAGACCCTGAATGACATGACTGAAAACAGTTTGCAATGGCACTGGTGCATTCATTGTTTGTGTGCCCTCAAATCCTAATCTGAATTCCTCATCACCTCTGTCTTATTCTTTTTAAGTTTATTTCACTAGATTCTACTTCTTGAATAATGTCCTCGAACCATAATCTCTACGACTACTGCTAATACTTCTACTACCTCTACTACTATGGGATTTGAATCGACAATTGCTTCTTTGTGCTAATGTGATATGGTAACCTAAACTGATGTGCGTACGTACGAATTTCTATGTTGTAACTGGCTGATTGATTGAAGCCGAGAAATGGCATCGGCACATGAAGTTACTGACGTTGTGCACTAGGCCATGTTTGCAAACATCTAGATTGTCATTAATGGTTCAGGTGGATGGATGACACGGTCCAAAATCGTTAACAACGATGCTAATACATTCATTCATAGTCTTCCTCCTTACAACACGAGTTTTAAAACTATCTTATTATCTTTGATTCTACGAATTGGTAGTTGTCGAGTGCCTGATTGGGGTCCGCGAGATGATAATAATCGATGGTTAGAGACCTTGAATGACATGGCTCAAAATCGTTCGCAATGGCGCCAGTGCATTTATTCTGTGTGTTCTCTCAAATCCTAATCTTCTGGGTTCTTCAACACCTCTAGTTTTGACTTTCTAAACTTTTCTCACTGAATCATACTTCTTGAATAATATCTTCTGATCCTAAACTCTCCGATTACTTCTAATACCTTTACTACCTCTTCTACTATTGGATTTGAATTGACAAGTACATCTCTGTGCTGATGTGGTATGGCGACATGAACTGATGTACTTACGTACGAAGTTCTACGTTGCATCTGACTGACTGACTGATTCTACGAATTCTTACAAAACATTATTGTTTATGCCTAATTTATTCTACTACCGATGTTTCTACTCTGACAATTGTTTGAATAATTTCATTTTTCTATGCTGATGATGAAGTCACAACTTCATCAGATGGATATATGTGCCACGTTCTAAGTTGCATTTGTCAAACCGACTGTTTATTTATTTACTGTAGCACAAAATATAGATACAGAAGGAAGTCAATGAGAAGAATGAGCCACACAAAGTATGGATAACACTGTAAGGAGAACTAAATACAATTGAACAGAATGGAGAAAAAATAATGTATAGAACAATTAACGAGAAAACTGTGTAATAGCGGAGACATTTGGGTTAACAGTGCAAACAACATATTTTAGAACTCTTTCAGGTAAAGAGATTTCTCTGATATTTATGAAGAATTTAACAGAAGATTACGAAAGAATCCCCATTGGTTTCTGTCCTGAGAAAGGTCAGATAATGTCTCAAGCTACTAGGTTGCTCCACTTCTAGAAGGCAAACTAGGAAACCATGGTTGACTGAAAAATCTCAGTCCTACATAGCTGCCTTTTATACCATGGTGTTAAGTCATAAACTTATTACCACTTCGCTTTTTCGAACCAGTACAGGAGTCGGCAACAAATGCACGATGTGAGAGCCTCTGGGATGAAATTCGTAGCATATGCCCAGGCCACCGAAGTCAGTGTTTCAAGATGGTGACGGTTCCATGATAGCTCTAGATGTTTTCATGTCAAATCTTCGTAAAAAGCAATCAATGTTTACAAAGTTAACAGACAGATATATATTATATAAATTTACCAATTTTCACTAAGCTTGAGGATAATTTCTTTAGGATCATCCGGCAATCGGCATAAATCTCGAAGAAACGACGACTCTAACACCAAATGATTATCAGTAAATCCCGTCAAAATAGAGGAAGTCAGTAATTGAGTGGCCTTTATAGACAATATGGCAGAAAGAAACAATTGAAAAATAGGGATAATAAGGAAAACTTGATTTTTTAACACTACTTTTTTACACCCCGACCGTGGCTGTTGCACTCATGTGATAGTTAGGCTTGCCTATCGAGATAACTCCACCGAGCTATATAGACCGGAACATATGTTCCTATAGGTCCCAACATGCTAGACAGGTTGATTGAAGAACCTTAAGGCTAAAAGCACCAACTGAAGATGTGAGGGCGAAGTCGTACTGCTGACTAAAGAGAGTAGTGTCAGCAGTAACGTGTTTCCCTCGGATAACCAGCATTGACAGCGATGTTACCTACTGACATCAGAAGGAAGGGGTACGAGAAGTTAGACCCTAAAAGTGTCACACCTCACCTTACTGCACAAATTTCCGTCTCCGGCGATAAGAACTTCTGAAGAGCGGAGTCAACACTTTTGGTTTACGTGTTTGACCAAATGTGTAGTTTTTTCTGGTTAAATTGTTATATATACAACGAAAGCAACATTCCATGGATATGAGTCGGTCAAGAAAGGATGAACTGCAATAACAATCATGCTTTTATATCTAGTTTTTAACTAGATACTTAATGAATCAAAAAATGCATTGTATTTAGATGAATAATTATTGACAGAAGTATTGAAGCATTTAAATCATGATTTTAATGAACAATCTAATTTTTCATTGTTAAACTGTAATAAAGTATTATACATCAATCACTTGAACCTCAATCACTCTCGAATGAATTAAGATCTAAGTGTTAGGCAACATTTTTGCCCATCATGATGAACCTTAGAGCTGCTCATTTGGATCTAGAAACGAGGAGTAGGATATTTAAGTGACGTGGTGAGTCAACAAGTACATACATTAACTTATTGATAATCTCTAGATATTCACTAGTACGGTAATTATGGGAACAAGTAATCTTTAAATCGATAAGATATGTAGTCAGTAGAATCATTAGGTTAAATGGGTTAGAATCAGACAGAGTGATGCATATGAATTGCCTTTTATTTGTTCCTTATCTTGAGATTAAAAATTATTTAATAGATTTTTTGTTCCTTGAATTCATCCTTTCTTTTTGAACTGTAATCTTTAATGCTTGATCTTTCTCAGTAGGATTAATCATACCATCATTTCAACTCTTGATATTCCTCGTAACGGGATATAGCGCGGTAGGTCGGGCTGATATATACCTATTTTAGCCTGTGTTAATTATGACTTGCTGCGTTGAGGATACTTTAGTACAGGCTAACATGGCTCATATTCAGTCAGTCAGTTAGTTACAACGTAGAATTTCGTACGTACGTACGTACCTCAGTTCCGATTGCCATACCACATTAGCACAGAGACGCAATTTTCACTTCGAATTCCATAGTATTAAAGGTAGTAGAAGTATTAGCAGTAATCGGAGAGATTAGGGTTCGACGATATTATTCAAGGAGTATAAAATAAACATATTTACTTACTTACGCCTGTTACCCCCAATTGAGCATAGGCAGCCCACCAGTTTTCTTCAACCAACTCTGTCCTGAACTTCCTTCTCCAGTTCTGTCCAATCTTTGTTCATTCTTCTCATGTCTTTTTCTATTTCTCGACGTAATGTGTTCCTTGACCTTCCTCTTTTCCTTTTGCATTGAGGGTTCCATGTGAGGGCTTGTCTGGTGACGCAGTTGAGTGCTTTTCGTAGTGTGTGCCCTATCCACTTCCACCGCTTCTTCCTGATTGCCTTCTCCACTGGAATCTGGTCGGTTTTCTCCCACAGTACGTTGTTGCTGATGGTGTCTGGCCAACCAATCCGGAGTATTTTGCGTAGACAACTGTTAATAAACACTTGTTTCTTCTGGATCATGGCTTTCGTAGTTCTCCATGTTTCCGCTCCATACAATATAACTGTCTTGACATTTGTATTGAAAATCCTGATTTTGGTTTTGGTTGGAGTTCCAGATATTTTTCAACTGCAGAAATGCAGCCCTTGATTTGTCGATCCGCACCCTCACATCTGCATCGGATCCACCTTTCTCGTCGATGATGCTGTTCAGATATGTAAAGGTGTTAACGTCCTCCAAGGCATCAAGAGTGATTTGGTTGGTGCATGTTGTGTTGCATCGGAGAATTTTGCTTTTCCCCTTATGTATGTTGAGACCTACTGCTGCAGAGGCTGCTGCTACACTGGTCGTCTTCTCTTGCATTTGTTGTTGCGTGTGCGACAGAAGAGCCAGGTCATCTGCGACGTCCAGATCGTCCAGAGAGAAATGAAGGTCATAAGGAATTCAGATTAGAATTTGAGAGAACACAAAGAGTGGATGCAGTTGCGCTATTGCAAACGATTTTGAGCCATGTCGTTCAAGGTCTCTAACCATTGGTGACTTTCGTCTCGCGGATACCAACCAGGCAGTCGACACCTACCGACATGGCTCAGTCCACTTGTCAGTGAATTCATGGATTTTTGCCTTATTTTGGTCTGGCCGCCCCTAACTATCTTACAACCTACTCCTACATCACAAAACATAGCTCGACGATGCAGTCGGTGGTTAGGCATACGTAACACATGTCCCAACCGCCTCAACTGATGAGGCTTCGCAACTTCATCTATTGATCTGCCATCCTTACCTAGCACCCGTGTCCTAACAACAGCATTGTTTACTCGGTTGTCTCAGGATACACGACCAATGCTTCGGAGACACCTATGATCAAAAACCAGTAACCTACGAATATCTCCTACTATGACTGGTCATGTTTCGCAGTCACAAAGTAGGTTGGAGCGAATTGCTAACCAGTAGACTCTTCCTTTGGTTAGGAAACAGATATCTCACCTCATATTCAACATAAATCAGAAATACGCTGTTTTCTATACTCAAAAAAGTATCCATTAGAATTGTTGTCAGTAGAATTCAAACTAGGACCTACTTACTCGTTATACAGTCATAAATTTTGTTTTGATCAAATACAAGTTAACACCAGACAAACAGAAATATACTTGAAATAAATGATAAATAAATGATAAACTGCAAAAATATATTTAATAAATGAACAAACATACATATATATTATCAGTTATTAAATAATAAAACTTACTTGAGTTTGAGTACTACGAATAGGCAGTAAAGTCATTAAAATAGTATAATAAAATTCTGATCCATTCAATGATTTGGATAAACACTAATTGACCATTCATTATAAGGAAAAAAAAACAAAACAGAGATACCTTAATCGTTTCAAAAATAATTTTTCCAAAATGTTCATTTGCTTTCACTAATGCAAATATTTTCATCATTAATTGACCACGTATCATTTCAATTGTTTCCGATGAACTACTACTATCACTACTACTTGTACTATAGATAAGTCGTGTAATTTGTATAAATAAAAATTCCATATATCTCTAATTTCAAAAAAAAAATAATAAAATCATTATAAAAAGAGAATTATACAAACCGGAAATGCAAACAATAGAATACTTTGTACAAAATTATCTGGTAATTTATCTAATTTCCATGAAATAATAATTTTCGATAAAGCTTTTTCCAATATCTTTTCCATTGATTTTCGTTGTAAGTTATAATTACTGAAAATATCCAATAAACATGTGACATTTTCATTGGACCATCTAAAAATTTTTAAAATATAAAGGGAAAATTTTTTTGTTTTACTCTACAGAACAAAGTGAATCAACCATTGAACATAGAACAGTATTAGAATTTTCCAATTTAGTTAAACCTTTAGCTAAAATATCGAATAAGCTGAAAAAAAATAGTTTATTGAATAAACATAAATACATCTCTTACAGTGATGGTTCACAGCATAAACAATGTAATTTACGAATCATTCGAAAGCACAAACGTTCAATTTTCCAATCTTCTAAAAAATCTAACTAGAAATTTTAGAAATGAATATAAAATTAACACCAACAAATCAAATTAACATACATTATTATTTAGAAATGAAAAAAATATTAGCCTCAGATTAGTATCCAATTGTTTTGACCATAGATAATCAACAATATGTTCATATATTTCTAACAATTGTTCATGTTTACTAACACCAACTAAAAAAAACAATGATAATAAACTCATTTATGAAAAGAAATTCACATACCCAAAATAGCTTCAAGTAAATTTAATCTATTCGGTTTATTATCATCCGATTTTAAAAGTTTATCAAAACAATTGACAATCTAAAATATGAATAAATTAATGAAGAAATGAAGTTATGGAACAGTTGACTAACTTCTCGAAAACTTTTACTCAATAAAAGTTTTGATATTTCGTCGGATTTGCCTAAAATATTTTCTAATTCAACATCCATTGAAAGATTTAGTGATAATAATGATGATAAGTAGAATTTTTTAATTTTTGTCTAAAAAAAAATTTAGAAAAATCCATTAGATGGATTAAATAAATCCATTAAAAAGTCTGTTGTAATAAAATACAAAGTGAAAATAAATATATTAAGACAGGGGGATTTGATACAATCGAATGAACAATGACAGATTTATATATATAAAGAGAAGGCATTCATTTAAACCAATTATTTGCTGACAAATAAATTTGTTTCAGGATTTTCAATACAAATGTCAAGACAGTTCTACTGTATGGAGTGGAAACTTGAAGAACTGCGAAAGGCATCATCCAGATGAAACAAGTGTTTATTAATAGTTGTCTACGCAAAAAAACTTCGGATTGGTTGGCCAGACACCATCAGCAACAACCATCTACTGTGGGAGAGAACGAACCAGATTCCAGTGGAGGAGGAAATCAGGAAGAAGCGGTGGAAGTGGATAGAACACACACTACGAAAAGCACCTAACTGAGTCACGAGACAAGTCCTCACATGGAACCCTCGAGGTGAAAGGAACACATTACGCCGAGAAATAGAGAAAGATATGAGAAGAATGAACAAACATTGGACAGAACTGGAGAAGGAAGCCCAGGACAGAGTTGGTTGGAGAAAACTGGTGGGCGGCCTATACTCCATTGGGGGTAACAGGCGTAAGTAAGTAAGTAAATTTATTTCAGAGACCAATAACTACCTGTAATTTACTTTAAATTATTTTATGATAAAGACTGTAATAGAAATTGGTTAACATTGTACAACACTCTGGCTGATATTAAACTTAGAATGAATTAGCTAGCAATATAAGCAATATCTTCAGAGAATGACAGCCACTCGGTTTAAATATCTTAATCAATAACGTCTTTATACTGATTACATCAAAATGCTTCATCTAAAAAATTGAGGTTATTACTCTAAAATAAGTGAGAAGAATATAAAGCAACTTTATTATATTGAAGTGTGAACCACTATCACAACAAACGAACGTATTAATCCTTAAATGAATTTTTACACCATGATAGTTACCAACAGCATGGGAGTGCGAAAAGTAAAAACCAGATCTCTTGAAAACGAGTTAATTGTGAGTTTAAACTCAATGTGAAGTTCAAGCTATCTAATCCGAAATTCTTACGTCTCAAGACTAAATGCTTGGTATCAACAGCCCCTACACTAAGTGTTATTCATATCCAAATACCTGAGTCAATTTGATTTGAGTTTTACCTACAATAAGAAAAAGGTAACATTTTTTCAATAGATAAATCCATTTAAAGTCATCTACATGTATAAAATTATAAAAAAGTTTGTTAGCAAATCGTAAGTGCCGTTAACCATAAAACCTATTGTCAGTACTCCTGTCCGAATTCAATCAATGCACATTATTAGGTGACATAGCTGATTCGATTTTCCTGAAAGTAATATTTGGCTTAAAGATCGTTTAGTCAACTGGCAGAACATTAATGACAGTTTCATTCGCTAAAGGTATAAAAACCAAAGAGTAAAGGAGACTCCAATAGTCCATCTTATATTCACATTCTTAAGCACAAACATGCATTTATGTCTAATATTTTTATTCTCATTTCGGAGTAATCTCGAGTAAAGATCAACTGAGTTCCGAAACGACACAAAAGATTCGCAGCTCGAATAGGCCTTTAGTGTTTTCTCAGCTTGATAGTTTACTTGCGGCACTTGATAGTGTCCAGAACAATTAAGGCTGAGGGATCGAATAATCCAGTTCACAGTACATAATCAAGCGTACAGGCTGGTTCGAAAATAGATTGGCTGACGTTACCAAATCATATCGGTAAGATAGACAGGCAGACAGACAGACAGATACAACGCAGAACTTCGTACATAAGTACATCAGTTCACGTTGCCATACCACGTCAGCATAGAGACGTAACTTTCAGTTCAAATCCAAGAGTGATAGTGATAGTAGAATTATTAGCAGCAATGGAGAAGATATGGTTCGAGAAGTATAATTCAGTGAGACAAATTTAGAAGGAGAAAGATAGAGATTATGAGGAATTCAGATTAGAATTTGAGGGAACACAAAGAGTGGATGCATCTGCGCCATTGCAAACGATTCTGAGGCATGTCAATCAAGGTCTCTAACCATTGGTGACTTTCGTCTCGCCGACCCCAACCAGGTAGCCTACATCTACCAACATGACTCAGTCCACTTGTCAGTGACTTCATGGATTTCTGCCATGTTTTGGTCTGGCCGCCCCTAACTTTCTTCCAACCTACTCCTACACTACAAAATATAGCTCGACGATGCAGTCGGTGGTTAGGCATACGTAACACATGTCCCAACAACCTCAACTGATGAAGTCTCACTACTTCTATTGATCTGCCATCCCTACCTAGAACTCGTTTCCTAACGACAGCATTGCTCAATACGGTTGTACCATAATACACGAGCAATGCTTCGGAGACATCGATGATCGAAGACTAGTAACCAACGAAAGTCCTCTACTCTTAACGGCCATGTTTCGCATCCGTAGAGTAGGACGGAGCGAACTGCTGAACAGTACACTCGTCCTTTAGTCAGTAAACGGATATCTCGCCTACGCCATCAGTGACGCAGGTTGAAAAAAGCCAATCGAGCTTTTTGTATCCGAGCTGAGATTTCGTCAGTCACCAGGCCATCAGCACTGATGAGACTCCCCAGATAAGTGAAGCGATCTACACGTTCAAATACTTCACTCCCTATCACTAGTTCAGGTGCCAATGCAACCCAATCCTGAAGCAACATTTTGCATTTCGAGGAAGAAAACCGCAATCCAAACATGCTTTCATTGTTGCTAAGGGTGGAAACCATATCTGTACAGTAAGAAGGAATCAATACGATGAAAAAACATAAAAGTATGATTAACGTCGACGAACCTCTTATAAAGTGATTGATAAATTCGTAGTTTTTCAAACAAATTGTAAGGTAATAATTCATGAGTAGTCCAGATGAAAATGATTATCAAAGTGAAGAAAGATAATCTGAAAAAGTTAGTGCAACACATTCTGCTATACGCGGTGAAACCTGAGGTAGCCAGTCCATCACCCTACTTGGTACTACAACCGAAAATGCTCTTCAGAAGCGTAAAATTGATACCGAAATTTGAAATAAAACACTTTCTGTTATTTTTGTATGTAAGCACATTTACACCAAGAATTTTAACCTCGTTATACGAGAAAATATGTTTGGAAGTGCGTGAAGTTATGAACCAATGTTACTTTAATAACTCAAGCGATTAATTGAATAGGTTTTTTCGTAGAGAGAAGCATAATATATTTTTGAAAACAAATTTCTATTTCCGTTATATGGGAGCGAAGTACTATTTTAGCAAACATTGCCGTGAGCAACGTATCGATGAGAAACATGTTGAGGTACAGTATCACTATGAGGGATGATTCTTATTCCGTTTCCGAATTTATTGGATATTTGCGAGTCAGTGACAGTAATGCAATATAGAAGTTTCATTACTTTCGGTACGCTGACCGGAAATTTCGAATCAACTTTATTATACGTAATACTTTGATGCATTGCCAACGAATAAATCGGATACGTGAGAAAAGTGAGTATGACTTTTCATTTCATAAGTAATACGACCTTATTATTACCTTACAAGTTGTTTGAGAAAATAAGAAATGAAATCACTATGTAAGAGATTTTTCGACCAAAACCACACTTGTTAATGTCATCTAAATATTGAGATTTGTTAAAAATCATGCTGAGAATTGCCAGAAATCTTATAAGCTTTCATTTTTATGTCTGGATCACGACGGTAGTGGGTGAAAGTTTGTTTCCTCAGGTAAGGCTGACAACGTTGGATCCCTCTCTTATTTAACTACTGTAGGGGGATTGCTGACCAATGTTACGATTCGTCCTAAAAAGACATTAAGATTAGTGATTTTAACCAGTGCAAGCGCATGCACCGGATGAAAACAAGACGAAAACTTAGCAACCCCACCGGGTCTTCTTGCGTCTGAAAACTGATGCAATCGATTAACATTAGGCACAACACAAATAATAAATAACGGCTAGAACTACTGACCGGTAGCGTAAAACTTTAAAAGTTCGTTACGGGAAAGGCCAAAACCTTGTCAAACTGACGATATTTTGCAAAGTTGATGCGACTAAACAACAATTTCGGTTCTCTAATGTTGTATCATTAGACTGAGGATGTAAGGTCAAGTAACTGGTTTTCGTTTTCACTATTTGTGGTACTGTTAGCACTTACCAGTTCTGCGTAAATGAATAATTTTAGTAAATACTGTTTTCTTTGAAGCCAATATGTCATCTTTTTCAAGGGCTGGTATAAATCGATTGATTTATTCGCGCTCTAACCACTCATCTGCATCACTTCTAGTCAGTTAACAGTATTTTATGACTATGTTACATGATTTGAATGAGTAAATTTGTTCCAGGGCAGTATGGTCTCTACATACCAGAAACTATCACATTAGATGACCGGTGATCAGTTATTTTCAGTGTTCAGAATAACAAGAAAACAGTTCTAATGTTAATGAGTAGAACATTTTCGAAGTAAATTACTAAATAATTAAGTTGAATGGTAGTGAAGATTGTGCTCGAGGATTTAAATGTAAATGACATTAGAAACAACTAGCAAGTATAGAAACAAGCATCCAGCGAAGCTAGTCCAAGTGGGAGATGATAAACCATCTGCATATGTTTATCAGGTTTATCCTTGAAGCTGTCCACTGAGATGATCGTCTTCACCTCTGCTGGAAGAGCATTACAAGCTGTGACATCTCTGTGAAAACGTGTACACGAATCTCGTTGTTCGCTATGAGAGTAAAGTTTTCTGAAGATTTCCTAGGGACTTTATGGTGTTGCTTCGGCAAGATGCTCATGTTAAGATGATAATATGTTTCACGCCATAATCACTTTCACCTATGATTCCACCTTAACCAACTGATCCCAAGTGCCGGAGTCTATCTTCGTACGGTTTGTTCTCCAATCCTATCGCTCAGCTAGTTGTTGGTCTCTTGACTACATCCAGGAGATTGATGCCTCTTTGAAGGCCCTACCGTCGGAGACGGAAATCCGTTAAGTATGATGGGGTGTGGCACTTTTAGGGTCGATATCTTCTAACCACCTCCTTACTTGCGAGAATGCAGCAGCATCGCAAATGCTGTTTTTGCGAGGAAAACACCTTACTGATATCCAATATCCAATATCTTTTTCACGAGCTATTGTAAACCAATTTGATTTCTTCGCGCTCGATTCTTGTTCTTTCGGTACGGTTCAAGGTGTTCGGTAATGTCCAATGGATGGAGGTCTAGCCATTCGA
>OX103972.1:10955740-10979810 GCA_944470395.2 Schistosoma turkestanicum
TAGTTTATTGAATAAACATAAATACATCTCTTACAGTGATGGTTCACAGCATAAACAATGTAATTTACGAATCATTCGAAAGCACAAACGTTCAATTTTCCAATCTTCTAAAAAATCTAACTAGAAATTTTAGAAATGAATATAAAATTAACACCAACAAATCAAATTAACATACATTATTATTTAGAAATGAAAAAAATATTAGCCTCAGATTAGTATCCAATTGTTTTGACCATAGATAATCAACAATATGTTCATATATTTCTAACAATTGTTCATGTTTACTAACACCAACTAAAAAAAACAATGATAATAAACTCATTTATGAAAAGAAATTCACATACCCAAAATAGCTTCAAGTAAATTTAATCTATTCGGTTTATTATCATCCGATTTTAAAAGTTTATCAAAACAATTGACAATCTAAAATATGAATAAATTAATGAAGAAATGAAGTTATGGAACAGTTGACTAACTTCTCGAAAACTTTTACTCAATAAAAGTTTTGATATTTCGTCGGATTTGCCTAAAATATTTTCTAATTCAACATCCATTGAAAGATTTAGTGATAATAATGATGATAAGTAGAATTTTTTAATTTTTGTCTAAAAAAAAATTTAGAAAAATCCATTAGATGGATTAAATAAATCCATTAAAAAGTCTGTTGTAATAAAATACAAAGTGAAAATAAATATATTAAGACAGGGGGATTTGATACAATCGAATGAACAATGACAGATTTATATATATAAAGAGAAGGCATTCATTTAAACCAATTATTTGCTGACAAATAAATTTGTTTCAGGATTTTCAATACAAATGTCAAGACAGTTCTACTGTATGGAGTGGAAACTTGAAGAACTGCGAAAGGCATCATCCAGATGAAACAAGTGTTTATTAATAGTTGTCTACGCAAAAAAAACTTCGGATTGGTTGGCCAGACACCATCAGCAACAACCATCTACTGTGGGAGAGAACGAACCAGATTCCAGTGGAGGAGGAAATCAGGAAGAAGCGGTGGAAGTGGATAGAACACACACTACGAAAAGCACCTAACTGAGTCACGAGACAAGTCCTCACATGGAACCCTCGAGGTGAAAGGAACACATTACGCCGAGAAATAGAGAAAGATATGAGAAGAATGAACAAACATTGGACAGAACTGGAGAAGGAAGCCCAGGACAGAGTTGGTTGGAGAAAACTGGTGGGCGGCCTATACTCCATTGGGGGTAACAGGCGTAAGTAAGTAAGTAAATTTATTTCAGAGACCAATAACTACCTGTAATTTACTTTAAATTATTTTATGATAAAGACTGTAATAGAAATTGGTTAACATTGTACAACACTCTGGCTGATATTAAACTTAGAATGAATTAGCTAGCAATATAAGCAATATCTTCAGAGAATGACAGCCACTCGGTTTAAATATCTTAATCAATAACGTCTTTATACTGATTACATCAAAATGCTTCATCTAAAAAATTGAGGTTATTACTCTAAAATAAGTGAGAAGAATATAAAGCAACTTTATTATATTGAAGTGTGAACCACTATCACAACAAACGAACGTATTAATCCTTAAATGAATTTTTACACCATGATAGTTACCAACAGCATGGGAGTGCGAAAAGTAAAAACCAGATCTCTTGAAAACGAGTTAATTGTGAGTTTAAACTCAATGTGAAGTTCAAGCTATCTAATCCGAAATTCTTACGTCTCAAGACTAAATGCTTGGTATCAACAGCCCCTACACTAAGTGTTATTCATATCCAAATACCTGAGTCAATTTGATTTGAGTTTTACCTACAATAAGAAAAAGGTAACATTTTTTCAATAGATAAATCCATTTAAAGTCATCTACATGTATAAAATTATAAAAAAGTTTGTTAGCAAATCGTAAGTGCCGTTAACCATAAAACCTATTGTCAGTACTCCTGTCCGAATTCAATCAATGCACATTATTAGGTGACATAGCTGATTCGATTTTCCTGAAAGTAATATTTGGCTTAAAGATCGTTTAGTCAACTGGCAGAACATTAATGACAGTTTCATTCGCTAAAGGTATAAAAACCAAAGAGTAAAGGAGACTCCAATAGTCCATCTTATATTCACATTCTTAAGCACAAACATGCATTTATGTCTAATATTTTTATTCTCATTTCGGAGTAATCTCGAGTAAAGATCAACTGAGTTCCGAAACGACACAAAAGATTCGCAGCTCGAATAGGCCTTTAGTGTTTTCTCAGCTTGATAGTTTACTTGCGGCACTTGATAGTGTCCAGAACAATTAAGGCTGAGGGATCGAATAATCCAGTTCACAGAACATAAATCAAGCGTACAGGCTGGTTCGAAAATAGATTGGCTGACGTTACCAAATCATATCGGTAAGATAGACAGGCAGACAGACAGACAGATACAACGCAGAACTTCGTACATAAGTACATCAGTTCACGTTGCCATACCACGTCAGCATAGAGACGTAACTTTCAGTTCAAATCCAAGAGTGATAGTGATAGTAGAATTATTAGCAGCAATGGAGAAGATATGGTTCGAGAAGTATAATTCAGTGAGACAAATTTAGAAGGAGAAAGATAGAGATTATGAGGAATTCAGATTAGAATTTGAGGGAACACAAAGAGTGGATGCATCTGCGCCATTGCAAACGATTCTGAGGCATGTCAATCAAGGTCTCTAACCATTGGTGACTTTCGTCTCGCCGACCCCAACCAGGTAGCCTACATCTACCAACATGACTCAGTCCACTTGTCAGTGACTTCATGGATTTCTGCCATGTTTTGGTCTGGCCGCCCCTAACTTTCTTCCAACCTACTCCTACACTACAAAATATAGCTCGACGATGCAGTCGGTGGTTAGGCATACGTAACACATGTCCCAACAACCTCAACTGATGAAGTCTCACTACTTCTATTGATCTGCCATCCCTACCTAGAACTCGTTTCCTAACGACAGCATTGCTCAATACGGTTGTACCATAATACACGAGCAATGCTTCGGAGACATCGATGATCGAAGACTAGTAACCAACGAAAGTCCTCTACTCTTAACGGCCATGTTTCGCATCCGTAGAGTAGGACGGAGCGAACTGCTGAACAGTACACTCGTCCTTTAGTCAGTAAACGGATATCTCGCCTACGCCATCAGTGACGCAGGTTGAAAAAAGCCAATCGAGCTTTTTGTATCCGAGCTGAGATTTCGTCAGTCACCAGGCCATCAGCACTGATGAGACTCCCCAGATAAGTGAAGCGATCTACACGTTCAAATACTTCACTCCCTATCACTAGTTCAGGTGCCAATGCAACCCAATCCTGAAGCAACATTTTGCATTTCGAGGAAGAAAACCGCAATCCAAACATGCTTTCATTGTTGCTAAGGGTGGAAACCATATCTGTACAGTAAGAAGGAATCAATACGATGAAAAAACATAAAAGTATGATTAACGTCGACGAACCTCTTATAAAGTGATTGATAAATTCGTAGTTTTTCAAACAAATTGTAAGGTAATAATTCATGAGTAGTCCAGATGAAAATGATTATCAAAGTGAAGAAAGATAATCTGAAAAAGTTAGTGCAACACATTCTGCTATACGCGGTGAAACCTGAGGTAGCCAGTCCATCACCCTACTTGGTACTACAACCGAAAATGCTCTTCAGAAGCGTAAAATTGATACCGAAATTTGAAATAAAACACTTTCTGTTATTTTTGTATGTAAGCACATTTACACCAAGAATTTTAACCTCGTTATACGAGAAAATATGTTTGGAAGTGCGTGAAGTTATGAACCAATGTTACTTTAATAACTCAAGCGATTAATTGAATAGGTTTTTTCGTAGAGAGAAGCATAATATATTTTTGAAAACAAATTTCTATTTCCGTTATATGGGAGCGAAGTACTATTTTAGCAAACATTGCCGTGAGCAACGTATCGATGAGAAACATGTTGAGGTACAGTATCACTATGAGGGATGATTCTTATTCCGTTTCCGAATTTATTGGATATTTGCGAGTCAGTGACAGTAATGCAATATAGAAGTTTCATTACTTTCGGTACGCTGACCGGAAATTTCGAATCAACTTTATTATACGTAATACTTTGATGCATTGCCAACGAATAAATCGGATACGTGAGAAAAGTGAGTATGACTTTTCATTTCATAAGTAATACGACCTTATTATTACCTTACAAGTTGTTTGAGAAAATAAGAAATGAAATCACTATGTAAGAGATTTTTCGACCAAAACCACACATGTTAATGTCATCTAAATATTGAGATTTGTTAAAAATCATGCTGAGAATTGCCAGAAATCTTATAAGCTTTCATTTTTATGTCTGGATCACGACGGTAGTGGGTGAAAGTTTGTTTCCTCAGGTAAGGCTGACAACGGTGAATCCCTCTCTTATTTATCTACTGTAGGGGATTGCTGACCAATGTTACGATTCGTCCTAAAAAGACATTAAGATTAGTGATTTTAACCAGTGCAAGCGCATGCACCGGATGAAAACAAGACGAAAACTTAGCAACCCCACCGGGTCTTCTTGCGTCTGAAAACTGATGCAATCGATTAACATTAGGCACAACACAAATAATAAATAACGGCTAGAACTACTGACCGGTAGCGTAAAACTTTAAAAGTTCGTTACGGGAAAGGCCAAAACCTTGTCAAACTGACGATATTTTGCAAAGTTGATGCGACTAAACAACAATTTCGGTTCTCTAATGTTGTATCATTAGACTGAGGATGTAAGGTCAAGTAACTGGTTTTCGTTTTCACTATTTGTGGTACTGTTAGCACTTACCAGTTCTGCGTAAATGAATAATTTTAGTAAATACTGTTTTCTTTGAAGCCAATATGTCATCTTTTTCAAGGGCTGGTATAAATCGATTGATTTATTCGCGCTCTAACCACTCATCTGCATCACTTCTAGTCAGTTAACAGTATTTTATGACTATGTTACATGATTTGAATGAGTAAATTTGTTCCAGGGCAGTATGGTCTCTACATACCAGAAACTATCACATTAGATGACCGGTGATCAGTTATTTTCAGTGTTCAGAATAACAAGAAAACAGTTCTAATGTTAATGAGTAGAACATTTTCGAAGTAAATTACTAAATAATTAAGTTGAATGGTAGTGAAGATTGTGCTCGAGGATTTAAATGTAAATGACATTAGAAACAACTAGCAAGTATAGAAACAAGCATCCAGCGAAGCTAGTCCAAGTGGGAGATGATAAACCATCTGCATATGTTTATCAGGTTTATCCTTGAAGCTGTCCACTGAGATGATCGTCTTCACCTCTGCTGGAAGAGCATTACAAGCTGTGACATCTCTGTGAAAACGTGTACACGAATCTCGTTGTTCGCTATGAGAGTAAAGTTTTCTGAAGATTTCCTAGGGACTTTATGGTGTTGCTTCGGCAAGATGCTCATGTTAAGATGATAATATGTTTCACGCCATAATCACTTTCACCTATGATTCCACCTTAACCAACTGATCCCAAGTGCCGGAGTCTATCTTCGTACGGTTTGTTCTCCAATCCTATCGCTCAGCTAGTTGTTGGTCTCTTGACTACATCCAGGAGATTGATGCCTCTTTGAAGGCCCTACCGTCGGAGACGGAAATCCGATAAGTATGATGGGGTGTGGCACTTTTAGGGTCGATATCTTCTAACCACCTCCTTACTTGCGAGAATGCAGCAGCATCGCAAATGCTGTTTTTGCGAGGAAAACACCTTACTGATATCCAATATCCAATATCTTTTTCACGAGCTATTGTAAACCAATTCGATTTCTTCGCGCTCGATTCTTGTTCTTTCGGTACGGTTCAAGGTGTTCGGTAATGTCCAATGGATGGAGGTCTAGCCATTCGACAGTCTAATTCTAGTCAGTTGGCAGTTGGTTGTGAGTTCGTATGTCTCGGGATTTGAATGAAACGTTTGTTTCAGGGCAGTAGGGTTTCTGGATACTAGCAGCCGTCACATTACCACATTACCATACTGTTCTAGCTTACACGCTATTGACTTACCTTGACCCCTTAGTGTTATCTATTGCTCAACTTTTAACCGTGATACTCTTTATATCTCCTGCTTAGCTAGTTAAGTACATCTTCCCCACTACATTCTAAATGCTTATATCTTGTTTGAAAATCCGTACTATTTCTACATAACTGTTAACTGTATTGCCTTGATGCCTAACCAACAGTTCATAAGTTGTGACAGTCAGACAAGTTTGTGAAAGGTACTTGCAGAAATAGTGTTTCTCAACAGGATGTGAGACATAGAGCACCAAGTAGAACTCAATAGCTTCTTTAAACATTTAAAATGAGCCTAACAACACAAAAGGAGGGAGGATGGAGTTACTGACCAGCAAACATTGATGGTGTGGGCGATAACTTCGAACAACCCATGTTTGTGGGGCAGAACATTTTGTTTGCTTTCGGCTCTTTAGATTGATGAGACGACTAATCAGCAACACTGAGGTTGCTCTTATACACTTGCTACTTCTGTGGTTCATGTTTCCAAAACTATGCTGAGGTCGCTGTTCTGTCGAGACACCCGCAACATTCTTACTCAGGCGCTTACAGTATGACTTACAGGTTGGCATTCAATAATAATAATAATAAAAAAACAGTTAGACAGTGCGAGATTTTATTCATCAAAATTTTCTTTTTACAAACTCTACTCTTTCGATTTCGACGTACATTAATCCAGCTTCTTACTTCGACTTCTTTTCTATCCACCTGACACTGCATAACTCTTCCTTCCTTTTGCTGTACTCCTTTATCTGTGTGTTATATTCTTATATTCCCATAATTTAATTTAATTTAAGTGGTCAGTATGAATTTTATCTTGACTTACTACTGTATTGACTACTTCAACATGACAGGTTAAGTAGTGCTTTGGTTATGTATATACACTTGCCACACTGCTGCCTTTTCCTCTCTCTCTTCTCCTTTTCAGAACCCCATTCACGGTGGGAAATCCTTGGCGACTCTAGGGAACATGCACCCTACATACATGACTGTCTGGATCACAGCTCGTATCAAGCGCGTTCCATATGACCTTTCCCAACAAATTCACTATTGATCTCGGCAAATCGCCTTCCTTCCTTATTTGTACTCTACTATTGAAAATGTGGCTGTTTCTGTCAGTGACATGGTGTAAATATGCAATCAGAAACTGACTCTTATACTTAATTTAACTGCTATAACTTTACAGTAATGGTGAAAGCATTTGTGACAATTTGATCTAGCCTGTAAACTGGCGTGACTCTTGTAACGTAGTTATTTGAGAATAAATTATTATTATTATTATTATATGAGTAGAGGAAATTCAGACGAACTAATTTGTTGGCAATAAAGTAGACTTACAGAATATAATGATGAAGCATAGTGGTCTAATGCTTCAAAGACATTATATTTATCCTTTTTCTTTTTAACACTGTAGCTGAAGAAGTCACGAGTGAGCTCTTTTTCACCATAATTGTCTGGATCTGCTTGAAATAGGATTTATTGGTAGGAAGTGATACTAGATATTCATGTTTTAAAAAATTACTGAGCAATATTGAGGTGACGAGTGGTATTTCATGATGATGCTTAGCAAAATACATCGTGCCACATTTGTTGTGGTTAAAAGGCACGTGCCATTTTTCGCTACAGGTATATAAGCTGTCTTTGTTACTCTGAATCCTGTCTATATTTTCGTCCATATCTTCTGGGATATATCAGTATACTATTTTGAGATCACCCGCATGTAAGTATGATATTC
Organism: Schistosoma turkestanicum; assembly: GCA_944470395.2. NCBI lineage: Eukaryota > Metazoa > Platyhelminthes > Trematoda > Strigeidida > Schistosomatidae > Schistosoma > Schistosoma turkestanicum. Next base: position 10,963,528 of record OX103972.1, read on the forward strand.
CAGATTTCATAGTCTCACATATATCGTTTGTGTGCATCAGAAACAAGAGTGGACCTAATACACTTCCTTGGATAACTCAACTGGTTATTCGTCTTGGCAATGAAATGCAACCGTCGCATCTAACCATTTGTTGGCTTCCTTCTGGGAATGAAACAAACGACGAAAATAGTGAGTTACTGATTCCTAATGACTAGCTTTAGGAGAAGTCTTTTATGTGGGACCTTATCAAAAGCTTTCTTTAAGTCGAAAAAGGTTTTGGTACTGGAAGCCCTTTGTCTTGTTTTTGCCTGGTAACATTGAGATATCTAGCAGCCATGTATTGCGTGACGTGGTCCTGAAGAACCCATGCTGTGAGGCCTATTTCAGATTGTTATTAAGTAGGTGTTGCATCACCTCTGCCTTTACTACTTTCTCCAACGCCATAGATTGTACTGAGGTTATGTTTATGGGTCATTAATTTTTAACATTAACCGTAGGCCAAGATTTAATTGTGCTGATGATATGCACAGTATTCCAGATATTAGCGTAACACTCGGTAGAGAGTGATATAGTAAACGTAGAATCCATTTTGAAGGCTTTGTTTTGGGAAAATCCCTCCATGTACATAACTGTAATATGGTCCTACTGACTCTTTCAGTGCTACATTTTTGTACTCCGTTTAATCCTATTTTCTGATATAATATTTGTATTTTGTTATAGTTTATATTTTTGTACTTTTATTGGAGTTTCTATTTTTTCTACTGAACTGTATTATGTTGTTTAAATTGATACTTAGTTATGGCGTCAGCCATATTGGATTTCATACCCTGGCTGGAAAAACGTACATCTGGACTGGAAGGGGGGAATTTAGGACCTATACGGAAGCATTCTTCCAGAATTGGAAACATATTGCGGGAGAACAGTGTAATATTGTTTAGGTAACTATCTGTACCTTTTAATTAATAATAGAACAGTTTCATACCCAGATTAATTGCTTTCTCCTTGGGATATCCGGACAAGGCGCGTATTTAAACTTCTAGAACTGTTTGTCTGAATTCAAAAACCACTCTTAAACATTACAGTAAATAATTCAGGAAGAATAACATAGATAATTGCTTACATTTTTCAGCATACTGGCTGGGATACCATCTGGTCCTTTAATCTACTAATAGCCTTAGACATATTGTATACACTGAAGTGTACACTGGCGATTTCACAAGAAGACATTTTCAGAACAAAACACATTGTTTTCAGTTAGATCACTTTCTACGTGCCCCAATAAACAGTCTTTTAACCAAGAACGTAAAGTGGTGTTGGTCCAGAAGTTTTCAAACTGTTTTCGAGAAGATTAAAAAACTGCTACTCTCGGATCCGTTGCTGACACACTATGGCCCATCCCTTCGTATTGTAGTAGCGTCAGATGCTTCAAACTACGGCACTAGAGCAAGCATTTCGCATATCATGCCTGATGGATCAGAGAAGGCAATCTCGCATGCAGCAAGGTCTTTAACTACAGCAGAACGTAACTATAGTCCGATTGAGAAAGAAGCACTGTCAATTATTTTCACTGTAAAAAATATTTCGCAAGAGGATATTTGGACGCAGCTTCACACTGTTAACTGACCATAAACCGCTGCTAGCCATATTTGGGTCAAAGAAAGGGATCCCAGTCTATACTGTAAACAGATTGCAACGATGGGGAACTACATTATAGGGTTGTGACTTCAAAATTAAGTATCAACCTACTACTGCTTTCGGACAAGCTGACGCTTTGTCTAGGCTCATTGGTTCTTAAGCGAATCAGGAAGAAGATACTTTGGTGTCTGCGATTGAGTTAGAAGTACATCGAGTGCTGAAAAACTCAGTAGATGGTCTACCAGTTACATTCAAAGCTACTAAAGAAGCTATAAGAAATGACAAAATACTACAAAAAGTAAAGGGTAATCTCCTCTCAAAGTGGCCGAATCGTCGTTTACGAGGAGAACTGCAACAATATTTTTGCCGGCGCGATTCACTCACTATTATCGATTCATGCGTTCTGTTTGGCGACCGAATTATTATTCCCCAATTATTGCTACATAAAACCCTCAAGCAATTTCACAGTGATCACCCTGGAAGAAACAAGATGAAATCATTGGCGCGCAGCTACGGCTACTGACCCTCAGTGGATAAAGATATAGAAACCAAACGTCGAAACTGCCTTTCATGCTTACAAGCCGCAAAAAACCCTCGAATTGTGAGTCCCAAAAATGGCAGAAACCTAGTGGACCTTGGAAGAGAATTCATGCAGATTTCGCTGGCCCAATCCGAGGTAAAATGTTTCTAATTATTGTAGATGCATATATGAAATGGCCAGAAATATACAGCATGCCTAACTTTACAGCCTCGGAAACTATTCAGAAGCTATCTTAGTTAGTTGTTTCGGAGTACCAGAAACCTTGATAAATGATAATGGGTCTAATTTGTTGCGGACTCATTCAAGGGATTCTGCAATTCAAACGGCATAACGCATCTACGGTCCCCACCTTACCATTCCCAATCCAATGGACAAGCAGAACGCATCGCTGACACCTTCAGAAGAGCTTTACTAAAAGAGGAAGACGAGGGACCCACTAGCCAAGTAATCACTAGATTTTTAACGACTTCCAGAAGCACTCCGAGCCATACGGTCGCAGATGGGAGGTCTCCAGCTGAAGCAATGTTTGGAAGATGTGTTCGGACTATTTTTAACGCGATGTTGCCCCCTAAAAGAGTGAAAAGGTACAGGCTAAATAAAAGTGTGGGCAGCTTTAACGTTGGCGACAGAACCGACAACTACACATTTGTCCCGGAATACCGAACAAAAGAGAAGGTCGGAGACACTAACTAGAAAAACTACAAACAGGATGGAACACCGCCGCAACCCAGTCGTAAGACTGCAAGTGGACCCAAGAAAAAAATCTTATTCCGGGGAGCTGTTGGGATAGCTATCGGGAAGCCACCCACGCACACAGTCGATTGATGAACTTATCGATTAAATGCTTAAATATTTCAAGGGCAGTCGATCGATGAACTATTTGATTAATGTTCGAATATTTTAAGGACAATATGGATTGTATATATAATTGTATAAGTAAGCATGTTTTATTGTATATTTTGATTCCGTTAATAGGTGCACTCCAACGTCTTCCGTCTTCTTATTTTTTGAATGGTGGAGTCTAACGTTTTCGGTGTTGTCATTTGTACAGTGGTTTGGAGAAATTATCAGGAGTATAATCTGTCCTAGGGTAGTTTACATTCAAATTTAGTGTTACATCTAAATTATGCTCTGGTTAACTTCAAAAATATGGGAAATCCATGCACTCGCAATTATGAACCAGGCAACAAAAGGGCTAAGAGATGGTCCACGTCTTACGGTTTTGGTACGCTGTGAGCAATCAATACAAATCAGTTGTTCTGATAATAATTACAAAAAAATTTATAACTGTTTTCCATTTAAGTTGCAGAGAAATATAACAGGAAGTATGTCTTGCCATAATCTGTTTACTGATATTCGGAGTTTAATTGGATCATAGTGTACTGACAACAATTATTCCTATGATTTGTCTCAATTTAATATGGAGTAAAAGTTTTTTACTCAGTTCGGTAGTACTAAAGATAGCGCGAAACCCGTTATTATACGCCCTTCATATTTTATGTAAGCTAAGTTTCATTCACTTTATGGCGGTAATTTGATACCAGTTCTAATCGGCTCTTGTTTCGAAAATTGCAAATATGGGATGTATTCAGAGTAAAGAGAGATTAGCTGCTATAGCTCGATCCAAAGATATTGACAAGACTCTTAAAGCTGATAGCGAGGCTTCATGCAAAGAGGCCAAACTCTTACTTCTTGGTGCCGGAGAGTCAGGGAAGAGTACAATCGTTAAACAAATGAAGTATGTTATTTGAATATTAATTTGCAGAATTATTCATATGTCTGGTTACACTGAGGAAGAATGCAAAGCATACAGACCAGTTGTTTTCAGCAATACTATCCAGAGCATGATAGCCATACTGAGAGCTATGGAACAACTGCAGATATGCTGTGCATATCCAAACGCAATGGTATTTCAAGTTTAAATTTATTAAATTCAGGATGATATTGCTGTGGTCCTCAACCTTCCACGAACAGATGTTGATGTTCTTCCCGAAGAAGTATTTGGCGCGCTGAAGAGGCTTTGGTATGACCCAGGAGTCCAAGCAGCTGTTAATAGATCTCGAGAATTTCAGTTAAACGATTCTGCATCATAGTAAGATTATTTTCAAATTTAAATTATTTTTTAGCTTCCTTGACTCATTGGATAGGTTATCAAGCCATAGTTATGTCCCAACACAACAGGATGTCCTTCGTACGAGAGTTAGGACAAGCGGAATTGCAGAAACCCACTTCTCTTTTAAAGGATTAAATTTCAAGCAAGGATATTTATTATTTAAATCATGTTTCTAGGATGCTTGACGTTGGAGGGCAGCGTTCAGAACGAAAGAAATGGATTCATTGTTTCGAAGGCGTTACCGCGATCATATTTATGGTTGCTATAAGTGAATACGATTTAACTCTGGCTGAAGATCAAGAAATGGTGATTATTTTATGACAATTTTGTTACACACGGAAGGTTATTTTTTTTATTTTTTGCTTTCTGGCGCGATTTGTATAAATGTAGTTACTCGAAAAACCGAATTTGACTCCTCCGCCTACTACAGTCACACAGCTACATCAAACGCTACAGTCTAGTATTAACAACTCAATTTTATCTAGTTGACTACTTAAAAGTGAGCCTGAGACGACCTGTTACTTAGTGTGTACGTACATCAGTCCAAGTTTCCTTACCACATTAACACAAATAGACGGAATTGTCATTTCAAATTCATTAATAGTGGAGGTATTAGCAGTGTTAACGGTAATCGCAAAGATAAGCTATTAGAGATATGATTCAAGAAGTGCATTCTAGTTAAGTAAATTTTTAAAAGCTAAAACACTCATGAGAAATTCAGGAGATTAGAATTTGAGAGAAGACAGTACGGATGAATATGCGCCTTTATAAGTGGTTTTCATCCAGTCTCTAACCATCGATTCTTGTTGTCTGGCGGACCCGAATCAGGTAATCTACATCTACCAACATGGATCATTCCTATTGTCGAAGACTTACTGAATCGACGATTTGTTTTGGTAATATTAAGTCGCTTAAAATCTTGTTTTAATTATTCAGGTTGAAATGATTTTCATATTTTATAGCTGTGGGAAAAACATTTGTAGCTCAGATGAGTACTTTTGAGTTATGCTTCCTGTATTGTCGTTCTATATATTAACCATTCACACAGAATATTTCATTGTTTGTTACATACTGAATTAATCAAGATGTCTATATCTCCATTAATTCATTATTCTCAAGTTACTTGGTCGGCTTCATGCGCATAGTACACCGTGTTTAGAGTACTTAGTGAATTTTAATAATTATCATGACATATCCAAGCATACTACTCTTGAGCAGGAATTTCCGGATGCCTAATACTCAAACAATTTTTAGTGAAGGTTGTTTTTTGTGGAAATATAGGAGTATCGTGTCTATAATTGATTTCGCCTCCATGATTGGTGATCGCGTATCTGACTTTAGTTTGACTTCTAATAGTCACATCCTTATTTTCGTTTTGTTGTATTCTATTTCAGAGTAGAATGATGGAGTCTATGACATTGTTTAGCTCAATATGTAATAACCAGTGGTTTACAGAAACAAGCATCATTTTATTTTTGAACAAGCGAGATATTTTTGAGAATAAAATAATGAAAACACCGTTAACCATATGTTTCCCAGAGTACACTGGTAAGATTTACATTTTTTTCAGCTTTTACTTGTTACCACATGTATCGATGTATCACTAAGCATTCTTAAACTACGGTACAGCATTATTAAAACAAAACAATTCCTGTTTATTGCTTTTCATCTCGGTAGTACTTTTTGTCCTTATAAACCAACCAACACAAAGAAGAGGATTGAATTTTCTCTACTCAATCTAGTTTCGGTTTTGTTTGTAGTGTATTTCAAATTGAGCTGAGGATGTATATTAAAATATCCTGCGGAGTCAATACGGTGCACATTCACTCTTGACAGTTTAGATAACGAAAAACATAGATTACAGTAAACAAACTTACTGACCGTATTTTTGTACGAATCTAGATTCTTAAGACTTAAGATCATTTTCTATTCAAATTAATAAACATTCTGTTACTCAAACACTCCTATTTCGTATAGATTTATCAAGTTCAGCATGATATACGTAGTATTATAAATATTAATATTTTGTTCTTGTCTCCGACTAGTCTACTTTGCTCCCCTAACGATTGGCCACTCCCTCAGATAGAAAAATAAAGGACAATCAATATGTTAAATTACAACAACACATATAAGCGAACAATTTTGTTCTCGAATGGATCGTCATCAGGCTTTGCCCTAATGTACATGATTATTCATATGAAAATGTTAAACCAATCAAGGCAGTTTGAGTTATTAATCCCAATGGAAAGCAATAGATTACGTCACTATACATAATAAGCGAAAGTACAAGTTGATAGTAGGAAGACAGGTGCACTGATAGTAGTAAGAAAATTATAAAATACGATAAGAAAAGTTTTATCAATAGTAGGTCAAATGTGGATAAATAGACAATGCCGAGAAATGTTCACTCATTTGTTGGTTAAGTTGCCTAGTAGTACGCCCAATATAGTTATCTCCACAGGAGCAGCTGAATTTGTTAATGCACATAGAAGAGGCCAGATCAGGTAATTTATCCTTCGACTTGAGAAGATCAATGCAAGTTTGACTGCATTGAATATCCTACTAATTACTTTCGGTAATCTGTCCTGCAGAGTGTCGCAGGCCACACCTCCATTGAACGCTTAAAAGAAGTCATTGTTTATTAGACTACAACGATGTCTACTCGGCATTTTTTTAGAAAGAGCCAGGTAAATACAATACGCAGTTCTGTCTTGGCACATCTGGTTGGTAGCGGTCTTAATATAGACACACCTGAATCATTTTGAGTGATCTATCGAATACTTCCATCATTTCCCCAAAGGAGTTCAAACCCATCTCCTACACATAGCAGAAGCCATAGGAATTCGTACATTCGACCACAGTTTATGTGTTCAGAAGAAATTTGTGACACCCCTAACTCTTCCGTAGCCGGATATGATGTAACTAACGATTTAAGATTTAAAATTTTTTTTCGGTTTAAATTTTATTTTTGTTATCATTATCACATCCTGTATTTGTTGGTAATTTTCTGTCTCTTTCCGTTTATATTCTTCACTATCTAATTATGTACACACTTCTTATTACGTAATGGTGTTGATGTTTGGTAATGATTAGTTTAAGTCTATTTATCCACGTTTGACCTACTATTGATAAAACTTTTCTTATCGTATTTTATAATTTTCTTACTACTATCACTGTACACCTGTCTTCCTACTATCAACCTGTACTTTCGCCTATTATGTGTAGTGACGTAATCTATTGCGTTTCATTGTGATTATTAACTCAAAATGCCTTGATTGGTCTAACATTCTCATATGAATAATTATGTACATTAGAGCAAAGCCTGATAACGATCTATTTGAGAACAAAATTGTTCGCTTATATGTGTTTTCCTAATTTTCACAATGCGAATCTTTAATATTCTAAGATCAATATATATGGTCTAATATTGAATGGTCTATTGAATATTGATAGAAAGATATTCTGACTGTGATATTAATCGTACTATTGTTGATAATTAAATCGCTCTTGAGTTTTTATCAATTATACATAGTTTGGAAACTTTCTGCTATGACAGGTGGTGTCCGATATCTGGTACTAAAACACAACCTGCCAACGGACTTCTGAGCAAAAAGTAAAGGCGAAGGTCAGCCGGGCTACCGAATTACTTGCGTAAATACTCATTTATACCCCAGTTTGTAGCCAATCGCATGCACTTGTCCTTTGAGGAATATTTGATTAGCACCAAGTAGCCTTCTCATTTAACGATTTCTGATTGACCCACTGTATCACTTTTCACCAGATTTTTAAAAAACGAAATCAATCGGTTACCTAGTTCATGACTATCAGAGAGTCGAACATATGCATATTCAAATATTCCCTTGCTCAATTTAATGAGATCGTGCTCACACTCCTTGGTGGATATCTATGCCAAGCTTTACTTTGTTCATTACTGGTTTCATGCAGTTTCTCTACCAATTCCCTTAAAAGTTCCAAAACAAACTAAGAAACTATTACATTTTAAAAATCTATTAGTCTTGTCTTTTAACCACTGTAAGTGGTCCCGACCGAAGCTGCTACCTTGACTTGGTGGTCGGGCTTGCCTATCGTGATGACCCAACCGAGCTATACTGGCTGGAACACATGTTCCTGCAGGTCCTACCATGCCAGGCAGGTCGATTGGAGAACGATGAGACTAAAAGCAGCTACCCAAGGTCTGAGGGCGAAGTCGTACTGCTGACTGTGATGGAGAGGTGTGACAGCAGTAAGGTGTTTCCCTCGGACAACCAGCATGTGCAGCGATGCTGCCTTCTCACAAGGAAGGAAGGGTTAGAAAAGGTCGGCCCTAAAAATGTCACACCTCCCCTAACTCACGGATTTCCGTCTCCTTGGGTAAGGGTGCCCACTAAGGGCCTTTAAGAACGGAGCTAATCCTCTAAATACCTCTCATAAAAAGGCCGTGCGTGACCGGCCTGAAGCAGTTGTCCCTTGGGCTCTGCGGTCACGCACCAACACTAATCCATCTTCCTTTTCAGGTTCTTCAAGAAACAACCTTCCACGGTGTGGGCAGCCGGGAAGTGATAACCGCCCTCATACCCGCAACGGCACACGAGACAAAATTGTTCAAAATCAAATCCTTCCTACATTCCCTAATACCTCTCTTATCTCCACAACTAACTCTTCTCACATTCATTTATTACAGTGCACAGCTAATGCAAACGATGCGAGTTTGCGAAACGTCGTTCCTGGTCTCCTTAAACCCCGTTCCAAACTACATGTTGGAGCATTCAATGTACGGACATTGTGTCAAATAGGGCAACAGGCTTCCTTAGCTATGACTTTAGAATCTCGTGCCATCGATGTATGCTGCGTCTCGGAAACGCGCATACAGGATCCGAGTAGCATCACTCATTTGACCTCACCATGTCAAGATAAAGAAGCAGCTCGATTTACACTTCGTGTATCCGGTAGCCCTGATGCTGCTTCTAGGGGCCTCGCCGGTGTAGGTATAGCATTGAGTCGTAGGGCAGAACAATCTCTCCTTGACTGGATCCCTGTAGATAGTCGCTTGTGCGCCGTCCGACTGAACGGGACAGTAAGGACTCGGAAAGATAGGGACACTCGCCGTTGCCTCTTCGTTATATCAGCCTACGCCCCCACTGACTGCAGCCCAGATGATGTAAAAGATGAGTTTTACAGAAAGCTTTCGGACCTCCTCCAAAAAGTTAAGCGCTCTGATATAGTTATAATGGCTGGTGACTTCAATGCACAAGTAGGTAGACTAAGTGAAAATGAAAGACACCTAGGTGGATGTTACGGTCTCGCGGCTCAAAGAACAGACAATGGCGACCGTCTGTTGCAACTGTGTTCAGATAACCAACTATTTCTAGCAAACACTAATTTTAAGCATAAGGAAAAACACCTTTTGACGTGGCGACCCCCGAAGTCGTCTCAACGTTGGACGCAACTAGATCATATCGCCATCAGCCACCGATGGAGGGGTTCGATAGAGGACTGTCGCTCGTTCTGGGGCACATGTTTAGATTCAGATCATGCCCTTGTGCGAGCACGTATTTGTTTGAGGCTTGCTGGACGTAGGAAAGACACCGTAAGGAAGCCTCTTAGGGCTTTACTTGATGATAATCAAGCTAAGAAAATATTTCAGGAGGAACTAGAAAAACAGTTGGGCGATCATGCAAGTAATTCCCATCCGGAGTCAGGTTGGAATCATATCAAGAAGGCTGTGGAAACAGCAGTGACATCTGCTAGCAAGGTAAACCATAAGGCTAGGATGAAGCCGTGGATTTCAGTCGCATCCACCGAACTGATGGATGCACGAAAACGCATCCCACCTGACTCTGAACATGATGAAGAGCGTACTCAACTTAGGCGCAGACTTATAAAAAGCCTACGTAACGACCGCGAACAGTGGTGGGTGGCGAAAGCAAAAGCGATGGGAAAGGCAGCGGTGATAGGCAACACTAGACAACTTTTCCGCCTGCTTCGGCACCTGAACTAGTGATAGGGAGTGAAGTAGTTGAGCGTGTAGACCGCTTCACTTATCTTGGGAGTCTCATCAGTGCTGACGGTCTGGTGACTGACGAAATCTCAGCTCGGATACAGAAAGCTCGATTGGCTTTTGCCAACCTGCGTCACTTATGGCGTAGGCGTGATATCCGTTCGCTAACCAAAGGACGGGTGTACTGCGCAGCAGTTCGTTCCGTTCTCTTATATGGCTGTGAAACATGGCCTGTTAAGAGTAGAAGATGTTCGTAGGTTACTAGTATTCGATCATAGATGTTTAAGAAGCATTGCTCGTATATCGTGGGACAGCCGAGTAAGCAATGCTGTCGTTAGGAAACGAGTACTAGGTAAGGATGGCAGATCAATCGATGAAGTGGTGAAACTTCATCAGTTGAGGTGGTTGGGACATGTGTTACGTATGCCTAACCACCGACTGCCTCGACGAGCTATGTTTTGTGGTGTAGGAGTAGGTTGGAAGAAAGTTAGGGGCGGCCAGACCAAAACATGGAAGACATCCATGAAGTCCCTGACAAGTGGACTGAGTCATGTTGGTAGATGTAGACTACCTGGTTGGGGTCCGCGAGACGAAAGTCATCAATGGTTAGAGACCTTGAACGACATGGCTCAAAATCGTTTGCAATGGCGCAGGTGCATCCACTCTTTGAGCTCTCTCAAATCCTAATCTTCTGGATTAGCCAGCACCTCTACCTTTGTCTTTCTAACCTTATCTCACTGAATTATATTTTTTGAATAATATCTTAAACCCTAGTCTTCTTTATTATAACATTAATACCTCTACCATCTTTATCACCATGGGATTTGATTTGACACTTGCGTCTCTGTGCTAATAATGTGGTATGGCAACATGAACTTATGTACATACGTACGAAGTTCTACGTTGCAACTGACTGACTCTGACTGACTGTAAGTGGGAATCTGTAAACTTTCCTCATTGTTTGGCATAAATAATAAAGAGTTATGTTTCAACAGTACCTTGAGACTGTAAAAATTATAGTAGTAGTTAAGTCTGTTAAGCTGTTAGCTTGACTAGGAAATTCGCTAGTCTTGAATTAAGTTACACTTGTGGACACTGCCTTTGTTTTCTCTGATATCATAGTTATCAGGTGAAGTAATAATCAGTTGAATGCTGAGTTAGTTTTTTTTCTAAATTTACAATGGCTGAATTTGATTGAATATGTGGTTACATATGGCTATCTGTTGTTGTTTCGTTGATTTTTGGTGGAGGCTGCAATTACTTTCTATGGTGGTGTTTCGTTCTCTGTGCTGAGACAACGAAACGCCATCATTCACGTGACCTATTCATTTTTTATTCTGGTTATTACTATCCTCTCATATAATTTCATTTGCGTTTACCATTACACAACTGATGGATACGATGAATGTGAATGTAAGTTCAATTCAATTCTTACGGATGTTAGTATTACTTCAACATTTTAGTAAACAGTCTCGTATTTTGTCTGTTCCAAGACAGTCGTTTATTATCTAGCCAAAACGAGATCATGATAACTAAGTTATTTAGCATCCAAATCCTTATTGCAATCAATGAAACATACACCTAAAACATCCTTGTTACATAGTTTTTTTTTTAGTTGAACATGAAATTCATTGATTTCATCTTCATTGTTTCCGACTAAGTTTTGATGTGAGATCAGTCAGTCGTTTCAAATCAATGTAAAGACTAAAACTATGTGGATAGGTCCATTTTATTACATCACATCAGTAAATGTATGTATGTTATCGGTCAGTCAGTAACGACGTAGAACTTTGTACGTACGTACATCAGTTCAAGTTGCCATACCACATTATCACAGAGACGCAGCTGTCAATTCAAATCCCATAGTAGTAGCGATAGTAGAAGAATTACTGGTAATGGAGAATATTAGGGTTCAAAGATTATTATTCAAGAAGTATAATTCAGTGAGATAAATTTAAAAAAAGAAAGATAGAGATTATTAGGAATTCCGATGGTTAGAATTTGAGAGAACACAAAGTGTGGATGCACTTACGCGATTGCAAACGATTTTGAACCATGTCATTCAAGGTCTCTAACCATTGGTGACTTTCGTTTCACTGACCCCAATCAGGAAGTCTGTATTCACCAACATAATTCAGTCCACTTGTCAGTGACTTACTTCATGGATTTGTGCCATGTTTTGGTCTGGCCACCCCTAACTTTCTTCCAACCCAACTCCTATGTTATCACAAGAAGTGTTATTTCAAAATGTGTATTAACCCGATGACATGATACCTTCTTAATTATTATTAATATTATTATCATTTATATGGAAAAAATTTCATAAAAACTGTTTACTAATCACATGGATTTATCATTTCAACTAAAATAATTTAAAATTAAATCATGAGTGAATTGTAGTGAAGGAGAACACAGGTGAGGTCAACCGAATTGTATTTAACGAAAATTACAGAGTTACTCAGTAAAATAGGAAAACCATATCGTAAATCGTTAATTTGCAAATCTTCGATCCATCATCAATCCATTGTCTGACATTTCACTATTCATTTGTTTCATACAAATTCCATTGTGTTCTAACTCTTCTTACTTTCTTGATCTTCCCCCATCTTCTGCTGCCAGACATTACGTTGACACTCACGTCATATACTACTTATAAGTAGTGCGCACCACAGAATTAATTCATTAATTAATTCCCCCTAGATGAAGGACTATTATTTTATATTCATTGTCCTAATTTGATTAACTATTATAATTTTCACATTAAATTATTATTATTATTATTTTTCTTACAACTTTTTATTATATATGAAGGTGGAAATAATTATGATGAAGCTTCAGAGTATATTCGTTTACGTTTTGAAAATTGTAATACTCGTAGTGGACCTAAAGATATTTATTCACATTTCACTTGTGCAACAGATACAAATCATATACAATTTGTATTCGATGCAGTGACTGATGTAATCATTAAAAATAATCTTAAAGATTGTGGATTATTTTAGAATTGAATTGAATTCAATCAATCAATCAATCAATCAACGAAAATGATACACAATTATTAGTTATCTTTTGTTTTTTTTTTTAAATTTTGAGCTTCCTTACACAAAAAACAGGTTTTCTTTTTTTGTCTGTATGTTTGTTGATTTGTAAAAATTTTAAGCCTAGCAATTTATTTATTGAATTATGTAATTATTCATTGATTGGTTGATTATCTTTTTACGTGAATATTGCTTTTTCTAAAATTTTTTGTAACGTTTTCAACTTCTTTTTGTCAATAGTCCAATGTTACATGAACATCACACTGTCAATTTATATATTTCTTAGCGGCATTAGTTTCTAGCTATATATATATATATATATATATATATATATTTCTTTTTGAGAGCTTCAATAGTAAGTTCTTAAATTCTGTTCTGTTTAAATGCACAAATTGTAAATAAATCAATGTTTTTATCCCAGGTTGTTTGTTTGTTTGTATTCTCGAACTCTGTTCATTTGATTGTTTTTTGCTCACTGTGACGACGTGGATAGTCTGTGTCGGTTAGAGGGCTTGTCCCCCGACCGAAGCTGCTACCTTGACGTGGTGGTCGAGATTGCCTATCGTGATGACCCAGCAGAGCTATATTGGTTGGAACATATGTTCCTGAAGGTTCTACCATGCCAGGCAGGCAGTTCGATTGGAGAACGATGAGACTAAAAGCAGCTACCCAAGGTCTGAGGGCGAAGTCGTACTGCTGACTGTGATGGAGGGGTGTGACAGCAGTAAGGTGTTTCCCTCGGACAACCAGCATCTGCAGCGATGCTGCCTTCTCACAAGGAAGGAAGGGTTAGAAAAGGTCGACCCTAAAAATGTCACTCCTCACCCTACCTCACGGATTACCGTCTCTGTCGGTAAGGGTGCCCACTAAGGGCTTTTAAGAGCGGAGCTAATACTCAAAAAGCCTTTGATAAAAAGGCCATGCTTGACCGGCCTGAAGCAGTTGTCCGTTGGGCTCTGCGGTCACGCACCCAGGTCTCTAAGACCAACAATAATCTATCTTCCTTTTCAGGTCCCTCAAGAAACAACCTTCCACGGTGTGGGCAGCTGAAAAGTGACAACCGCCCTCATACCCGTAACAGCACGAGAGACAAAATTGGTCAAAATCAAATCCTTCCTTAGAGATTTTGTCCTATGAAGTTTTTATTATAATAACAACTAAGTGGAGTAGACAATGATGGAACCAAAATAAATAAATTTGAGGTTTGAAAATTGTATTTCTGACTGTAATGTGGTTTAGTAGCGGCGGTTTGATACTCTTCGTGAATAACCAAAATTTATAGCTATTTTGCTCTCTAGAGGGCATAACAAGGTTAAGAAAAGACGGTTTAAAAGGTAATACTTATTTTTTTGATCGTCCTTAGCTTACTAAAAAAGAATAAAGATCTTGTGATAACCATAAGAGTTAACTTGATGAATATATTAATTTTCAGCTATATAATCATTTGACGCGTCTAACGCCTCGAATAAAAGATTTGAGGAAACCAGGCAGATTTTTGGTCTGACTATAGATTTGTTGACTATAAATTTTACCCTACCGTGGGTTTTTGAGCGTAAACATTTATCAATGCTTGATTGGTAGGCTTTGTAACACACTAGAACGGTGTACCTGGGGGACGATTCTACTGATAAAATTTTATTCAAGCGATACAGTTAAATCTATAGTGACTTCAATATAACAATCTGTTAAAAAATAGAAAATGAGTTACATTATTATTATTTAAAGCCTTCAACTGTCAGGAAGGGTTTGCATAATGATCAGAAGTAAGTGAATATGTTTCTGAACACGTCACACATTCTGTATTTGATAAATCCTGAAATGATTAATATGTAATTTGCACTGTAATAGTAAGTTAGTCACAATGTAGAACTTCGTACATGAGTACATAAGTTCAAGTTGCCATACCGCATCAACACAGATACTCAACTGTCGCTTCAAATCCCATAGTGGTAGCGATAGTAGAACACAGATTGGATGCACCTGCGCCGTTGCAAACGATTTTTAACCATGTCGTTCAAGGTCTCTAACCATCGATTACTATTATCTCGCGGACCCCGACCAGTTAGCCTACATCTACCAACATGACTCAGTCCACTTGTCAGTGACTTTATGGATTTCTGCCATGTTTTGGTTTGGTCGCCCCCACCTTTATTCCAACCTATTCCTTTCGTTAAACACTAGGCCATCAGCACTGATGAGACTGCAGAGATAAGTGCAGCGGTCGATACGCTCAACTACTTCACTCCCTATCACAAGCGCGTGTCGGAGTTGGGATAGATTGTAAGTCAGTTAGTATCTTCACAAAAATATTTAAAATTAGGATAGGCTGCTATAAATAACAAAATATAATTAATGACCATTTGAAATTTTCAGTTACTGATCACATTTAATTGGTGACGAATTGATTATAGAGAAGTTGGAATAATTTAAGCGGAAAATAAAATCAAGAAGAAAAAACAAAAAACAAATAGAAGCAGGCAAAAATTAATCATAGATAAACAGTTTTGTACAAGTGAGAATTTTATTTTCAGTGTTAGCTAACAACTTTAATCAATCCATCCTGTAAGATATCCGTTTGAATAGAAATGTAAATCCCTTGAACTTAATCGATAGTAATAGAACTGATAGTGTGGATAGGAAAACACTGTGGAGGCTTCTTCGACAAGAAGTTAACATCATACGGAATTCTCATGATGGATTCAACTGCAAAATCGTACACGGAGGACAGTTAACAGACTCTTTCGAGGTGAAGACCGGTGTCAGGCAAGGTTGCTTACTCTCATCCTTTCTCTTTCTCCTGATCATCGACTGGATTATGAATACGTCGACATCTGGAGGGAAGCACGGTATCAACTGGACAGTTAGGACGAAGCTGGACGATCTGCACTTCGCAGATGACTTGGCTCTTCTATCGCACACTCAACAACAAATGCAAGAGAAGACGACCAGTGTAGCAGCAGCCTCTGTAGCAGTAGGTCT
>OX103972.1:10980306-10997406 GCA_944470395.2 Schistosoma turkestanicum
CAACCATTTACTATTTAGTTAGTTGATGCAAAGAGCACAAGATGTTTTCTTCAATTTGTAAACAGGATTGTCAGGGTCATTTCTTAACTAGATCTGACTTTAAATTATCTTGTATTATTTCAGACAGCTTAAAAGCTGAAACCTTTGACTTACGTATCATAAGGTAGTACGAAAATGAGATACATCAAGTAATATAATCAATAAGAGCTAAATAAGATAATCAGGTAGAGGCAAATGTTTATCATTCAAACCAGCAAGAAAATGTGTCACTAATGAATTATAACGGGACAAGTAAGCAAGAACTCATCTAAGTGTTTCGGAGCACGAAAACTAAGTATCAAAAATGGAAATATTTTATTGTCCTTAGATGTAGCATCGTTATTCCTTATTCTTTCAATCATAGAGATAGTCTATGATACATCTAGGAGCAGTCAAACCAGAACACCGCACAAATCCATGAATTCACTGATACCTGGATCGAGTCATGTTGGTAGATGTAGGCTGTCTGGTTGGAGTCCGCCAGATGATAGTAACCAATGGTTAGAGACCTTGAAACATATGGCTCAAAACCGTTTGCAATGGCGCAGGTGTATACATCCGTTATGTTCTCTCAAATCCTAATCTCTTTTTTAATTGATTTCTCTGCAGTATACATCTCGAATGGTATATTCGGTCAATAATCTTTTAGATTACTGCTAATACTTCTACTACTATGGGATTTGAATTGAAAATTGTGTCTGTGTGCTAATATGATATGGCAACTTGAATTGATGTACGTATGTACCTAAGTACGAAGTTCTACGTTGTACCTGACTGACTGACAACAGATTTATGCTATCATTCTGGTGTTAAGTGGTAAATATTATATAGTGCTTTGTAAAACCGGTTTATCCCCTCAGTAACCACGATATTTATACAATAACGAATGGCAAGTTTATTCCATGATAATTACGTTGTTGAAACGGTTTTTTTTCACGTCAGCGGTCAGTCATTAGGTTCGTAGAGTGAAATTAAACAAAACTTTTTGTAATGAGCAATATTTCTGATAAGAGATAATGTAAGAAAATGAAACACAGTGCCGATAACTGCAAAATTCTACGTTTTCGAACAAAATTTGTTCTTTTACACATAACTAATCTCTACTAAATTGTTGACAAAGTAATGGCTTACTTATAAGTTGTAAGTAGCTTAAAATCCTTGACATCAAAACTTGACCGTTGAGGATTTGTTTACTTGTTCAGCATGTTTAATACACGAATACACTTGGGTAGGTAGTATGAAGGTTGATTGAGCTTCCCTTATAAATTTAAGAAATCTAAATGAGTTTCAAGTTTTATAAACAGTCACCTAGATGAACATATTCATAGTGAGAATGAAGAGACAAGTGATTTTGAATTTTCGAGAAGTAGTAGGAAATCAGGTAACTGTATTGAAAGTCATCGATGGTTAGAGACCTTGAACGAGATGCACTGGCGCAGTTGCATCCATTCTCTATGTTCTCTCAAATTTTAATCTTCTGAATTCCTCATCACCTCTATCTTCACCTTTCTAAAGTTATCTCAGTGAATTTTACTTCATGAATAATATCTTCGAACCCTAATATTCTCCATAACTGCTAATACTTCTACTATCTCTACCACTATGGAATTTAAACTGACAGTTGCGTCTTTGTGCTAATGCGGTCTGGCAACTTGAACTGATGTACTTACGTAAGTACGAAGTTCCACGTTGTAACTGACTGACTGACTAACTATATTGAAGAATTTCACTTCGAATCAAACATGTTTCTTTATCAAACGTCGACTGATTGCATGAAAAAATTTAGCAATAACAAACTGCTAAAAACAATGATCAAGACTGAAAATTATGAGGAATATAGTGAATCTATTTGTTTTCTTTGTATTAGTAACATATTCTCAGCATAGTTTAACCATCATGTTGGATTTCATCTGACAATGGAAGCTTTAAATAATCCACTACATTACTTAGGTCATTAACTAAGTAATAACTACTTACAGTGAATTTTTAAAAAAACACACTTGATACCTATTTTCTTCTTAGTAAGGTTCACAAGTTTTGATTTTTAATATGGTATCTTGAAATAGTTTTTCAGGCAGAGTTTTTGGAGATTAGTGTTCTTACACATTTGAAATCACCAATCAATCATTGTTAGACCACCATTAGAAGGAACCTGGAAGCACTGAAAGACGGCTGTTTCGTCCTGGTATGGGACTCGTCAGCAGTGCGCATCCACGACTCCTGCAACTCGCAGGATTCGAATCCGGGACCCTCGGTATTGTGCGCGAATGCCTAACCATCGGACCACTGTAGCCGTCATCTAACGGTGTTAATGTCTAACTCTTATTGATCTACAGATTTTGCGCGACCTCACCCATTTTTTGTCTTTGGTAGTTACTGCCTACACCCGACAGGGTTGAACTCCATTGGTCACGTCTTCTAATGGTGGTCTAACAATCATTGATTGATGATTTCAAATAGTTTTTTGCAGAATTCTATTTTAGATAACCTAGAGAAGAATTCCCAACAAACTACAACGAACAATTATGATAAAATGGACTTTATGAAAGGTAAAAAAAGCGTGTTCGCATACAATGATAACATGATATCATGTCATGAAAGTTCAATAAAACATGAGACAGACAGACAGATACAACGCAGAACTTCGTACATAAGTACATCAGTTCAGGTTGCCATACCACATTAGCACAAAGACACAAATGTCAATTCAAATCCAACAGTGATAGAGATAGAAGTATTAGCAGTAACGGAGAAGATTAAGGAGCGAGGATATTATTCAAGAAGTATAATTCAGTGAGATAAGGTTAGAAAGACAAAGGTAGATGTGCTGACGAATCCAGAAGATTAGGATTTGAGAGAGCTTAAAGAATGGATGCACTTGCGCCATTGCAAACGTATTTGAGCCATGTCGTTCAAGGTCTCTAACCACCCGTGACTATCGTCTCGCGGCCCCAACCAGGTAGTCTACATCTACCAACATGACTCAGTCCACTTGTCAATGACTTCATGGATTTCTGCCATGTTTTGGTTTGGCCATCCCTAGCTTTCTTCCAACCTACTCCTACACCACAAAACATAGTTCGTCGCGACAGTCAGTGGTTAGCCATACGTAACACATGTCCCAACCAGAAATAGGTAGTTATCTGAGCATAGTTGTGGCAGATGTTCGCCATTATCTGTTATTTGAGCCGTGACACCATAAGATCCACCCAGATGTTTTCAGGTTTCGCTAAATCCACAGAACGCCCAATTTAAATGAAATTATTAAGTCAAATCTTAGTAATAGTACTTGAAAACCTTTAAACCAAAGTAACTGTTGTCAATCTGTCTGCCAGTGATACATTTGGGGAATACTGAATATAAAGTTTCCGGATTTTATTTCCTACCATGTAAAGGTTAATTTGATAACAGTCAGTCGTGGGTTGTTACAGGTACGAGGGCAGATGTCACTTCCGGCTGCCCACACTGTGGAGGGGTATTTCTTGAAGAACCCTAGGAGTAAGTTGGATTAGAGTTGGTCTTGAAATTATACGTGATCGGATTCAATTAGGCATTCATATGAGAGAGTTGCAGCTTCACTCTACCCATGGATGGAAACCCACTGAGATATTATATCAGTTCGTTCAGGAATACATTTTATCTCTCTTAACAAATTCTTAAATATTATATATTCCTTTGTAACAGAGCAAACATTTAAGTAACTCTGACTTCTAGGACTAATAAAAGGATCATTATTCATAATATTATTGTAGATGATAGATACCATGTTTCTATATCACCCTATTGATAAGCTTCCAAACGATCTGTTAACTATTTTCGTACCGGAATTATTGCTAAATAATCAATCATTCAGGAGTGGAGGCAGCTTAAACACAGGTTGATAAAAAACCTACAAAATGATCACAACCAGTAGTGGGTAGTCAAGTGAAAGAGGCAGAAATGGCAATTGCCATCGGTTACAGTACACAACTGTTAAAACTTATCAAGCGAACTGGTACTAGGAATCTGACTTTTAACGGGACTCTCTCCGAAAAGGGAGAGGCTATTATTCACTCTCAATCCAGGCGGTTGGGTCGATGGGCAGAACACTTTAGGAATCAGTTCAAATAGTCTTCAGCCACAATGCGGTTGCCCACGATCTCCAGTCGTCCTGAATGGCAAATTAAGGCCTCCAACTCTTCATGAGGTTCAAAAGGTGATAGGTTAACCTCTGATATTTTAAAGCTTAGTGCTCCAGTCTTAGCGGTTCGATTCAGTGAGATCTTAGTTGAGATCTGGGAAATGGACGCAATTCCATGTGAATGATCTCAATTGGTGATTGTTCCAAAAGACAGAAGTCGTTTTGTGACAGTCACAGTGGAATCAGTTTGAACAGTATGGTGTTTAAAATTGTTACGCCTTCACGTAAACACGTCGACTTGATATACTTGAACTATTACGAGTTTACTTTAGTCGTAAACGAGAGCGAGGATCGAGGGTCCGGCGACACGACATACTATTCAAATCCGATTATCCCAACCCCTATATTTAGTAAAAATAAGAAGACGTGATATGAAGTAGAACATGTATTCTACAAGCATCCAGAAAGTACGAGGTCCGAATCCAAAAGAGAATCAGGATCCCGGACTAGGGATCCGGGACCGGGTCCTGGTCCTGGTCGTGGTCATAAAATGTTACAGATATTGCGTATTTGTACATTTTGGTCGAATAGGAAACAGCATCGGATTCTGTGAGATTGAGAGTTAAGACGACCAATAGGTAGTAACATTTGAAATGACATTGACAGTCCGGAAGACCAATAAGAGACAACATTGAAGTATTTGACTTTGACAGTTAAAAGGACCATAAATTTGACCAATGGAAATCGACCAACAGGATTTGACCAATAATTCTCTTAGGATATTGAATGAATATCCTAAAAAAAATATCAGCTTCAATAATACTTCAACGACTAATTAGAGAAAACCATTTTGGTTTCAAACCTTGACGTGGATATATTGATCAAATATTCATACTTCAACAAGTCCTAGAACATAAATGCACTTTCAAAGTCTAACAATCGTTGCATTCCATGACCTTAAGATGGCATTTGACTCTGTTGACTGTAAGGTTAAATGGTAGTGTCTGTTATTGAAAGGTGTGCCAAAGAAGTATATTATCCGTGTACAGGCTTTCTAGTTGAACGCTACTGGTCGAATCGGAGTATATGAAGAACTGTAGTCAATCAGTATTGCCAAAACCATTGTCTATCAAAG
This sequence comes from Schistosoma turkestanicum, assembly GCA_944470395.2. Lineage (NCBI taxonomy): Eukaryota > Metazoa > Platyhelminthes > Trematoda > Strigeidida > Schistosomatidae > Schistosoma > Schistosoma turkestanicum. Next base: position 10,985,601 of record OX103972.1, read on the forward strand.
AGATTAACAGTGACCATCGTTTGACATGGCACATAATAAAGTAGAAACGAATTGAATGCGTACCGTTCAACTTAAATGTAGTCATTTTTTTTACTGCAATCACAAATAAACATTTCACAACTGAACAGTAAGACAGAATATTTTCATTAAGTACTTAAAGTTGAAGTTATTAACGGCTAGAAGTCTTGATGAGCTTTAGTCTTTTCAGATGATTGATTTTTTATTTTTGTTTAAGTAGTTAGAATTTTTTTTCTACTGATGATAATCTGACTGCATTTCCTCTTCATTAGTACAAACTCATTACCTTGGATTCTTGGTTTCCGAAAGTTTGATAAACATTAAATCACCGGTATGTGAGTCATTAAGTACTTTGAAAAATTATCGCGATCTCAAAATAAATATTCCACATCATATGTCTCAAATATTTACTGTAAATTTGTTAATTTGTACCCATTTAGGTGATTAATCAATGTAATTATTGTACAATCTGACTGACTCATTATTTAAAATTAATAATTAATAAAGTTTAGACTACCAGTAGTAACGTGGAAGTACTGAATAGCCCTTACATCATAATAGTATGGGACTCATCAGTAGTGAGCATCCAAGATTCCACACATGAGAATCGAACCAAAGTCCTTCAGGATTTCTACTAGACTACTGAGTCAGCATCCAACGGAGTTAACAATTACTTCACTTGATCTCCGATATTTCGCGGTCATCATCAGTATTGTTTTGTAGATAACTGCCTCACGGTGGATACAATTAATATTCATTTATCACGGCTTTGGTTTTATTTTCGAGGTGAACATTTTTACTGAACATAAAGTTTCAAACGTCTTTAGTTTTAATAATTGTGCTGTATTTGAGCTGAATTCAGGTGTTTTCAATGAATAATACAAAATTAATACACACATATTAATAATGTTGCAGGTATTTAAATCATTATCTGTATGCATTTCTTGAGTATCTCACAGTTAGAAAATTCAAACACGCACTCACGGTGTCCATTGTTCATTCGTTTAATAATTAATTTTGGCTAAGCATTTTTCGACTACTGAAAACTATTAAATAGTTTAAAAAATCTAATGAAAAACTACTATATCAAATTACGAAGTTTCTACATTGTGATATCTGTGATATTAAACGAAACCAGCTGAAATTATAATCATCATAGCTAGTAAAGTGTATATAAAGTGTTTTTTCTACACAAGCATGATTAAGAGATTTGAACTTTCCGGTTGGTCTACGGTAAATTCAATTTGTAAACAATTGGTGATTCGTTTATTACGATGTACAAAAAATTGGAAATTGAATAGACCGGAATTCGGTTACACGGAAACACTTAAACATTTATAACTAACACACTGATGAAGAAAGATATGATAAAACTTTCTGAATAACTTAGAAGGCAAATTTGAGCCAATCAACTCGAGGTACATAAGGTTAACAAATTGAAAGCAATGATTACCAATTAAACTTTGACAACAATTCTTGGGAAAAAATTAGGTAAATATCATCGATGTTATCTTGTAAAGAATGAACTAACATTTAATCACACAAAAATCTCTTGATTACTTGATCTTTACTTAGCATAAATACAGATAAATTGCTTTAATGAAAAGTATCAACGATTGACGCTTAAAATTATTTCGTCAATTCACCCGATAAACTAGTTCAAGTTTCATCAGAGGAATATGATGTAAAAAAATTTTGATTTTGCTAACTAGTTTCGATAATTAAAATATTGAAATTACTTAAATTTCATTTGTTATAATGTTTACATACATTAACTTCAATAATCTGTCCATTGAAATACGAACAAATATTCGTTTATCATAAAATCGCAACAACTCCGCTACTGCCGGTCCCAAGCCCGGATAAAGGAGGATGGGGTTGGGCATGGAGTTGGTGCCCCCATCCCAGCTAAAAATTAACTTGCCGAAAAAACACTAACCAGAAGAAATAAAATCCCAACGTTCAGTTTTCAATAACTAATCTGAAATCACCAATCAATCATTGTTAGACCACCATTAGAAGGAACCTGGAAGCACTGAAAGACGGCCGTTTCGTTCTGGTATGGGACTCATCAGCAGTGCGCATCCACAACTCCTGCAGCTCGCAGGATTCGAACCCGGAACCATCGGTATTGTGCGCGAACGCCTATTCATCAGACTAGCTTCGTGAGGAAATCCTCGGAGTTCTAGTTGAGAAGACGTGACCAATGGAGTTCAACCCTGTCGGGTGTAGGTAGTAACTACCAAAGACAAATGGGTGAGGTCACGCGAAAAATCCGTAGATCAATCAGAGTTAGACATTAACACCGTTGGATGCCGGCTCAGTGGGCTAGGACGTCCAGTGCTTCCAGGTTTCTAATGGTAGTGTCTAACAATGATTGATTGATGATTTCAAATGTGTAAAAACACAAACCTCCAAAACTTTGCCCCAAAATAACTAACTAATCTACCAATATTGTTTCATGATTAAATTTACTTACAAAATAATTTTCATGTAAATGCAATAAAACACTATAAAAACTAGAAATAATTTTATTATTTATTTATACTCAATGATAATTATTTAAATATATTAAATATTATTCAAGAAATCTGTGACATTCCATAAATAAATGTGACTTTTCGATCAGACAATAATAATAATAATAATAATAATAATAATAGTAATACAATTGAATATATCTGACTTGCATAAAACATACGATTAAAACAAATGGCAATTAATAAACAATGATTATTTTATTCAAGCGATGAATGATGAAGAAAAAATGATAACTGTTCGCGTTTTTTTTCTTTACAAATGTTGGATGAAAAATGAAAGTTTCCATCTTTCAAACAATGTACGAATAAGTGATACCTAACTGATAATATATATATATATATATTCGTTTCTTATATCTGATAGATATTTTGAAAAAACATGAAAAAAAAGAAAAAAGAGGAGAATGAACAATTGAACATTGAATCAATTCAATGTTCAATATTGATTTATTGAAAAGTTGTCAATTTCGGCATTGTTGTTGTTGTTGTTGTCGTGACATGATTATGCTTCCAATTGTAATGATCATTTCTACAACATGTTAATTCTTCATAAGTATCATCACATGGCGGTTGATGAGAATTTTCAATTGGTGACAAATTTGATTGTTGTGTATACATGGACATGGATGAATTATTGATCGATGATATTGGTGGTGTATGTGTTGAAGTAGTGGCGAAATGTAATTTAGATATATCATTTGGTGTACGTGTATAACGTACTGATCTACGTTCAATGGGATGATCATTGTTGGGTAGTTTTGGTAAAGTAGATGAATTTCTTAGTACAGTTTTTGGTGAACATCTTTTTAATGAAGGATAAATTGTTTGATTAGTTGATAATAATAATTTCATGTCATTTTGATGATTATCATGATTATATTGTGTGATAAATGGTTCAGTTTGTGGTGATGATAATTTAGTTTGATATAAATTTGGTTCATAACTAATATTGGACCATAAAGCACTGAAAATATAAACAAATGATTTATTTTTTAAAGTTAATCAATGGAATAATAGTGTTGAGTAAGTTAGATCCCCAAAAACTCATTTGATTAAGGTTCTAATTTTGGATTTTTCATGTTTTAGCGTATGGGCTGCTTAATTGACTTTCAGCTTACATTTCCCACTCGGTAAATCATTGACTGTCATTGGATTATTTTAGTACGCTATTTTTTTGGCTCTCCCAACTAGTGATAGGGAGTGAAGTATTCGAGCCTGTTGATCGGTTCACTTATCTGGATAGTCTCATCGACGAGCTATGTTTTGTGGTGTAGGAGTAAATTGGAAGAAAGCTAGGGGCGGCCAGACCAAAACATGGCGCAAATCCATGAAGTCATTGACAAGTGGACTGAGCAATGTCGGTAATTGTCGACTACCTGGTTGGGGTCCGCGAGATGATAATAATCGACGGTTAGAGACCTTGAACGACATGGCTCAAAATCGTTCGCAATGGCGCAAGTGCATCCATTCGTTGTGCTCTCTCAAATCCTAATCTTTTTGATTCGTCAGCACCTCTTCCTTTGTCTTTCTAACCTTATTTCACTTAATTATACTTCTTCAATAATATCTTCGAACCCTAGTCTTCTTCATTACCATTAATACCTCTACTATCTTTATCATTATGGGATTTGATTTGACATTTGCGTCTCTGTGCTAATGTGGTATGGCAACATGAACTGATGTACATACGTAGGAAGTTCTGCGTTGCATCAGACTGACTGACTATGGCTCTCCCAAGGACGTTTCTATCATATATAAATATACTCGGTGTGTGTGCATGTGAACCTCTATTTTTTTGGTGCTTGTAGAATACACTTTCTACGCCATATCAAGACTTCTTCTTCTACTTAATGGGGCTTTGGGATGCTCAGATTAGAGTAGCCTATCGCATCACTGTATTATTTGTCTTCGCTCTCGTTTACTGAGTAAGGTATACTCGAAATAATTTCAAGCATATCAGTTAACGAGAAAAACAAATAGGAAGTGATTATTTGTCAATCTGAAAAATGTTAGTTAACTTCAACTTTTATGTAAGTGTTAAGTGAATTTATGATGGATGTTAAATGGTTTAGTCTAATCGATAACAAGTTCTGAAAATAGATGTTGAATAAATTATTTTCAGAATCAAACTATATATATATATATATATATATATATATATATATATATATTGTTACGAATGCACTTGAACACGTCAATTGATATGCTTGAACTATTATGAGTCTACTTTAATCAGTAAACGAGAGCGAGGATAGACGATCCGAGCGACACAACAGGCTAATTTAATCCGAGTGTCCCAAAACCCCATTGAGAAAAAGAAGAGGACTTTATATGAAGTAGACCGTGTATTTTACAAACATACGGAAAGTACGATGTCCTAGTCCAGAAGTGGATAAGGATCCCGGACTAAGGATCCAGATCATAAATGTTACAGACAATGCATATTTATGCAGTTAGGTCGAATAGGAAACAACATGGAAATATGTCACATTGACAGTTAAGACGGCCAATAGGAACTGACCAACAGAACTAGACTTACGAATAATTTTGTTAGGATAGTGGATGAATATCGTAACATTATATATATATATATATATATATATATATATATATATATATATATATTACTTACTTACGCCTGTTACCCCCAATCGAGCATAGGCCGCTCACCAGTTTTCTCCAACCAACTCTATCCTGGGCTTCCTTCTCCAGTTCTGTCCAATGTTTGTTCATTCCTCTCATATCTTTCTCTATTTCTCGATGTAGTGTGTTCGTTGGCCTTCCTCTTTTCCTTTTGCCTTGAGGGTTCCATGTGAGGGCTTGTCTCGTGACGCAGTTAAGTGCTTTCCGCGATGTGTGTCCTATCCACTTCCACCACTTCTTCCTGATTCCCTCCTGCACTGGAACTTGGTTTGTTCTCTCCCACAGTTCGTTGTTGCTGATCGTGTCTGGCCAACGAATCCGAAGTATTTTGCGTAGACAACTGTTCATAAATACTTGTATCTTCTGGATGATGGCTTTCGTGGTTCTACAAGTTTCCGCTCCATACAGTAGAACTGTCTTCACATTTGTATTGAAAATCCTGATTTTGGTTTTGGTTGAAAGTTGTTTGGAGTTCCAGATAGTTTTCAACTGTAGAAAAGCAGCCCTTGCTTTGCCAATCTGCGCCCTCACATCTGCATCGGATCCACCTTTCTCGTCGATGATGCTGTACAGATATGTAAAGGTGTTAACGTCCTCCAAGGCATCTGCATCAAGAGTGATTTGGTTGGTTCATGTTGTGTTGCGTCGGAGAATTTTGTTTTTTTCTTTATGTATGCTGAGACCTACTGCTGCAGAGGCTGTTGCTACACTGGTCGTCTTCTCTTGCATTTGTTGTTGCGTGTGCGACAGAATAGCCAAGTCATCTGCGAAGTCCAGATCGTCCAGCTGCGTCCTCACTGTCCAGTTGATACCGTACCTCCCTCCAGATGTCGACGTCTTCATAATCCAGTCGATGACTAGGAGAAAGAGAAAGGGTGAGAGTAAGCAACCTTGCCTGACACCGGTCTTCACCTCAAAGGAGTCTGTCAGCTGACCTCCGTGCACGATTTTGCAGTTGAATCCATCATAAGAATTCCGTATGATGTTGACTATTTTCTCAGGCACACCGTAGTGTCGAAGAAGCCTCCACAGTGTTTTCCTGTCCACGCTATCAAATGCTTTCTCGTAGTCGATGAAGTTGATGTAGAGTGGTGAGTTCCATTCCATTGATTGCTCCACAATGATCCGTAATGTAGCAATTTGGTCAGTACATGATCGATCCTTACGAAATCCGGCCTGTTGATCTCAAAGTTGGGCGTCTACGAAATCCTTCATTCTGTTTAACAATACCCTGTTGAAGACTTTGCCTGGTATTGAAAGAAGAGTGATGCCTCTGTAGTTCTCACACTTGCTCAGGTCGCCTTTCTTTGGTATTTTGATCAGGTATCCTTCTTTCCAATCTGATGGTACTTGTTCCTCATCCCAAATCTTCTTGAAGAGCATGTGAAATATTTTCGCAGTTGCTTCCACATCTGCTTTCATTGCCTCTGCTGGAATGTTGTCTGGTCCTGCTGCTTTGCCGCTCTTGATTTGTCTGATGGCTATACTGATCTCCTCAATCGTAGGTGCGCCAATATTAATTGGGAGGTCCTTGGATGCTGCTTCGATGATGGGTGGGTTCAGTGGAGCTGGTCGATTCAAAAGTTCCTTAAAGTGCTCCACCCACCTATTTCGCTGTTGTTCAGTGTTGCTGATTATTTTCCCATCCTTGCTTTTCACTGGTCATTCTGGTTTACGATAGTTTCCGGCGAGCTTCTTTGTTGTTTCGTACAATTGTCTCAAGTTTCCGTCTCTTGCAGCCATTTCCGCCGTCATTGCTAGATCTTCCACATATTTTCGTTTGTCAGCTCTGATGCTCTTCTTGACTTCCCTGTTTGCTTCTGTGTATGCAGCTTGTGCCTTAACTTTCTCTGCTCTTGTTCGGCTGACATTGATTGCTGCCCTCTTGTTCCTCCTTTCTTCAATTTTTGCAAGAGTATCAACAGACAACTAATCCTTGTGATGGTACTTTTTGTGACCCAGAACTTTGTGACATGTTGAAGTGATTGCCTTCTTAATCCCTTTCCAATTGTACTCCAATGTTGCGTCCTCTCCATTGTGTAGATCCTGAAAGGCCTGGAACCTATTGGTGAGGGCTATCTTGAATTCGTTGAGCTTTACAGTATCCCGAAGAAAGGCCGTATTAAACTTCTGTGATGTTGTCTGCCCCGTTGTCCAGTGCTTCTTTAGCTTCAGATTCATTTTGGAGATCAGCAAATGGTGATCTGAGGCTACATCAGCTCCTCTCCTGGTTCTCACATCCTCCGTAGTCCTTCTGAACGTTTTGTTGATACAGATATGATCAATCTGGTTTTGAGTAGTGTGATCCGGTGATATCCATGTAGCTTTGTGTATGAGTTTGTGCGGGAATATTGTGCCACCGATGACCAGTTTGTTGAAGGCACATAGGTTTGCAAATCTCTCACCGTTTTCGTTTCTTTCTCCCAGTCCATGTCGTCCCATGATGTCTTCATGTCCAGTGTTGTCCATTCCAACCTTGGCATTCAGGTCTCCCATAAGAATCGTCAAATCCTTTGGTGAATATTTCTCGACGATTGACTGCAGCCTTTCGTACAATTGATCTTTAACGTCGTCACTGTAGTCATTGGTAGGTGCATAACATTGGATGACGTTCATGGTAATGTCCTGTTTCTTTGTTTTGAAAGATGCTTTAATGATCCTTGGTCCATGAGATTCCCATCCTATTAGTGCCTTTTGTGCATGTTTGGACAGCATCAATTGTTGGGGATGTTAGATCCCCAAAATTCGCTTGATAATGCCGTATTTCGGTTTTCACGTTCGCCAGCAGGGGCTGATCAAATGACCTTGAGATTTCAATTCCCACCAGCAAAATCAATGGCTGTGATTGGCTACAGTGTATTTAGTATGCTATTTTCTTAACTGTCTCAAGGACGTTCTTATGTTGTATAAATAAACGAGAGTTGTATGCTTGATTGTACTGGGATTGCTGGGTGCTTGTAGAATATACTTCTACGCCTACAAAGTCTTCTATTTCGATTCTGGGATTCAGAGTGGCCTTCCTGGAAGCTGGTAAAAGTCTCGTTCGCGTTATCGACTAAGGTAAACTCGTAATAGCCTCAAGCATACTAAGTGCCGAACATATCAGTGGCGACGGGGCTCACAATTCACAATGTCAATTAATCTTGAACAGTTAGAATCTTTACTGGAACGTCAAGGTAAACGATATGAACAGTTCCAGGAACGTATGTTGGAGCTGTTAATGAAACAAATGAATTTGAATCACAGAGGTTTTGCCGATGATTCATATAATCCGGATACAGACTCGATAGTTAATTCCATTCATGAATTTCATTTTGATGGCCTTGCTGGTGTGACTTTCGAGTCTTGGTTTAAGAAGTATGAGGATTTGTTCAAGGTCGACCTCAACAATCTTGATGACGCCACCAAAGTCAGAATCCTTTTGAGAAAGCTCGGCACAATCGAACACGAACGTTATAGTAATTTCATCCTCCCAAAGAACCCACGAGATTTCTCTTTTGATGCTACAATTGATACGCTGTCGCAAATCTTCTCTGAACAGTCATCTCTCTTTAATATTCGTTATCAATGCCCCAAAATAACCAAGTCAAATGAAGATGACTGGGTAAAGCATGCTGGCTTAGTAAATCGTGAATGCGAACGATTTAAATTATCATCAATGACGGAAGATCAGTTTAAGTGCCTTGTGTTTGTGTGCAGCTTACAATCTCCCGACGATGCTGATATAAGAACCAGAATCCTAAGTAAAATTGAACAGTGCCCAAACATCTCGCTTCAAGAAATAACTGCAGAGTGCCAGAGATTAGTAAACTTGAAGCATGATACCTCCATGGTCGAAAACAAGGGCCTCTCATCATACGTGCATTCCATTAGTGAAAAGAAAAATTCCAATTCGGCCCAAAAACCCAAAATGAATCCACCTTCTGCTTGCTGGCACTGCGGTTCATGGCACTATGTACGGAACTGCCCATTTAGGCAGCATAGATGCAGGAAGTGTAAAGTCATCGGTCATAAAGATGGCTTTTGCCTACAGAAAAAGCCAAAGCGATCCAGAAGTGCTAAGAAGCCTGTTCCTAGATCCAGTACCAATGCATTGAGCCTAATATCTTCCTGCCAAAGCTCATCACCAGGTGAGAGGAAATTTATTACTCTTAATATTAACGGTTATTTGTGTAGAATGCAAATAGATACTGCATCTGATGTCACTATCCTCTCACGCAAATATTGGACCAAATTGGGCAGCCCAAGCCTGCAGCACACAACACAAAAGCCTCGTACAGCATGTGGTAATTATCTTCGTCTGTTAGGACAATAGGAATGTAAAGTTGCTTTCCGAGATTTGTCGTTTACTGGGGTATGCTATATAACGCCAGCTGATCTAAATTTACTTGGTTTAGATTGGTTCGACCAGCTAAAATTGGCTGATGTCCCGCCAAATACCATATGCAACCTGGTATCACAACGACATGACCCAGACGCCTTGTCACGACTCATTAATGATCAAGTGGCGGCTGAGGAAAACATGGTGATCGCATCTCTGTCAGTAGAAGACCACGCAGAATGTTATCTGACAACCGCAGTTCGCGCATTACCGGTGTCTGCAACAGACATACAAAATGCTTCTAGAAACGACCCCATCATCAAGATGACGATGAAATATGTCACTAACGGTTGGCCGTCGAAAAAGTTTGAAGGTGACATGAAGCAACTGTATCAGCGGCGGGAGTCACTATGCATCGTCAACAATTGTCTGATGTTTGGTGAAAGAGTAGTGGTGCCAGAATCCCTTCGTGCAAAAGTGCTGAGACAGTTCCATCTTGGTCATCCTGGGATTAAACGAATGAAGTCCATAGCCAGGAGTTATGCATACTGGCCTCACATGGATCAACATGTCACAGCGTTAGTTGAAAAATGCATGCGGTGTCAGCAGGCGGCAAAGATGAATGCCAAAATTCCGCCGGTTTCATGGCCCAAACCTGAGCATCCTTGGTCCAGGATACATGTCGACTTCGCTGGCCCAATAAATGGAACTATGTATTTAATTGTCGTCGACGCCTTTTCTAAATGGCCGGAAATCAGCCCCGCTATGCCGCCCACTACAACTAAGACTATACAGCTCCTTTTCGAAATTTTCTCACGAAACGGCATACCAGATGTGATCGTATCCGACAATGGCTCTCAATTCACCTCTTCCCAATTCCAGAATTTCTGTCAACGGCTAGCTATTAAACACTTACGCTCGCCACCATACCACCCGCAATCGAATGGGCAGGCGGAAAGGTTTGTGGATACGTTTAAAAGAGCACTGCTTAAGTCAAAAGGGGAGGGGACGCCAGCCGAAGCATTAAAAAATTTCTTGTACGTCTATCGGACAACACCAAATGAATTGTTACCGGAGCAAAAGTCCCCAGCTGAAATCCTGATGGGAAGAAGATTGAAAACGATCCACAGCCTGATGCATCCGACTAATGCACCCTCATCAGTAGAGACAAAGCAGCAAAGACAATCCGCTTACGAGGTGGGATGCCCTGTGTTTGCCCGCGACTACAGAACGAACCATGGTCCTTGGGTAGAAGCGAGAGTGGTCAGAAGGGTTGGTCGAGTTATGTACGAAGTAGAGGTAGGAGGTGATAAATGGTCACGTCATCGCAATCAGATACGCAGACGGCTAGCCCCAGATCGCCCATCAAGAGCAGAAAGCCTTCCCCTTGACATCTTGCTTGATACCTCCAACCTACCGAGAGCCCCGCCACGAGAAGAAACTCAGCAGCAAGCTGTTCTTCGTTCCCGAAGGTGTCCCCTCAGACAGCGGCGAACAATAGTCAAGATGCATAGTCAAGGTGCATAACATTGGATGACGTTCATGGTAATGTCCTGTTTCTTTGTTTTGAAAGATGCTTTAATGATCCTTGGTCCATGAGATTCCCATCCTATTAGTGCCTTTTGTGCATGTTTGGACAGCATCAATGCAACTCCCTGTGTATGTGAAGCATTTTCCTCTTCATGACCAGAGTATAACAGCAGTTCCCCTGAAGCTAGTCTCAGTTGTCCTACCTGTGTCCAATGCGTTTCACTGATTCCAAGCACCTCGAGGTTGTATCTTTTCATTTCTGTCGCAACTTGAAATAGTCTTCCAGTCTCCCACAATGTACGAACATTCCATGTACCTAAAAAAGTGGTTGCTCTGGTTGTCAGAAGAGGCATCAGCCCCGTGACTTCTGAGGGAACTCGGCTTTCATCACGCGACGTCATAATTCTTCCTCCAACTCCCAGGGCAGAGTTAAAATGGTTTGAATTATTTTTTCTGATTAGCGTTTTTTTGGCAAGTTAGTTTTTGACGGAATGGGGTCGCCAACCCCATGTCCAACTCTCCTCCTTTATCCGGGCTTGGGACCGGCAGTAGCCCCGAAGGTTCTACTGGCGGAGTTATATATATATATATACATATATATATATATATATATATATATATATATATGTATATATATATAACCTAACAACAGTTTATACTGCAATTAAACTAAATACCGAATCCATACGCTTTACACAGATTGGGATTATGTCATATCAAATATACAATTCACGATATATTATTAGAAAACTTG
>OX103972.1:10997780-11032708 GCA_944470395.2 Schistosoma turkestanicum
GCAATTAAACTAAATACCGAATCCATACGCTTTACACAGATTGGGATTATGTCATATCAAATATACAATTCACGATATATTATTAGAAAACTTGAGACTATGCTAAACATTACTGTATTCAACATGATCATGAGTACACATAAATAATACCAAGTAATTTATGTACTAAAAAGTCAGTAGTTTAAGTAAGTCTCTAACTTAGATCAGTGGTTCGTCATATTGGCTCAATATAGCCAGTAGGAGACAAGCTGTGTTGAAATCTTTAGATAGTTAAGTATTTGATCATAATTTTCATTATAAAGCCGTGGATTGTTCAGTTTTATTCAAATCATGGAAGCACTGGATGATCAGTTTGTTCTAGTATGAGACTTATCATCAGTGTGCACCCACGAATCCCGTTCTCAGGAGTCGAACCCAGAACGTTTGGTCTCTCTCGCGATCGTTTGAATTCTAGACCATTGAGCCGGCTCCCAATTTCGTTATCGTCTAACTTTAATCAATCCAAGGTAATGTGCAATCTCAGTCATTGTCCTCTGTGGGTAATTGCTTACACACAACAGAGCTTAACTCCTTGGCTCCTCACTTAAACTCTGAGTTTCCTCACGAAGCTACTCACAAGTGAGCAAATTTTCGATTATAACGAAAATTTTGTACACTTTGTGATGTTAAGGGCTGATCATAGTTAGACGAAATGCTAACGAAGAGACGATCACCGGTTCACGCTATAAGTTATGATTTGGCTTAATTTCTGGAAAAATGGACGTACGCTACTAGTCAAAAGTAGCGGCTTACGCCTTTGAAGGACATGTATATATTTTTATGAATGAGTTGGGAAGATAATTTGCATTTCGTTTACCCAATCAAAGCTTCCTGCTCACTCTTGGTTTTCGTATTGAAACAGTTGGTTGGGTTGGATCGGAGGCTTCTTGTATAATAATGGCATTCTCAGGTGACCTCATAACATAACGCTTTATCTTTTATTGTAACAGAAGCCACAATTTTTCGAACTTTCAACTCGATTGTAAGTACACATATGATGTAATCATAAAAATGTAAACTACGAAAGACAACATGATGATCATAACAGGACGTACGATGAATAAACGTAAACCTTTCAGGTTAAATATTCAAAGCGCCAGAACTAACCCTAACAGTGTTACAAATGAAGCGTTTATATCAAATCTTTAGCAATAGTAACTAATAGATACTTTCATTTATTCGACTCAACTAATAAATTGTCAGTAATAAAAACAACTTACCTTTTTCGAACAGATACTTTACGATTACGTCGGCGACGATAACACACCAAACCAATGATCAGAACACCAATAAGCCATAATAATAAACCCATGATAATGAATGCCTATGAAAAAAATAACAAAATAATTATATCACTATTGATTCAATCGTATAGTTGATGTGGAAAAACAATTCACTGATGAATGATGTTTAATGATGAAAATTTGAATTGATTAGTTTTCTTTCAGCAAGAACGAAAACCATTCAAAGAGCAGTGGAAAGAAAACAAAAGCACTTATGGTTCGAGACAACAGCGAACACCTTCAATCCCATATTGTTTAAAACACAAAATCTTCAGATCTTACAAATAACCACTGCGTTCATGTAAGAATGATTTACATATGGGAAATTTAAGTAAACTTTATAAATCATATGGCTCTTATCAGTCAGTCAGATGCAATGTAGAACTTCGTACGTAAATACATCAGTTCATGTCGCCATACCACATCAGTACAGAGATGTAATTTTCAACTCAAATACAATAGTACAAGAGGTAGTAAAGGTATAAGAAGTAATCAGAGAGGTTAGGATTACAAGATATTATTCAAGAAGTATGATTCAGTGAGAAAAGTTTAGAAAGTCGAAACTAGAGGTGTTGAAGAACCCAGAAGGTTAGGATTTGAGAGAACACAAAGAATAAATGCACCAGCGCCATTGCGAACGATTTTGAGTCATGTCATTCAAGGTCTCTAACCATCGATTATTATCATCTCGCGGACCCCAACCAGGTAGTCGACAATTACCGACATTGCTCAGTCCACTTGTCAATGACTTCATGGATTTCTGCCATGTTTTGGTTTTGCCGCCCCTAACTTTCTTCCAACCTATTCCTACACTACAAAACGAAGCTCGACGTGGCAGTCGGTGGTTAGCCACACGTAACACATGTTCCAACCACCTCAACTGATGAAGTTTCATTACTTCATCCATTGATCTGCCATTCTTATCTAGCACCCGTTTCCTAATAACAGCGTTGCTCACTCGGGTGTCCCACGATATACGAGCAATGCTTCAAAGACACCTATGATCAAAAAAACCAGTAATCTACGAATATCTTCTACTCTCACTGGCCATGTTTCACAGCCATATAGGAGAACAGAGCGAACTGCTGCACAGTACACTCGTCCTTTGATTAGAGAACGGATATCACGCCTACGCCATAAGTGACGCAGGTTGGCAAAAGCCAATCGAGCCTTCTGTATGCGAGCTGAGATTTCGTCAGTCACCAGGCCATCGGCACTGATGAGACTCCCAAGATAAGTGAAGCGGTCTACACGTTCGACTACTTCACTCCCTATCACTAGTTCAGGTGCCGATGCAACCCAATCTTGAAGCAACATTTTGCATTTCGAGGGGGAAAACCGCATCCCGAACATGCTCGCATTGTTGCTCAGCGTGGTCAGAAGACTCTGCATTTTGTATATGGCTCTTATCCAATACAATCATTATTAACGGTAATGCCTCCAACATAGTTGAACTCTATTTAGGATCATATTAATAGAAAACATTGAGAAAACGATGATATAATGGTTCCTCAATTGATATCACTTTTAGAATGTGTACGAGTATGTTCAGCCTATGTGGTCATTACTAGCATTTTAGTAAACTGAATAACCTTTTCTGCCCGATTTAGTATTTGCACATCAATTCACCTTGTTAATTATTCGTTTATATCTTGGTTGTTGTTTTGATTTGAGTGCCCGTATGGATTGCCTACTTCACTTATCATATGACTAGCTTATTTTCATCTGACCATAACCTTGTCGCATTGAACTGGTTCACTTAATTTCTTCGATTCACTTTACCGCTTTTTATCCTCACGTCTGTGCGTGAACGATCGCATGAGATAAATTCATCCAACTGAATTCATATTTGGATTCTTATGACCACCGTCTCATAAAGGGGAAGATTTATATCATATCATGAACAATTATTCTTCTTAACTGGAGTCAGATTGCACTCCACAAAACACTGAATACTAAATTTGAACACTGGTTTAAATTTTATTCAACTGTTCATTTGATTAAATCTTTAATATAACTTATCTACAACCATCATCGATCAAAAACAAATTCTTAATCATGGTTAATCCTTATTCTGAATAAGATGATTATTGTTTTCTTTCAACGATTATTTTTAATTTGTTAAACACTTTTCAATAGTTCAGTCTATCAAGAGTCAATGTGATACAACAGTTAAATTCATTGAACCAATCAACAGTAAAAAATACGTACTATCTAGAAAGGATTCATAACTTATCCAAATTTTTCCAGTCAAGTTGTTATTATAATCTTTTTGGATCGACCAATCTTAGGCAATAATGGGAAAATCAGGAGTGAATGGGATTTCATAGAGGCTCAAAATATTAGGACTGTTATCCAAGAACTTTGTTCAATCATATGTATGTGGTGCGTATGGAGATTTGAATAATAAAGTTTTCAATTAGAGTTAGGGAGATTAGTGTTCTTAAACATTTTTGAAATCATTAATCAATCATTGTTAGACCACTATTAGAAACCTGGAAGCACTGGATGGCCGTTTCGTCCTGGTATGGGACTCATCAGCAGTGCGCGTCCATGACCCCTTCACCTCGCAGGATTCGAACCCGGGATCTTCGGTCTTGTGCTCGAACGCCTGACCATCGGACCACTGTGCCGGCATCCAACAGTGTTAATGTCTAACTCTGATTGATCAAGGGACTGAACAAGCGACCTCACCAGAGTTAAGATAATACGAGAAGAATAGAGTAATGTGACAATTTCTTATTCTTTCTATCCTAAAGACGATTTTCTCTCTCCCTCATTTACATTTATCAATTTTAAATAAGATGCTTTGACTAGTGTTCGAAGTGTACGGCGCAAATACATCACATTTTTCAGATCAGTTACGTCTTCACATTGTCTCATCAAAATTGTCTTAAAATATGGTCTCATTTGATAACTAATATGAAAATTTTAGAGCGATTCATGGTGACCAACTGTAATTAGGATTGATTTTGTGGTGCATATCAATAGAATATTTGAAGCGCACCAACAACTACTCAAATAATTTTCAGTAGTTTGTCAAGAAATGTTAATTATTTTTGTTGTTGTTGCAGGCATTTAGTTAAAAAAATGCTTCTAGCAATTTGATAACAACAATTTAAAAATGTTTTGATAATTTATATCCATCAGAAAATTGTACTAGTGCATAGTGAATTTGCCCAGTGTTACAGAGACCGAAAGTCTTGACTTCAAATCCCGCGAGGTCTAGGAGTTGTGGATGCGCCCTGCTGATGAGTCCCATACCAGGACGAAAAGGCTGTCCAGTGCTGTCAGGTTTCTAATGATCATTTACCATCGATCGATTCGTGATTTAAAAAAGTAAAAGCATAACACTCAGGTCAGTCAGCAATCAACAAACACATCGACATTGACCTAGTTTATCAACCAATCGGAAAAATCATAGGTGACTTTGGATCAAGAAACAGATCAAAAGGGGGATACAATCAAAAAAAAGGTGCAAACAACGACAGGTCAAAAGACAACAGCAACCAATGAAGATCGAGGTTAGCCGAACGTTCTGCGGGTCATACGTGGAGAAATTCGAATGCTTCACTTCTATCTGAAGTTTGTGCTGATGATGTTGTTCAGTAGAAGAAAAATGAAAGCTCCACAACCAAAACAACTAGATCAGAGAGCTAAACACCACCACAACTCAAAAATCTCCACAACCCGATCATGTGAATAAATAATAACTTCACTTTTTAAATAATACGCAACAAAAATTATCAACAGTAATTAGAACTTTTCAACTCTGTTCAAATCAATTACTCTTGTTTTATCTTTTAACTTACTAAGATCAAATAGTTCCGTGTTTCAGTATTGATGTATTGACCTGGAATTTAAACAAAATGCAAAAAATAGGTAGGTTTATAATGTGTAAAATTGGATGCTCATATGCCAGACAAGACTGATATGTATTGTAGTGTGCGTGTTTCAATATCGAGAGTCCACAGGGTTCATCCGAAATCTTTGGATAAATTGACAAATCCATTCTACTCGAGTTACCATTCCCTCATCTTTCAACTTTGTCACTGATTCGCTATTATCTTGGTTGCTTCTATTGAAGTATGTGTGTGCACCACTAGCTTCTCTTATTACATGTCTGGCTCACTTTTATCTGATTATAAATGCTTATTCATTCATACCTCATCGCATGTGAGTCGGGTCGCTCGCCTACTCCACTCCACTTCACTTCGCCTTGCTTTGCTTTCACGCTTTATATTCTTATGTCTGTCTGCACAAACAATCGCTTGAAATAAATTCATCCAACCAAATCCATACATGGCCTCTGATTATCACCGTCGTACAAATGGGATTCACCTAAGTATTAGACAGATAGAAACTGAAGGGTAGATTTATTTCACAGCATATACAACTGTTCATAAATATTGACGTTAGATAGCATGAGCCATTAAATTAGTGAGCTCTACATCAGAGTCTAAACACAGCCACAATAATCCAAACCATTTCTAATTGAATAAGATCTCATGCATGTTGCACAACTGTGTGTAACTCTCTGGATTCAGTAGTTAAGTGAATAACATGATGACATAATTAAAACAAAGGGTACTAGGTTCGAATTCTGAATTATTTGAAAACAAGTAACTTGATTAAACATTAAATCCAATATATATTGACTATAATTTGAAACAAAGGTGTGTATGTGTGGGTAGTTTCTAATTACTAAAACGTTCTCACTGCTGAAGGATACTTCTTCTTAAGGCAATTGAAAAACCAATTAGATTAGCAAAGGTGGCCTTCTAAACCTGAAATACTGATCACAGAGTTCAGTCAATAACTGTTTAAGTCTGGTCAAGCAAGATTTTTCTCCAGTAGTTCTTGATGCATTGTTAGCTTCGTACTGGAGACGCGAAACAGTGAACTGGGGTGAGATTTGATAGTTTTTAGGATAGACGTTTTCCATCGAGATAAGAAAGCATTGCTACAGATCCTGATTCTTTGCGTAAAAATATCTTACTGCTGTCAAATTCCAGTAAGATCACCGGTAAATGGTACTGTCATGTATTTTATTTTATTTTTAATGAAACTTGAAAAAGAAGTATGACTTTCGTCAGAATTTTTCATTTATCGTTTATACAATAATGCTTACTACAAAGAATAAACTAACTCTCTTTCTTATAATCCAACCCCCCAAACCGCCCAAAAAGTGTTACTTCATAGTTTAAAAGCTACACTCGTTAATGTTTAAGAATAATAAAGTAAACATTTACAACAATAAAACTGGTTAAAATTAGTTTTATAGTCATATAAATGTGTAGTCGACTTAAACAGGCAACTACAGTTAATCTGTTTATAACCTGTTAAGTATTGCTATATAGAATAAAAACTTGTAAAATTTCACTTTCTTCCCGTCGTTATTCTCGATAACTTTAAAACTAACTGTCTCTCTCTCTCTCCGTTATCATATTTGTTACCTCCATTCATTAATTATGTCCACTCTTCTGTTACATACCCGCTAAATAGTAGCTTGATAGAAAAAAGGATTGAAGCGTTTATATTAAGTCACGTGTTTTGTATGTATTCAGTACAAAGCAAATATACCATAACTATCCAAATTTCGTTCTTCATCAATAAACATTTTTATTGTTACAAATCATAAACTGATCAATGTTAGATTAACAGTAGAAACTTGGGAGTATTAGACGGCGATTTAATCCCAGTATTAGGATGCATTAGCGAGCTTCTTGAGAGAATTTTCTGAGTTCTAGTGGAGTTAATGTAACACAGTTAAAATCACTGTGTATGATGTTGCTAACCTGTTCTGTTTTCTATCTATTGCAGGTCGATCAAACATAAACGCTTTGGAAGCTAAAGAACAAGCCCTGCATGCTTTGAACTTACAGGATGACTCATAAGACTTTGGTGAACAAGCAGTCCCATTTCTTTAAAAAAACCCCAGTTATTTAATTTTAAAATGAAGAGTGCCATGGCTATCACTTCGTGTTCATTCTTGATGCGAAGTGTTAAGCTAACCTTGTGTGTTGTGATTTTAGATCTTATCCGCCTTTCAGTGACTGCTGATTACACGTGTTACATTAGGACTTCTCGGGTGTAAGGTAGTTGTTATTCTTCAAAGACAATATATGACAGTTGCACACTAACGTGGATTGACTGAAGCTAGGAACTAACACCGTTGAATCCTTACTCGATAGACCAAAGGTTAAATGTTTGCATATGAGACCGTAAGATTCTGCGCTCGATCCCACCTATGGAGTCGTGGATGCATACTACTGTTGAGGCATCACACACTATGACGAAACGACAGTGTGGTACTACGAAGTAATCACTGGTCGTCTAACACTGACTAGTTAATCATTTCAATGAAACTCATCAAACGCCACATCTTTTACAGTTCATTATCAATGAAAAAGAATATATTTATTTATTTTTAATAATAATAATAATTATTATTTATTAGATAAAAGTATGATACATTAGTAATTGTTAGTATACCATAATTTTTCTACAAATATCCGTAAAAATTTCAAAAATCTTTGTTTTAATATAAACCTCTTAATATTAAGCTGTCTTATTAAATTGTCCCGGAACAATAGTTCTATTTGATCTTATGATAAAACTAAATGAAACTACAGAAATGTTTTTCAATTTTTAGGGAAAAAGTCTCAAATATCATCTGAAGACTGGTCTACATCAACGTCAAGTTCAGATAATTGGCAGAGACATTTCTGAACACAATGACAACTAATTGAACTTTTGTACTAGTGATTTGTGTGTGTGTGTGTGTTGACAGTTAATAAGTTATAATGCAATAAGTGTGTAGTGAAGTGGAAAACAGGCGAGGGCAACCGAAGTGTATTTAACGAAAGTTACAGAGTTACCCAGTAAAATAGGAAAACCATATCGTAAATCGTTAATTTGCACAATATCAATCCATTGTCTGACATTTCACTATTCATGCGTTTCATACAAATTCCATTGTGTTCCCACTCTTCTTCCTTTCTTGATCTTCCCCCATCTTCTGCTGCCAGACATTACGTTTACACTCGCGTCATATACTACTTATAAGTAGCTTGCGGCACAAGTGTACTTCAAGGTTATCAAATCATCAAATAAAATATCTACACGTTTCTACAAATTGATATTCAAATATATTTATAATTAATATGTGTTTATGCACATCAACGTGATTTTATTGCTTAGTGAGTTTATTGATCGAATTTAAGTGATAAACCAGTTACATTCTCGTTTATTGACTAGAATATATATATATATATATATATATATATATACTTCAGGAATACGACATCTACCTTCATTTTAGTTGACATTTGCTATTTGAATCAATATGTGTTGATATGATTTTCCATGGTTAGTGTACTGTACATAATTAATCGCTTTTCATGAGGTGGATCAATAGACGTGGGATCAATAAATTAATTGTCTGTGGCTGATAAATTTTATCAATGAGATTTCTGTTAACTAAATTTATAATAAAGTCTGCGTTGCAGACTGCTTTTGGTTAGACTACCACTGAGAGAGATGGGCTACTGAATTTCTCTTTTGTCTTAACATAGGTCTTCTTAGTAATGTGAATTCATCAGCTGAAAATTAATTGCTTGAGCCAAGGAAACTCCACGGGTCGTGGTGAGCCCTTAGCCTTGGAAACATTGAGTCGGCATTTAATAGGCTGAATTTCTAACCTTGATCAGTTTTGAATTTTTAAATAGAATTGTTCTACAATTTTATTAGTTATAAAAATTCTCACCAGAACTCCAAAAATTACCTTCTTGGAATTAATAGTTCGGTTCAGTTTCTCGTGTCATTTTGGATAAGCACTACTGAAGAATTCAATTTTAGGGCAAAAACATACTATCCAGTAATTCTTGATTCTCAAAAATTGTTTAACTAAAGTCAATCCATGTGTTGTTAAATGATAAAATTTAGCAATTTTTTCTTACAAACTCCTCACCTTAAAAGATTAGTTCTATGGACTTCGTTAAAGATGAACTGTGAAACTTGATTGATGTAACTTAAATGAACACAAAAAGTTAGCTTTGTGAGCGTTTGTTTTTGAATTTGTTGAAGTTAGACATAAATCACATTTACAGTATATAAATAGTGGAATAGATTTTCATCTAAAGGTTTTATTATGGTCTATTGATTTGTCCCCACTAGATGGTTTAAAATGATCAATGAAAGAATCTCTATTTTGACTTGGATTTCTTGTAGGTTAACATACATCAGTAGCATGTAACTAATATATATATATATATATATATATATATATATATATATATATATATATATATATATATATCATCCCCTAATCATAAGATTTCATTGTATTCGGTAATTCTTGTTAGACAATTCACCATTCTTATATTGTTACTAGTCTGTCATTTAAAGCCTACCTAATTCACAAGCTTTATTTTACATATTCATGTTTAGTTATTACTTTTATATTTACTGTGTGATTTGGTTTGCAAATAAAGTATGTTTGTTTGAAATATAATTAGAGGCTGGCTGTAGACTTCCCTACTCAAGGGCAGATCGTGGAGGGAAGCTTGCAAATCGTGAGTCACTAGGAATCCAACTGATGAATCGATGTTAATTGGAAGAGTAATTGGTTAAGTCTGAAATAATAACTACAATTTTGAACTGTAAAACGCAGTTAAAGCTAATGTTTTGAATCATAATTCCAAACTCCTGATGGTGCATACAAATTACATACTTACTTACATACGCCTGTTACCCATAATGGAGCATAGGCCGCCGACCACAATTCTCCAGCCTACTCTATCCTGAGCTTCCATTGCCAGTTCTGTTCAATTTTTGTTCATTCTTCTCATGTCTTTCTCTATTTCTCTGCCTAATGTGTTTCTTGGCCTTCTTCTTTTCCTTTTGCCCTGAGGGTTCCAAGTGAGGGCTTGTCTCGTGACTCAGTTACGTGCTTTTCGCAGTGTGTGTCCTATCTACTTCCACCACTTCTTTTTGATTCCCTCCTCCACTGGAATCTGGTTTGTTCTCTACCATAGTAGGTTGTCACTAATAATGTCTGGTCAACGGATCTGAAGTGTTTTGCGTAGACAACTGTTAATAAACACTTGTATCTTCTGAATGATGGTTTTCGAAGTTTTCCAAGTTTCCGCTCCATACTGTCTTGACATTTGTATTGAAAATCCTGATTTTGGTTTTGGTTTGTTGTTGTTTGGAGTTCCAGATTTTTTTCAATTGTAGAAATTCAGTCATTGCTTTGCCGATCCGCGCCCTCACATCTGCATCGGATCCACCTTTCTCGTTGATGATGCTATCAAAGGCATCTCCATCAAGAGTGAATTGGTTAGCGCATATTGTGTTGTATCGGAGAATCCTGCTTTTCCCTTTATGTAAGTTGAAAACTGCTGCTGCAGAGGCTGCTGCTACACTGGTCGTCTTCTCTTGCATTTGTTGTTGCGTATGATATCATCTGCGAAGTCCCGATCGTTTAGCTTCATCCTGGCTGTCCATTGAATACCGTGTTTCTATCCAGATGTAGACATCTTATACAAATTACTTAAGTATTTAGAAATTAATAAAATACTTTTCTTAATATGATGTAAGTTTGTGACTAGCAGTGATATCCAGA
Organism: Schistosoma turkestanicum; assembly: GCA_944470395.2. Taxonomy (NCBI): domain Eukaryota; kingdom Metazoa; phylum Platyhelminthes; class Trematoda; order Strigeidida; family Schistosomatidae; genus Schistosoma; species Schistosoma turkestanicum. The sequence continues at coordinate 11,008,731 of OX103972.1, forward strand.
ATCTTTGTTTCATTTTGTTCATAGCTCGTAAAGGCTATGCGTCTGCAAGTCAGTGTTTACAAAGAAGTGCGAACTTTTCATTACAGCTTTTGCAATGAGTCCTGATATATCAAGACTCGAATTTGGTACTTATCACTTTAAATACACAATTGAACTGCTGTATTCAGAAAGCTTCTCATTTGTTAAACAAGTATGACATTTTCATATTTATTACAAGGGATTTAAAGTACCGCGTTTGCGATATTCTTGACTGATGGAAATTCAGTCAAGTTTATTAACTACGGCGCAGTTCAAACCTTTTCTAATAATGATATAAAATTTACTAAGCAACTTTACTGTAAAAAATATCAAAGTATTTTGTAATGTTTTATGACACAACATAGGTAGATATATATTCACTTTTTTGCTGATCAGTTTTGCAAATTACAACAATTGTCATATTTTATCTCTTTTCACTATAATCGTATTTATTAAAAGGTAGAGAATGAATAAAATAAATTGATATGATTGTTAGTACCAGCCATAAACTACCGTTAAATGTTCAATAAGAAGGGTGCTTTTTTGTTTAAAAAACTACGCTTTCATTTAAATTTGCTTATCCCTATCCATTGTCTCTTGCACAGAATACACATTTTTTTTTCTCCATAAAAAGTTTTCGAGATAAATTTCATAAAAAAATTTATTACTGTTAAAAATTTGAAATAACCGCAGGTTTCCATCTTGTAAATGTGTGTAATAGGGAAACATAGAAACGAAATTAATATTCACAATATCATGTACAATTAGATAAGATATTTATTTATTGCTGTGAGGTATTTCAGAACAACAGAAAAAAGCCAACATTTATTGTGATTTGGACATTTTGATAACCATAACATAATCAATTAAGTTAGTATTATTGAACAAAGTACATTAAGATTGTTTAAATCATTTATTTCTGATTGGCTGTGATTTGGTGAACGATGAATGTTTGTGTGTGTGTGTTAGTTCGTTTCAAAATAGAAAAAAAATAGTTTATCTGTTCCGTTTGTTTGACAAGTTGATAGTCACAACTGTTTATTTAGTCTATGATTAAAACATTTGATTTTAACTATGTCAATCTTTTCTTTTCTTTTTTATAAACTTATATGAGTTTTAAATACAAATTAACAAGTATTACATGTTTTTATATCGATAGAAAGTTAGTAATATTATGAAGGGTACTAGTTATTAAGGTCTGTTAAATATTTTACTGAAATATAGGACTAAGGGTTTTATGATTATATGTTAACTTGTAGTTTACAATTGGTTGACCACTGATCAGTGACCAGTGTTAGCCCTTCACTACTGGCCAAAACAATTCATTCGGTCACAACACAGTAGCCAATTAGGTGTTAATATTTATAAGTGCTGGTCAGATGGCTCATTGGCAATGTTTCCGAATATGAATTATGGTGACGTCTGTCCGAATCTCACTTGTGGATTCCAACCTTATGAAACCGATAGCCATCTAACATTTCGAAATATCTGTTCAATTGAAAGGGAGTTTTCTTCTCAAAGTGACATCAGTGACAACCATTTATCGTCACCAATCGGTAATTGTTTCACAGCCATGACGTTATAGTGTAATTGTCTTGACTTCTCATCAGAACTTCTCTCTCTGTTGTGAATATACTGTACTTGTAAATCATTTCAACAGACTATCTTACTTATCACCGCATTCGGACAAGTACAAACATAGTATAGTATTTCAAAATCAGAGATAAAGTCAGTTTCTACAAGCTTGGTACTTAGGTCAATCTTAAATCAGTAAAAGCGTTTAAACTGGCTCAGTGTCCATCAATCAGGATAAAATTAATCAGTCTCATTCTTAAGAGTCAAACTACAAAAAGATCATTTAGAATAAAAGCATACATGAATATTTAAAAAAAACTTTATTTCAACCAACCAAATAATCTTCAATGCAATAAGGAGTCGACCATTGTTTGACCATCCTTAGAAATCTGAAAGTACTGTACTGTTTTAATATGAGCAGTGTGCGTCTACGACTTTTTCACCTCAGGATCAAACTTAGAACCTTCAGTCTCACGTGTGAACACTTAAATTATAGCCCACTGAGCCAGCATCTAACGGTGTTTATGTCTAACTCTGATTGATCTAGAGATTTTGCACGACCTCACCTATTTGTCTTTGGTAGTTACCGCCTACACCCAACAGGGTTGAACTCCATTGGTCATGTCTTCTCAACTAGAACTCCGAGAATTTCCTCACAAAGCTAGCCCGATATTTAGGCGTTCGCGCGCAAGACCGAAGGTCCTGGGTTCGAACCCTGTGAGGTGAAGAAGTCATGGGTGTGCACTGCTGATGAGTCTCATACCAGGATGCAATAACCCTCCAGTGCTTCCAGGTTTCTAATGGTGGTCTAACAATGATTGATTGATGATTTCGAATGTGCAAAAACACAAACCTCCAAAACTGTGCCTGAAAAAAATCTTCACAACCCCTTAATGAAATATCATTTATATTAAATTATTTTAATTACCAATGATAATAATAATAATAATTTATTACCAGTTGGATGAACAACACCATCTGATTCTTTACCCGTTTCCAAACTTCTCTCATCAATCCTGGATACTTTAGATTGTATTGAATTGATTGTTTTCGAATGATTGACCAGCTTATCATTTGAACTATCAGTAGCCAGTGGATTATTTTGGAATTTTTGTAAATTATCAAATTTCAATTGAACAATTTTCACTGTCTCGTCATTCGTCGATTCGGATGGAATTTTGTTAGTTTTATTGATTGTCATTTGTTTCATTTTATGATTAGTAAGATCAGATTGACTTGTTGTCAGTAGATTTGGTGTCTTTGTTGTTGGTGTTGTTGGTGCTGTCGTTGTCGTCGTGATAACCGATGGAGCCATGATCTTGTTGTTTAGATAAATACTCCGACTCCAATTCTTTGTAGCTTGATCGATTCGTATTGGTTTAGCTACATGAATTGTTTTAATGTCAGGTGCTAAAATAGTTGATATAATTTTCGTTTCAATTGGTGTTTGACAAAATTCACCTTGCCAATCTGTTATACATTCACATACTGCACTATAGCTTAATGAAATAATAAGAAAGAATAACAGAGTATAATTTGTAATCTGTTGGAGACGTTTGATCCCACAGAACTCACTTGGAAAAGGTGCTAATTTTGGATTTTGTGTTTCGGCGCATGGGCTGATCAGTTGACGTTGAGATTATATTTCTCATCCTTGACTGTTATTATTTTAGTAAGATGTTTTTGTGGCTCCCCTTCATATTTTCCTGGTGCTTGTAGAATACACTTTCTACGTCTTGCCAATACTTCTTCCTCTACTTAGTGAGGCCTTGGAACGCTCGGATCAGGGTAGGCTATCGTGTCACTTGTTCATTTGCCTTTGCTCGTTTACCAACTACGATGAACTCGTAAAAGTTTCAAGCATACCAATTAACGAACACACATTTGTCTTCTCTCTGTGTAAGCTACCGTGTGTTAATGTGTTATCTGCGCATCACTGTTAACAATTTCAAAGAGGACCGGTCGAATTAGAGTAGCTCAAGATACGTAAGTATCACAGACCAGAACTGAACGAAAGCAGAACAGCATTTAATCCCTATTCCCATGGAATAGGGATTGATATTTAGTGAATCGACTTACACTAAGACACATAAATATGCGACAATACCATAGAAAGTGTTTGTTACTTACGCAAATGCAAGGTACCATCAAGGACAATAGTAGATGACTGACCAGTATTGCGGATTGACTGAATTTACAGATAGACACCGTTGGATGTCCACTAACCAGTAAAGAGATTAGGGGTCTGTCCGGAAGATCAAAGGTGCTAGGTTCGATTCCCGCACACGTGCTCATGGATACGCATTGCTGATGAGTCCCATACATAGAAGAAGGGGTAGTCCAGTGCTTTCAAATAATTACTGATGGTCTAACATTGACATAAATCAACAATGATTCTTCTATATTATGCGAACACTGCCAGGTATGCTTTTATTACCTTTCTTCACTAATATTTAAAACAATTTTACGCATATCTGATTTTAAGGGGTAGGCCAAATTGTTCGGTTTTAGTTTCTATAAATTATCTTACCTTTTTTACAGTTTTGTTATTTTATAAAAGATTTGTAGTTATGTTTTATTGTGTTTATTACGATTAAAGCTTAAGTGCATATATTTTCTTGGAAAACTGACTGTTTTCCTAGACCTATCTTCTGATTTGGATTAATATGGCGAAGAAGGGAGTGTTTTGTCAATAAATCCATTTTTAAAAGTAAGTAGATCACACATACATCTACCTACACGTAAACACTGAGATTGTCTTACCTAGAAATATCAATAAATATAAACTGGACAGAGTTTGCATACGTGTTGCAAGTCATACGACAGTCTTGAACATAGATCAATGAGTAACGTGAAGTGAACATTGAATGAAATTAGTTAAATTCAATCAATATACTGTGTTGTTTACACGAGCCATTTTTAGACTATTACAATTGGAATCGATCATAAAAGATGACATTGCTGAATGCAACCTCAGAATTGATTAAATATGAGTATCAATAAAAGGTCATTTTTATGAAATACATCACTGTTATAGTACACTAACATGGGTTCTTTACACCTTGGAACTTAATTCAGTGATGTAAGCAATTTAAACTCACATGGACATTATAATTTTTTAAAATATTACAGATTGTAAACGATTTAAGTCAGTCAGTCAGTCAGCTATAATCTAGAACTTCGTACGTACGTACATCAGTTCAAGTTCCTGTACACAGAGATCGAGTTGGTAATTCATATCCCATAGTAGTGTAGTGAACGAGAACACAGGTGGGGCAACCGAATTGTATTTAACGAAAATTACAGAGTTACTCAGTAAAATAGGAAAACCATATCGTAAATCGTTAATTTGCAAAATATCAGTTCATCATATCGAGCTGGACTGTTCCTGTTGCAAAACATCAATCCATTGTCACTATTCATGCGTTTCATACAAATTCCATTTGGTGTTCTAACTCTTCCTTTCTTGACCTCCCCCCCCCCATCTGCTGCTGCCAGACATTAACGTTGACACTCACGTCATATACTACTATAAGCAGCTCACACCACAGTAGTAGAGGTTACTATCGGTTACTATCAGTAACTTCATGGATTTGTGCCATGTTTTGGTTTGTCCGTCCCTATCATTCTTCCAACTTACTCCTCTATCATAAAACATCGCTCGTCGAGGCAGTTGGTGGTTGGGCATATGTAACACATGAAGCAACCACCTCAACTGACGGAGTTTCACTACTTCGTTAATTGATCGGACATCCTTACCTAGTACGTGTTTCATAACAACAACATTGCTTGCCCGATCGCCCCAGGATAAACGAGTATTGTTTCGAAGACACCTATGGTCGAAAACTAGTACCCTTCGATTACTGACTACTCTAACTGGTCATATTTCATACCCACAGAGTAGGATGGAGTGAACTGCTGAGCAGTAGACTTTTCCTTTAGTTAGCAAACAGACATTTCGCCTACGTCATAACTCACACAAGGCTGGCTAAAGCCAGGCAAGCCGTCTGAAGAATAAAACAAACTTTGATTTCGCTTTCATCAAGACAATATATGTACACATGCTAACATCAGGCAAGAATGAAAACCTAATTACTACTAACTGATATCATCAGTCATTTGAAATTACTGTCCGCTTTTTAAATTGAATGTTAGCTGTCAGCTGATGGTGATGGATGAATTTTAGTTGTATGTATACTGACAGTGGTTTTCAAATTCAGAATGTAATAGCTGCCGAGTGTTTCCAAGTTTAAAATAGTTCTGTTTTTTAATTTTGTAATTTTAAATCTAATGTAGATGCATTTGAGTTATAAGATAACATTATCTACAAATGAATAGTTTGTATAGAAGCACAATCAATAATATGTCTTTGTCTTTGATATGCCTGCCAGTTGATATGCTTGAAATTATTACAAGTTCACCTTACTTGGTAAACGGATAGAAGACAAATGACGCAGTAACACGATAAGCTATTCTAATCCGTTTATCCCCAGCTCGGCTAGCTATATAAAGAAGTTTTGATAAGGCGTAGTAAGTGTATTCTACAGGCACCCAGATAATAGTAGGTCGACAAGCACACAAATCGAGTTTATTTATACATGATAGAAACGTCCTTGGGAGAGCCAAAAAAATAGCGTGCTAAAATAACCCGCCAACCAATGACAGTCAAGGATTTTCTGAGTGGGAAATGTAAGCAGAAGGTCAGCTAAGCAACTTATGCGCGAAAACCCAAAAAACCCAAAATTAGGAACTTTATCAAGTGAGTTCTGAGGAGCTAACATCTCAAACAAATAATTTATAGAAGCACAATCAATAATACGTCTTTATCAAAATATGTAATGCAAATCGACACTTAATGACAGAAATGCTATCATTCGTTATGTTTATTTTAATCAAAGAAATAGTATTATTTACCTTGTGAGAACACATTTACCATGTAAACATGGTTTACTGCATAATCTGGCACCGGTATTCTTATCACATGTCCATAAATCATGCAACGGTATACAATACACATCACAACGTTGTCCATAATAATCTTTGGTACAAGTTATCTCGATATGGGCTTCAACTCTGGAAAAAAAATAGTTGGGCAAAGTAAAGTTTTTTTAAAGTCTTTCCCATTTAATTACATGCAAACTTGTAAAAGAAATTTCGAGATGACCTCAGGAAGAATAATGGTCCCCCTTTTGATTACTTTAAAGAACATTTGACGTTATAGACCGAAAATAGTTGAGCTTGAAGAAAAGCTTCTGCTTTAATACTTTTATCGAGTCTGCCTGAAATCCAACACATATCAAGGATTAATGAAGTACCAAAGAGAAGCTTTCCTTATACCTAACTATTTTTGGTACATAACATCACATGTTTCTTAAAAACAGAATTTCTGTTACAGACCATTTGAAATGTAAAAAAAGACAATTGCATTTTGGATTGATCGTTTTGAAAATTTATTTTATAACAATGATCTCTATAATACTGCGATAAAATTCTCGAAGTTCTAGTGAGAAGAAATGACCAGTGGAGTTCACCCTTGTCAAGTGTAGGCAGTAACTTCTCAAGATAATGAGTGAGGTTGCCCGAAAACTCTTAGATTGATCACTGTCAGACATTAGTACCCCAGAAGTTAAGCCTAGTAGTTCAGTGGTTAAGCATGTGCGCACAAGACCGAAGGCCCTAATTTCTAATTCTGAGTGCGTCAGGAGTCGTGGATGCGCACTGCTGATGAGTTCCATACTAGGGTGAAACGAGAAGGTTTCTATTGATGATCCAAAAATGATTCATTCATTCATGATTTCAATGTTAAAACTTGAATAATTTTCATTTTGAAATTTGTGAACTGATTGATTCTTTGGTTAGTTGAAGATTAGTGATATAATAACTTAGATGGACACTTTTGTAGGCTAACTAAATATTCTGTAAGCGTAATGTAAAAGGTTATGTGAAAAAAACAAATCATGTTAGTTGACTATAAATTATGCTGCCAAGCCTTGGAAACTAACTAATCACTATTCCTAATGTTTCACATATTTCAGCGGGTTTGTTTTGAATGAGGTGATAAAAATAATCATCTTCTTAAATAAGACCTTAAACATGAAAATAAAATGCTTGAATATTGTACTAACCGATCATTCAATACTAATCAATATTACATTTGTCTACTACGTTATGCTGATCAATTTTACCAGTTAGGAGGTCATAATATAAGCAGACAACTGTTTAAGTGATTGGACACTATGCTGCCTAATGAAGCAATGTGTAATATCACAGAGAACATCTATTACTTACTGATGTATATAGATACTTATACTTCCGGCATACAAAAAACTTAATTGCCAGAAAAGTTTCCGCTACTTAAATCAAACATTTACATGATAGTCTATTTAACAAAGCACTCCTAGATATTGTATATATTCAAATACCGATTAGGTGATCCATAAGTATTTAGATACCGAATAAAGATAACATAGTTTTGATTTCTAACTCTGTAGTGTTAGTTTCCAATCAACCCAATGCTGAAATCATTATTATTCTTTCTCCTATAAGCCACTTTATGGGATATAGCTTTCCAGGATTACTTGAAGGCGGTCCTAGACGATTTCTCTGGGGAAGCAGCCGTAAAGATCCTGGACTATTGACGCCGACCCTATGTGGTTTTACCAAACACTCTGAAGCTCCAGCCCTTTAAAATAGGGTCTCCAGTTGGGTTATGTGATCCAGTGCTAAAAGGGTACTGGACGCCAATGATATCAGCCCACTTATGTAGTGGGATTAACCCAGCTTAGCTGAGTGCCTGCGCTCGGTCGGGTCCATGACATCTACCCCATGGGAGGGTGTACGTTCTGGCTGACCTTGTGGGACAAACTCGATCTTTAGATTCATGTGGAGTTTAGGGGCTCCGATTGATTGTATCAGCGCAAAGCAGTTGGAGGCCAGACGGTTGGAATGGCTGCTGGTTAGTACACTGCTGGGTGGCTCGTTTATCCATTAGGGGTGCCAGGTCTAGCTGGAGAAGACCGACTTGCCGCTCTTGACGATTGGGGGTGGTGGGTAGTTGATTGGTTGGAGGGATCTTGTAGATTCATAAGTGCCCAAACGGGGGCCACTGCTCGTCTGCGTGTTTTTTGGACGTCCACTTGTCTGTAGACCAATCTAGACAACATGTGCGTTCCCGTTTGGGGTAGGGGTGATTGAAAAATTGGGTTTTGTGAGAATCCTTGAGTTGCTTAAAATGCAGTGGCGTGCATGTGCAGGCAGCTTGTTGGTTCACCAAGAATACTTTATGGAATTATATATATATATATATATATATATATTAATGGTCAACCAACAGGCCTGCTGCACATGCACATCGCTGCTGCAGCGCAAGGATTCTCACTGTAGCCAACAGTAGTCACCCCTGCCCCTTTCGGGAACTTACATGTTGTCTAGATTGGACTGCAGACAAGTTGGAGATGCAAAAAGCACGCACACGAGTAGTGGCCCCCGCGCTGGCACTTATGAATGAAGAAGTCCCATCAATCAAACCACAGCCAACAATCCCCAATCGGCGAGGGCGGCAAGGCGGGCTTACCCAGCTAGACCTGGCACCCCGAAGCGGTTTACCGAGCCACCCAAGCAGTGCACTAACCAGCAGCCATTCCAACCGTCTGGCCTCCAACTGCCCTGCGCTGAACAATCGACCGGAGTCCTCAAGGCCCCACATAAAGCTAAAGATCGAGTTTGTCCCACAAGGTCAGCTAGAACGTGAGGATATATATATATATATATGTTTTTTATTCCCGCTGTTCATCCGTTGTCAACTGTCAGTGTTAACTGATTTCGTAAACTGTAGTTAATTATTTATTGGAGGGTTTGTGGAGTTGTTGTTGAATTTAATAGCTTACATTGCAGAATGATTTCAGTTAGACAATTAGTAAGAATTAGACAGCTTTTTCATTCAAGTACACAACTCGTCAGAATCTGATAAGCTATAAGAGAACTCATTAACTTCCAGTTTAGCAATGAGTGTTTAACCTTCAAACCATTGAGTCAACATTCAGTGGTTGAAATTTTTAAATGTCATTTATGTTACATTTACGTAAACAACAGGAGTACATTATTTCATATAGAATCTGCAGTCAAAACAGATAGACATCAATTATCAGGTTTATTCGATTAGTATTTAATATTGAAGATAAGTTTCATGATCAAAAAATTTTTCAACATTGAACCAGGTAAATTTAACTGAAATTGTCTTAACAATAATATTAGTCACAATTTGTTTGATTGGTTTGGTGAATTTCTTATTGGATTACCTAACAGCTTATTTGGTTTGATTTGAATTTTCAGGGGCTTAGTTTATACAAACAAGCTGTTAAAACTTGATATTTGACCGTTTTAAACCAAAAAGGGTATGTTTGAAAAATGGCTGGATTTCAGTTTATTAAGCTGAAACATTAGCAGTTCACTAAATTTATCGTACATAAATAAGATTTAAATGGGAGACGGCGCGTAAAAATTCTTCGTTAAATCCATAAGAATTTATGCAGATGATTGATTTATATTTTCTTCATTTCTGTAAACATTTTCTCATGCATCTCTATTGAAGATGCTCACTAAACAATGATCAGTCACTTAATGTTATGAAAGTAAGCTCCTACTCACTAGTCTTATTAAATTTACCTGATATAAGTAAGCGATGTATAGGGATGGCAAATCAATAAACGGTGTTGGAACTTGAGAAGGCTTAGACATGTGTTACGTATGCTCAACAGCCTACCGTATCAATGAGCTATGTTTTGTAGTGTAGGAGTAAGTTGGAAGAAAGCTAAAGGTGGCCAAAATAACACATGGCACAAGTTCATGAAGTCATTGACAAGTGGATTGAATCGTATTTGTAGATGCAGACTACCTGGTTAGGGTCCGCGAAACAATAGTAACCGATGGTTAAAGATCTTGAGTGACATGGCTCAAAATCATTCACACTGGAGCAGGTGCATCCATTCTTTGTGCTCTCTCAAATTCTCATCCTCTGTGTTCATCGTCAACTACATCTTTCTCTTTTTTAAATTTATTTCACCGGATTACACTTTTTAATAATATCTTCGAACCCTAATCTCTCTGATTACTGCTAGTACTTCTATGGTCTCTACCACTGTGGGATTTGAACTGACAGTTGCGTATTCATGCCAATGTAGTATGGCAAACTGAACTGATGTACATACGTACGAAGTTCCATGTTGAAAATGACTGACTGACTTACTGATATATAGTGTATAATATTATAATATTATTCACGTATAAGTTACTTAAAATAAAGCTTAATTCAATCATGATAAGATTAGACACTATTTTTTACAGTTAGTATGCGTTTTTAATGTTATAGTTCCTGTTTTCACTGTAAATAACTGACCAGTAAGTTTTATTATTATCCGATTAAACCTCTCGGTGGTTGTTCGAATAAAACTATCAAGCTGCCACTCCAGGAAAATAAAATAGTCACCGTACTTTTACCGTATGGTATACTGTCGTCTGATGCTCAAAAAACGATTGCCTAAAAAGATATACATCACGAGTTATTCCATATCCGATGGCTACCTCTAGAATAAATGCATAAGTGATTAATAATGGTCATTTGATTAGTATACAAATGTGACCAGTAGGTACATTATTCTCTTGTACATATAGCCTTGTTACATTCAGACACTATCATCTCTTTAACAAACAACCAACTAATTATTCTGTGGTAGTAGGCTAAAACTACGTAGGAGGCTTTGAAGTCAAAACAGGAATAATACTGACTACAGATTATGAATCTTTAAAGGTTTCCAGATTTATAGGAATATGTGGGCGATGAAATATGTCAGTTGGATGAAATAATTATATATAACTATCTGTTTCATTTATGATTCATTTGTTATGTGACTTTCAAATGACATTTACTCTTCATTTTAATATTTTCAATTAGAGTTATCAAGATTAGTGTTTTACACACATTTGAAATCATCAGTCAATCATTGTTAGACCACCATTAGAAACATGGAAGCACTGAAAGACAGCCGTTTCGTCCTAGTAAGGGACTCATCAGCAGTGCGCATCCACGAATCGTGCACCTCTCAGGACTCGAAACCGGGACATTCGGTCTTGGAGTTCAACCTTGTCGGATGTAGGCAGTAACTGCCAAAGGCAAATGGATGAGGTCGTGCAAAATCCGTAGATCAGTCAGAGTTAGACATTAAGACCGTTGGATGCCGGCCCAGTGGTCTTCATTTTAAGTAAAATACATATTTCACTTGATGATTAGCTGTTTAATTCGTAAGTGGTATTTTTGAAAAGTATTACTTCTTTTTTAGTTATTAAATTGATCGTCAACTTAACTCATGTATAACTATTTTCATAAGATTGTGTGTGAAAAACCAAACAGTTATTTTAACACTGAATCGACACCAAAATCAAGAAAAGATAACCTTTACCACTCTTACTTGACATCAACACCCATTCGAAATTCATGTCTTCCTTTGGTTTCAAGTGGTACTGTTCGCCTGAATAGAGCTATTCGTTGATCTTCATCTATATCACTGTCTTGAATGTCAAGTTCAATTTCTATGGTATCCTAATAGAGTTAGGAATGTGATAAAAAAAATAGTGGCAGGTTTAATTTCCGGTTTCATGGAATCAACTTTAGTGAAGCATCCTACTTTGAGTGGAGCATCGTGCTTTAACAATTCAGATGAGTAAAAAACTTTTCATCACATGTGATAATTTTATTGGAAAAATTCAAATGAATTTCGTTAATTACAATGTTGTTCATCTGACTTCCTTGACTATCGACATAAATGGTCACAGCTTTCTACAGATAAGTTCCATATACAACATCATGACACATTTGTATCGCTTAGATTGTAAAACACTAAGTTATGTTTACAATCTGGCTGTCAAAACCTTGTAGAATCATATAAATACAGTGTAAAACAATTATTTTACCAAGAAAACTACCTATGATGAAAAAATCTTGTAAACTACAGTATTTCTACAAGAAACTGATAAAAACGATTTGTATACGGTATCAATCTTGTCATTAAAATACATACTGGAGCTAAAAATATCGACAACAAATCCTTCTGAAGCAGCGTTAATCGCTAAACACTCCTTTCAAATCTATCATATTGGAATTCCCGGACATTACTGTGTTTATATTCTCAATCAGAATTTCATTTGTATTCAAAGACGAACTTTGTTTCCGAAAGGAAAATCGTCTTAAACAAATAATTCCATCTGATCACGTATAATCTAAATGAAAATTTAAACGAGTAGAGGTTAAATGTTTGCACACAAGACCGAAAATCCTAGTTTTAGATTCTTGGTTGTTAGGTCTTGGATGCATATTCTAAAACAGCCCCCGTACTAGGTGATGTCACGATAAGCCTAGTCCATTCCTCTTATATAGCTATTGGAGACGTTAGATCCCCAGAACTGGATTGATAAATGCCTCAATTTTGGATTTCATGTTTGCGAGCATGGGCTGATCAGTTGACCTTGAGATTTCATTTCCCACCAGGAAAATTGTTGACTGTGATTGGCTGCTGCGTATTTTAGTGTGCTATTTTTGTGACTGTCCCAAGGACTTTCTATTATGTATAAATAAATGTGATTTGTGTGTTTGAATGCATTGTGCTTGCTGGATGTTTGTAGAATATAATTACTATGCTATATCAAGACTTCTCTTTAGCCGTTTCGAGTCAACGGATCAAGATGGCCGACCTGGACGCTGGTTCATTACCTCGTTCTAGTTTATCGACTCGGGTGAACCCGTAATAGTTTCAAGCATGTCTAGTGACGAACCTAACAATAACCTACCGGTTGGATCTTTCACTTCGATAACAATGAAAACTGAGATGATATAAGATTTTACAACTTTTAGGAGACACCACTCTTCTCATCAAAAAAATTTACTTTTTGGGATTGTACAGATACTGAATTACTTCGATGTTTGACGAAAAGTCTCTCCAAGTCTCTATCGCTTTAGTTTCTATTGAAATCTACTGGAACTTTTAGTTAACGGTTGGCACAAGGAATCACCTAAGTTTGGTGTCTTAGTCGATGCTTCTGATCAAGATTCTTCTTCGTCCTGAATCATCTTCAGTCTTAAAGAATTCAATTAATTTTTTCTGGTTAGTGATTTTTAGCTAGCTGATTTTCTACGGGATGTGGTGGCTAACCTCATGACCAAGTCTCTTCCCTTATCCGAGCTTCGAACTGGCAATAACCCCAGAAGGGCTCTAGATGGAGAACCTGAAGAACTTTGCGAAAACTGACTATCGATTTATGTTGTATTTTCACTAAGATTTTGTAGTTTGTTAACAATTTGTCCAAAGTTTTTCCATCACTGGTTGTTCTGTTCACGAATTTATTAGATAGATCACGCACTTATGTATTGGTTGAATTGATTGTTTCATCTTTTCAATCATTGCAATTAAAGCAGCTTCATAATTACTTCTCGTTTTTTGCTGTAGTCAAAATACCTGTTGAACGGAAGATTATCGCTTCCATAAAACACCTATATGTGTGTGTACCTATGTACGTACATACAAACACTTTATATCAGTTTTTCACTCAGTTTGTACAGGTTGACACACAAACGCACATGCATGCACACACACATGCGCACCCATATTTAGACATTACAATTTACTTAGTTTTAACGAAGAAAGAAGGATCAAGTACACGAAGATAAAATAAAAATATGATAGCAGTTATCTGTCAATTTTGATTGCGAAATAACACAATAATAATAAAAAAAGGACTATGTTTGTGATTTATTGTTTTTTCTATTTCTCTACTAGAAATAATAAAATGTGATAAAACACCCAAAAATGAAAGACAAAGAAAGATAACCATTTATTTATTTGTCAACTTTGAAACCAGTTAGTAATATTGATTTGATATGAATATCAAGCGAAATCTGTTATTTCCTTGATATCATGAACTCAGTTAGTCAGTTACAAGGTAGAACGTAGTACGTACATACATCAGTTCAAGTTGCCATACCACATCAACACAGAGATGCAATTGTCTATTCAAATGCCGTAGTAGTAGAGGTTGTAGACGTGTTGGTGGTTATGGATAAGAGTAGGGTGCGAAGATAACATTCAAGAAGTCAAATCTAGTGATATAAACTTAAAAAAATAAAGATGAAAGTGATGAGAAATTCAGAAGATTAGGATTTGAGAGATCTCAAATGTTAGACTCGTCTCTAGGTATGCTTAAACTACTACGGGTTCACCTTAGTCGAATAACGAGAACAAAGTAATGAACCAGCATCCAGGTAGGTTACTCTGATCCCTTGACCCAAATATACTAGCAAGAAGTCTTGATATAGCATAGGAAGTGTATTCTACAAATACCCAGCCAGCATACAATGAATCCAAGCATACAACATAGAGACGTCTTTGGGAAAGTCACAAAATAGCACACTAGAATAACAGTAACCAATCACAGCCAAGGATTTTCTTGGTGGGAAATGTGATCTCAAGGTCAACTGATCAGTCCATGAAATAAATCCAAAATAAAGACATTTATCAAGCGAGTTCTGGGGATCAAACAATCCAACAACAAATAACGGAGCCCCTCCGTTTGCAATCCCGGATAAAGGAGGTTAGCCAGGCACGTAGTTGGCGACCCCATCCTGTAGAAAACTAACTCGCTAAGAAAACACTAAGCAGAAAAAAGAATTCAAATCATTGAAACTCTGGCCTGGGAGTTTAAAGGTTCTCATGATGTAAGTCGAGTTCCTTCGGAAGTCATAAGGCAGATGCATCTTCTGACAACCAGAGCCCTTCCACAGTGTGAGCAGCCGGAAAGTAACATGGACCCTCATAACCGTAAAAGCACACGACATCATGAACTGATCAATCTGGGACCACTATTGGAAACCTGAAATCATTGGATGGTTATTTCATCCTAGTTTGTTACTCCTAATTAGTGCTCATTCACAGTCCCAGCACACGGTGATTGAAGCTCGTTTAAAAAACTAAATCTATATCCATTGTGAATGCCATTGTATTTCAAAGCTCAGTAATGTATAATAAATGTATACTGCAATATATGATTAAACGAAAACGTAACATCTGTTCAATGCTCACTAGTTTTTAATGGTATTGATCATATCTACCAGAACTTAAATTGATTTTCTTAATCAATTATCCCTTTTTCGTTAAAGCCATTCCATTCAGAGATAGTAACTTACCGGAAATGTTGATTGTACTTCATACACTTCAAGAACGTGATCAATAAACTTTGAATTTACAAATGGTCCAGCTTCTTTACGCAATGTCGAACGCCTTTCTCGACTAGTAGATTAGATAAGCATGCAGAAAATACAAAACATAATTGATACCAAATATTTTTGGTTTGAATAATATTTTATGCGTAAAATGATATATCAGAGAAATGTTTGTAAGTAATATATAACACTGTACTTGTATGAATTTCAACTTTACAGCCCCATAAAGTTGATTATGTGTATACTAACTGATGAGATGAATAAAGATGAAGTCTTTTGTACAAAATGGTATTAGATTTCACGCTGATTTCCGCGTTTTTTCATCTTGTTATATAGAACCTAATAAACTGTATTCATGATCGCATGAATCGAACAGTAATAATCTGATGTCACCGGACATAATACCGTATTAGCAAACTATAAGTTTCACGTCAATATACAATTGTGAGAAAGAAACAAAACCTATAACACACAAAGATCATGATTAAATATCGTGTCTAAAATTTTGCATCTTGCGAAATCCTGAAGCAACATTTTGCATGACTGGGTTGCATCCTGAAAAATGTTGCTTCAGGATTGGATTGCATCGGCCCCTGAAATAATGACAGGGAGTGAAGTAGTTGAGCTTGTCGACTGCTTCACTTATTAGTGGAGTCTCATCAGTCTTGATGGCCTGGTGCCTGACGAAATCTCAGCACGGATACAGAAGGCTCGACTGGCTTTCGCCAGTTTGTATCACTCATGGCCTAAGCGAGATATCTGTCTGCTAATCAAAGGACGAGTCTACTGCGCAGCTGTTCCCTCCATCCTACTTTACAGATGTGAACCATGACCAGTCAGAGTAGAAGACATTCTTATTTTATTCGTATTCGATTATAGATGTCTTCGAAGCATTACTCGTATATCTGGGAACAACCGAGTAAGCAATGTTATTGTTATGAAACGGGTACTAGGTAAGGACGGCAGATGAATTGATGAAGTAGAGAATCTTCACCAGTTAGGGTGGTTGGGATATGTCTGACGAAAACCCTTGATATACATGGCTTATGATCGTTTGCAATGGCGCAGGTGCATCCTTCAATCGCCGTTTATCATGTTTGGGTGAACTCCATTGAGTGATGGCGGTAATAAGAAGCCGAATACAGATTCAGTTGGATGAGTTTATCTCACGCAATCGTTTTGCGCAGACAGATAGGAGAATGCAAAGCGTCCAAGCATAGCGAAGCAAAGTGGAAAAGTTAAGTGAGCTAGACAAATAAAAGGCTAGACATTTGACAGACGAGTTAAAAAATACACTTACACTTAAATAAATAAATTAACCAAGATTATGAACAAATAAAAGACAAAGTCCGAAAAACGAGTGAGTAATGATAACTCTATTAGAAAAAGTCAATCAGTTTGTCTAAAATCTAGGACAAGTCTTGTTGGCTCGACGTATTAATACACACACGACAAAGGTTATTTTTCATATTTTGTTGTAACTTTGCATCAGTTTAACCTCGATACTTCACAAGTACAATTTTTCATTCATTTACTGTTAAGATTAGTAATTTGCAATAAAATTAAGAATATATGCATTTTTCTTTATTGAAGTTCATCAATAGAATGTTTCTATTGAAGGAACACTTAGAATTATAAGTGTTAAGTATACCTATCTTAATAAATAGTGTTGATAAGTGATGCTGAAATAGCCAGTTACTGTCATCTACCATTTTTAATTCAACAAGCATAATTATGGTGAAGTTTCATTCTCTGGACTGGATGTTTTGGCTGTGGAGCTTTCATTGTTCTTCTGAACAACGTCATTGTCAGCACAAACTTCAGATAGATGTTAAGTATTCGAATTTCTCTACGTTTGACCCGTCGCTTGTTCTGTTAACCTGAGTTTTGATTGATTGTTATTGACCTTAAACCTATCTTTGTTCGCAAACAACTCCACCACAATCATCCACCTGAGCTACAAATTTTCTCCATCATCTCAAAATCATAATTATCTTGATATTCTCAGCAACATTTGACAGTATACATACAAATTAGTTCAATGTATAGAAATCAATAAACCAATACAGTTACATTTTCCTCCTAAATTGTCGCCATGATTTTTGTTTGTTCGTTATTCTTCATATTGATTTTATTGATATAAACAAAAAGAAGCGGTTTAATCAAACCATTGTTGTCAAATGAATCATTTTGGATTTGTTAAGATTTATGATATATGATTCAATAACATAATTTCATAAATTCAGTGACATTTTAATTTTCATGCTGTGTGTGTGCAATAACACCCCAGTAGTACAACACACAACAGTGCAATATAAGTGTAAATAAGCATTTGATGACCATTGTTTAACTCCACTATGATCGAGTAATACTGATATCAATGCAATGTACAACAGATGTACACCGTATACACTCTCTTTAGACATATCCAGTTACAAACAACATAGATATGGCCAACTCAGTGAGCAATAGGTGATTCAGTCTGCATAAGCATGAAGTAGGTGCATTTAGGTATCCGAAACCATTCATACTAACATATGCACATGTACAAGATATGGTCTAGGTCACAGCTGAGTAATCGGCAAGGTTGACTATTGTGACTCAAGAAGATTCGATAAGTTCATTAGTCTAAAAACTAGAACAGTCGCGTAAGTATTTAAAAGTATTGAGTGTCATAATATATGCATCTTCCATATACTCCGTTCATTTAACAAATAACCAGTTGACCTTCAAATCTTTTTGTCAGTAGTGAGGATTCGAACTGGCATGTTACTGTTTAATGTCTAATTTTTATCAGTCTTTGTTGTTCAGTATGCATCTTGAGTGTACCCCAATTTAGAATATAGCTAGATCCAGGTCGGTGTGCTATTCATTGTTTTTCATGTGTGATAAATCTTATTTTAACAATGATCTTAACATGCAGGAGAAGGCGACCAATCAGGCAGTTGTGTCAGCAGCAGTAGGTCTCAACAAACACAACGGAAAGTACAAGATCCTTCGATACAACACATCATGTACCAACCAAATAGCACTTGATGGAGAACGTATGAAACTGAAAACAACTGTCAACCAACACGAAAAGTTAGGATTTTTCAATACAGACGTCAATATAGTTCTACCAGACAGCATTAGCAACAACCTACTATGGGTTAGAACAAATCAGATTCCAGCTGAGCAAGAAATTAAGAAAATTCTGGAGGGTGGATCGGACACACATTGAAGAAAGCACTCAAATTTTTTTACAATTCTGGCCCTCAGTTGCAATTCTGAAGTTTATAGGAGATGAGGAAGACCAAGAATTTGTAACAGACATAAAAAGAATGAACAGAAACTAGGTAGAGCTGGAAAGGAAGTGCCAGGTGACAGCAGGTTGGAGAATGCCGGTCGGCAGAGTAAGCTCCACTGGGGGTAACAGATATCAGTAAGTAAGTCGATAAGATGAAGCTTGATTGTAACATTTTGATGAGTATACTTGTCTTTTTATTCATTGTCTATTGAATAAGCATTGAGAAGAGTTTTAGTTTTATTCTGTCGTGAAAGTGATATATATATAGTCAATTTAAAACAATCAATAACTTAAATCTAGAACATTCACTTTTGATCATCCAGTAGGGTGCAACTAATTAATTACTAACTATTTAAACTCACTATAAATAAAAAAAATAAAATATATTCCTTTTTTTCATGCAATCTCATAGTCATCGAAAGATAAACTAAGCTTTCACATAATAAAATTACACATAAACTTAAGAATTGAAAAATCCGCCATGAAAAAAAAGTGGATACTTTTTAATTCATTTAAAAATTAGTCACATGAAGACTTAACTAACAAACAGTTTGATTTAATGTACAATGATGATGTACACGCAAAAATTAATTGTGCTTCACACTGTTTCAAAGTAAAAACTAACAGTAGCTAATGATCGATTAATGTGCAACATATAACAAACAATTTCAAATACCAATCGATCTCTATTAATTATTAAGGTTATTTAAAACTGTTTGCAACTAAAGTTGTTGCATATATGAACTATTCGATCACATATAATAAATAGCTCAGTAGTCATTGACTTAGAAAACTGTCTTGACCGATTTAACGTGTGTACCTAAAATCGTACAGAAGTGAAGTGATCATTCGAAAATGTGTGCGTTTTGTAAGTTATATATTATATTATATCTAGTAAAAAACGAATTGATTTCTTCGAGCTCGATTGTTGTTCTTTCGGATGGTAGTCTAGTCACTTGACTGTACAAATTCTAGTCAGTTGGAAGTTCTTTATGAATTTTGTATGTCCTGCGATGTAAGTGAGTAAGTGAGTGGGTTTGTATCACAACAGTGGCGTTTCTGGATAAAAGCAGCATTCACAATACCAGACCGCAGATCAGTTAATTTCAATGTAGAGAGTGATGAGAGAACAAGTGATCAATGTTAGACATTAACACCGTTAGATAACGGCTTAGTGGTCCAGAGATTAGTCGTTCGCGCGCAAGACCGAACGTCCTGGATTCGAATCCTACAAGGTGCAGGTGTCGTGGACGCGCACTGCTGATGAGTCCCATACCTGGACGAAACGGCCGTTCAGTACTTCCAGGTTTCTAATGGTGGTCTAACATTGATCGACGGACGATTCTGAATTAGTTGGTAATGAAGACTGTGTGAGAGGTTAGAAGTGTAAGCAAAAGACGAGGAATTAAAATGAAATTTATTAATATTATTTTTTCCTAAACCTTTAAGTAACTTTGAAGAAATTAGCTGTTTTCAAAAGTATCCTCCTACTTGATAATCAATTATTCAACTTACTTATCCGTTGTTGTATAAGCAGCGAAATGAAAAAACGGATCACAATGATCACCGAAAACATTTAATGCTTCACATTTTCTTAATCGACTATCCAAATTATAAGGATTTTGATAATTTTTTATTACATAACTTATATTCACATCAGCCTGAATAAAAAGAAAAAAAGAATAGAAATGAAAATTGATATTTCTGTGAAACAAAAAATATATATAAAACTATCATGCTAAACGGAAAAAATCAATAAATATAAACTAGAGAACTCAGATAATCTATAACCAAAACGGAAATTGTGGCGGTGCTTCGTTCCTTGAACTGGATGTTTTGGTTGTGGAGCTTTCATTGGTCTTGTGAACAACGTAACTGTTAGCAGAAACGTCAGTTAGAAGTCTTTCTGAAAGCTGCACAACCAAAACATCCAGCTTAGAGAAGTTAGACTTGAGCAACATTGGCTTCTAGCTTAGGTATCTAGAGGTTGGGTGCCTGTGCGACAGACTAACTACCCTGAGTTCAACCACTGCTTTCAAGGTTGTAGATGAACATTATTGGGGGGTTCCTATACTAGAAAGAAACATCTATTCATTGCTCCGACGTTTTTAGAAATTATTTGACCTAGATTGGTTCATGATTATTAAAATTAGTTGAATTTAAAAATCTTCAACTTTTTGATAATAACTACCTAGTTTAAGGACATTGTGCTACTTGTAAGACTGAGCAGTTGTCCTTGATTTCCAATGACAATGCCTACATAAGCATGTTCGGGATGCGATTCTCACAGTCAAAATGCAAATTGTTGCTTCAAGACTGGGTTGCGTCGGCCCCCGAACTAATGATAGGGAGTGAAGCAGTTGAGCATGTCGACTGCTCCACTAATCTCGGGAGTCTCATCAGAGCTGATGGTCTGGTAACTGACAAAATATCAGCACGGATAGAGAAGGCTCAACTAGCTTTCGCCAATTTGTGTCACTTATGGCGTAGGTGAGATATCCTTTTGCTAACCAAAGGACGAGTCAACTGTGCAGCTGTTCGCTCCGTCTTACTTTACAGATATGAAACATGACCAGTCAGAGTAGAAGAGATTCGTAGGTTATTAATATTAGACTATAGATGTCTTCGAAGCATTGCTCGTATATGCTGGGGCAATCGAGTAAGCGATTTTGTTATTATGAACCGAGTGCTAAGTAAGGATGGCAGCTCAAAAGATGACGTAATGAAACTGCATCAGTTGAGGTGGTTGGGACATGTGTTACGTATGCCTAACGACCGACTGCCTTGTCGAGCTATATTTTGCGATATAGGAATAGGTCGGAGGAAAGCAAGGGGAGGCCAAACCAAAACATGACGCAAATCCATGAAGTCACCGATAAGTGGACTGAGTCATGTTAGTAGATGCAGACTACCTGGATGGGGTCCGCAAGACGATAGTAACCGATGGTTAGAGATCTTGAATGACATGGCTCAAAACCGTTTGCAATGGCGCTTGTACATCCACTCTCTATGTTCTAGCAAATCCCACCCGAATTCATCATCATCTTAATCTTTATCTTTATCTTTCTAATATTATCTCACTGAATTATACTTCTCGAATTATATCCTCGCACTGGATAAAAACGACCTAATTACATCTTGTAATTTGGTTTTGAAGTTTTTACGTAACTGAATTGTTTAGTTCATTTTCTTCATGTCCATTTATCATTCATTTCAGCTTTATTGACAGATAGTTAAAAAATTATCAGGATAAATCAATGAGATCACAGTACTTTTCTACAATTGATGTAGTCAGTAGTTTTTTTCAAATCAAAATTCAGTCGTGATTTTCAATTAAACAATGCATAAATCACATCGTTCAGATAAACAACAAGTTTTTAAAAAATCTATTTATCTCTAATATCAGTCAAATTAAGCTTATTGATTTCATACAGATAGATAGAACAAATTTATTCAAGTTACATTTAAATTTGTTATATCACTCATTTAATCGGATATCTAATCATTAATAGACTATGGGACAGATGAAAATTGTAAATACATTAGTTAATATGAAACATTGGACATGTATATTATTTGATTTTAAAGTCAAATGAAACAAATTTTTCAAAAACCTAGTTCAATAATTTAATAAAGTTGAAAATGTAATACATATCATTATTTCAGGTTTCAAGTGTCAATATTTGGTAGCGAATTCATTTGAATGCTATAGCCGAAAAACATTTATTTTTAATTTAATTTTGACAATGAAGTGATAATTCAGGAGAAACTATGTTTCTGGTGTTGATGAAGTAAGTCAGCTAGCGTGTTATAACTTCACTGAATAAAGTTAACTAATCTCTAGTAATCCATATGAGTTGAGCTTTCCCTGGATCTGATGTGATTAAAATAAGCTTTTTCATGGTTGCGGCTAGTACTAAAATTTAAGGTTTACCTCTCGTTCTATTTAGGAATTTCTGCAGTTGAGTCTTTTTGTTGATGATGACAGTGAGCATTGAACTCAATACTTTTCGCTTCAAAACACCAATTAATATTTACTATGGTATCAAGTTATTATTTCACTGAGTAACTGTAATTTTCGTTAAATACAATCCGGTTGCCCCACCTGTGTTTTCCTTCACTACACTATTACTGTTTTTAACATTGTTAGTAATTACTATCCTTGTAATGAATGTATTTGTCTATCACTGATACCCAAAAGTTAAGTTCCATCAGTGTCTGTTTGGAGAAGACAAACTTAAATGGACTGATAAATGTTACCTGTAAATATAAGATTTTCAGACTTTTTGATTACAACTAAGTATAGAGTCAAGGAAGCATGTTTCCTTCGTTTTCTGTACTAATTCCATGCAATGTAGAGGTATTTATTCAAGGAACCTATAGACTATAAGAGACTAACCAATTTCAGTAATTAAATCATTAGGAACATTTATTTGTCTCATCATAAACTATTCGCTACCAAAATTATTACTCCTATTTTCATTACAGGCTTGTGAAGATTGTTAAGTTACTCAATGAAATCATGAATCGATCAATGTTAGATCACCATTAGAAACCTGGAAGTACTGGACAGCCGTTTCGTCCTGGTATGGGACTCATGAGCAGTGCACGTCCACGACTTCTGTACCTCGTGGGGCTCGAACCCAGGACCTTCGGTCTTGCTCTCGGATGACTAACCTCTGAACCACTGAACCGGATTTTACTTTGCTGTCTCACCTACTCACAACCACTTTAGTTGTACTCATATTTAATTGTTATTTACCATTTATTTGGTTTGAGACTATCTGGTTTCTGTATGTATATCAATAAACATCTGGAATCTAATAAAGATCTGTG
>OX103972.1:11033205-11056381 GCA_944470395.2 Schistosoma turkestanicum
CTTCATAAAGAAATCTTACATGGAGATTCCAGTCTATCTCTGATTCATTGTATGTATGCGTAATTTTCAAACCTGTAGACATTTTCCTTAACAGAATAATTGGTTTCATTGGAAACAATATGAAAATAGTCTTGATAAGATGAAATGAAGTACGATATTACGTAAGGTAGATTTACTCATCACTTTAAAAGCTTACAAATTACTCATCATTGTATCATGTCAATATGTTCAAAAGTTTGCATCAGAACTATACTCCGATGGACATTTATTAGAGTTCTGTTCTGTTCTAGCATGAGGGTGTTCATGAGTGTCGCATCCACGATTCCACCTAGGTTCTAACCCCAGACTTTCAAGTTGAGTCGTGTATATGTTCATTGTGAAGGATCTCATACCGGAACAATGTAACTGTCTAGTACTTCTTAGTTTTCTATGGTTGTCTAACTAAATCAGTTCGTAACGTAAATTATCAAATCCAATCATCTCCGCAAACCCCCCAGATTACTTGACCTACGCCTGTTACTGCTTACGGAGCATAGGCCGCCGACCAGTATTCCTCAAACCTACTCTGTCCTGGGCTTCCTTTCCAGTTACGTCCAACTTGGTTTTTCCCTAATGCTGTCTCCATTGCTTGGCGTAATGTGTTCCTTAGCTTTCCTCTCTTCCTTTGACCTTGAGTTTTCCGAGTGAGGGCTTGTCCTGTAACGCAGTTGGTAGCTTTCCACACGGTGTGTCGCAACCACTTCTAGCACTTCTTCCTGATTTCTTCCTCCACTGGAATCTGATTCGT
The DNA here is from genome assembly GCA_944470395.2 of Schistosoma turkestanicum. NCBI lineage: Eukaryota > Metazoa > Platyhelminthes > Trematoda > Strigeidida > Schistosomatidae > Schistosoma > Schistosoma turkestanicum. Next base: position 11,033,993 of record OX103972.1, read on the forward strand.
TCCGTCTCACAGGAAGGTTGTTGTTGATAGTGCTGGCCAACGAATCCGAAGTATTTTGCATAGACCACTGTTAATAAATACTTGTTATCATATGAATGATGGCTTTGGCAGTTTACCGAATTTCCTCCACATACAGTAGAACTGCTTTGATATTTTACTGAAAAATTGTGACTTTGGTGTCTGCTTAGGATCCACCTTGCTTATCAATTATGCTGCCTAGATATGTAAAGGTGTTAACGTGCTCCAAGGCATGTCCATCAAGAGTGATTTTGTTTGACACATGTTGTGTTGTATCGGAGAATCTTACTTTTCCCTTCATGTACAAACCCCAGATACTAATAAAAACTCATTATTGTTTTTTTTTGCGTTGAAATCATGAAATCATTGTTAAGCCACTATCAGAAACCTGTAAGCACTGGGGGCCGTTTCGTCCTGGTATGGGACTCCTCATCAGTGCCATCCACGACCCCAGAATCTTTGGCCTCCCGCACTAACGCTTAAACTCTAGACCACTGAGCCGGCATTCAACGATGTTAATGTTTAACTTTGATTAATCTAAGGATTTTTTGCAATCTAGTCCATTGTCCTTCGGCGGTCATTACCTATATCTGACAGGGTTAAGGTCGCACTTTTTCACAAGAACTCTGAGTAACTACCTTCCAAATCTAGTCACTAGTGAGTAATTTATGATTTTTCTTCATAGAGTTATGAGGATTGTTATTTCACCTCTTGAATCGTGAATAATCATTGTTTAGACGAGGGTCTTCGATGCTCACTTGATGATGATGTCTCGTACTCGAACGAGATGACCGTCCAGTATTTCGAGGTTACCAATGTTGGTCTAACAATCATTTGATTCACGGTGAAATAACAATCCTGCATAGCTTTCGTTTTGATAGAGATTATTTCTTGCAAAATCTATGATCCAGCAATTTCCGCCTTTTTTTATTTTAAATCTTTTAATTTTCTCACATCATAGAATCCGCTATTGATTCAATTTATTCCATCAATTATTCTATGGTCAGTATCTGCTTTACTGCCAATATATTGTATTCAATTCTGATCGACTGTTGGCACTGGACTAAACCTGTACTACATTTAACTGTAATGATTAAAACATACACTTTGCTTAATTTTAATGATTTTAATTCTTCCTTCACTTGGCCTAACATCGTAAGTGGTGGTTGTTATTATTGTATTTATTTTGTTCCAATGTTTCATGATGCTGTTAAGCTTACATAGTGTATTTTAACTTATTGAAATAGTTCCTACAGTGATATGAAAGTGTATTAAAATCATGAATACATGGATATTTTAAATAATAAATAAATAAATATATATATATATATATATATATATATATATATATATAAATATATATATAATTATATCTAGTAGTGAAGGCAACGTCTACCACACACACCCACACATATTACTTAATAATATGATTTGAGAGAGGGAGAGAGTGTGTGTGTGTATATCTGATCCGTTTGGATCGATTGTGTAAGCCTATTCATCCAACCGCTTTGCAATTAGTTTATCAGCAGACTGGGACTAGGTAACTCTAACCTTACTAAAACGACAGTCAAAGTCATCATGAACAGTGATATCATGTTTTGATTACAATTCTGCTAGCTTTCATCCCTCTATTATCAACAAATGTGTTGCATTGAGGTAGGTGGTTGCTGAACATATCAACCGCCTGAGGCATATATATTAACTCATCTTACCTCAGTATTGTTTATTGATTGATATTACAAATGCAAGCGATTCCTAAAATGTATCTTTGGATTGTATTTTTCCGATAGGTGCTAATTTATTTTTGGTTTTTAAAAAGTAGTCTGTCATGTGTTGTCAATTACCGGATCATCAACATACAACTGTGATCATATCCATTTGTTAGAGTCAAATTAATCTCTAATCATTATATTATAGCATAGTTTAACTTCAAAACCAAAAGCCCCTCTGACCATTAGGCTACTTGACTGCAATATTGGTGCATAGAAAAATCATTAATTAGTTTAGTAATTAGTTAGTAATAATTAATTTCTAAACAAAATCAAGATATTTAGTATATGAAGTAACATTTAAACAGTGTACGCGATCTCGATTTACTGAGAATTCAGCGGAATTAGACGAGCACTATGAAGTATTATTATACAGACATGACACTGTTGACTTTTCAACAATCGATCAGTTAAGAATATCGTTCAGTCCTAAATTAGATCGATCACTGCCCCAATAACTCATTAGTAACGCCCCACACTATGAAGCTGTATGACTTGGGATATCATATATCAGGGAGCACCAGTTCCTAGAAAATCAATGTTACGCTTTGCGGAAATTCTATCGACTACCTCCAATCAACTGAACATGTCAACCTAGGGCACATGGTGTCAAGTTACTGAAACTTATATCCACCTACCTTAAAACTCAATTCAAAGCATTCAATTATTACCCGAAGGACCAGGCAATATGTTTATCTCTCTCTCATTAATCAGTATTAGATCAGTGATAAAGATTTTCAAGTAGCCTGATTTGATTCCCTATTGGTATATTTTAAGGTATCCTTAAGAAGATTTAACTTAATCATTTCAAATCAGTTCAGTATTAAGTAGATCCAATCGCTTAGAAAACCGACTCGCTCAAAAAACATGCTAATCAGAATATTTACTGATTCAGTCTTCGTACAGCAGAGATTACTCAATGTGATTGAACTACCAAAAATACTAGTAACTTTGAACTTGTTATGTTCGTCACTAGGTACGCTTGAATCTATTACAAGTTCAACTTAGTCGATAAACGCGAACGAGACAATTACTAGCGTCCAGGTAGGCTACCTTGAATCCCAAACTGTAAAACAGAAGTCTTGGTAAGCGTAGAAAGTATATTCTAATATACACAGCAGCCAATCACAGTCAAGGATTTTCCTGGTGGGAAATGAAATCTAAATGTGAACTGATCACCCCATGCTGGCAAACGTGAAATCCAAAATAAGACATTTACCAAGCGAGTTTTGGGGATCTAACATCCCCAACAGAAATGGATCTTTCAGTCTTTTCTTTGAAAGGTTTTATCACTCACTGTCGTCTACTGAACATGTCAAATTTGTTGATTTTCTTTGATGTTAGGTTTTCGTAACATTCTGTGTATTCTGAAATCACTCCTTAGATGCCTAACACACCAGCACGTGCAGGGCTTTCGTAGGCATTGAATAGGATAAGCTAACAGGTTCTGTAAATACATAGCCACATGAAGAGTATTGCTTACTGCTAGTGTGGTGCGAGCTTTTTATAAGTAGTATATGACGTGTCTGGCAGCAGAAGATGGGGGAAGATCAAGAAAGGAAGAGTTAGAAGAACACAATGGAATTTGTATGAAACGCATGAATAGTGACAATGGATTGATGTTTTGCAACAGGAACAGTCCAGTTCGATATGATGAACTGATATTTTGCAAATTAACGATGTACGATATGGTTTTCCGATTTTACTGAGTAACTTTGTAATTTTCGTTAAATACAATCCGGTTGCCCCACCTGTGTTCTCGTTCACTACACTAGTTGTCTCCTGTCATATATGATGTTCTCGTTGTATTTGTGTGGTCCGTTCTCCTCCTGTGTTGCCGAAAATTTTTCAATTTCTTGTGACATTTCATATAGCCAATAATAATAATAATCATACTAATAACAGTAATATGTACATATATCTATTTCTAGAATACCTGCTCTTCTTCAATGGCTTTTCCCGGAAATGCATCTCATACCATTAGTCCCAGCAAGTTATAATAATAATTCAAACATTGGTAATAATATTAATAATAATAATGATGCTATGACTACTACTAATACTATTACTACTATCACCACTATAACTATTACTAATAACAATCTAAGTAGTATTAATAATCATGACGATTCCAATACACTCGATAAATCCGAATTTCACGAAGAGCCAAGTCCATTTCTTCCCATAGGACCACAATCATTTCAATGGGAATGTGTTTTTTATGCCAGATAATGGTGCATTCTTTGTAAATTATGTAATTACTGCAGCATTTAATTGGGACAAGCATTGGAACTTGTACGATTTTCGGAATTAGTTTAATTATGCATGTCGTCTTATGTGTGTAAATCACAAGCTGAAAAAAGTTGGTGTACGAAGGTAATTAATTCTTCTTGCTTACTACTGATTGTTTGTAATTGATTGATTCATGTTATTGTGATAGGTAATTTTTTTTTATGAAAATGCAGTCCTACCTACTGGTATTTTGAGGTTAAACTCTTTTAAAAGCATACGATACTTCACATCATGGATTTGACATTAAATTGTTGACATTAAATAATTGAAGAGAAGCAGGCGCTAGTGACCTTTATCGTCGTGATGTGAAATTTGTCTAACGTGTGTGTGCGTCCATCAGCTTGTCAAAGATCGAACCATGATCTTTCATATATATCGCTTCGAGCATTAACCTTTAGACAGCTAAGTTGGTATCTAGTACATGGGATTTCTGTTTCAACTCAATTTCACAATAATTGCACAATCTCTTCCAATAAACTGCTTCACAGCCATTTTGATTGACTGTTTCTTCCATTGTCTTAGACGATCACTCAGTGGTCACAGAATCTTCTATACTCCTTGATTCAATGATTACATATGTGGACACGTGTATTTTGTTAATCTATCCATTAATAAGTCAAGCACCTGTTAATTATTTGGGTAAAACTTGACGTATTGACTTCTAACATGATAGTTATGGAGTGGTACTATTGTGGTGCGAGCTACTTATAAGTAGTATATGACGTGAGGGTCAACGTAATGTCTGGCAGCAGAAGATGGGGGAAAGATCAAGAAAGCAAGAAGAGTTAGAACACAATGGAATTTGTATGAAACGCATGAATAGTGAAATGGATTGATGTTTTTGCAACAGGAACAGTCCAATTCGATATGATGACTGATATTTTGCAAATTAACGATTTACGATATGGTTTTCCTATTTTACTGAGTAACTCTGTAATTTTCGCTTAAATACAATCCGGTTGCCCCACATGTGTTCTCGTTCACTACACTATTACTTACTAACTTACACCTGTTACCCCAAATGCAGCATAGGCCGCCGACAAGTTTCGCCAACCAGTTCTGTCCTGGGTTTCTCTTTCTAGTTCTTTCCAGTTTTCGTTCATTCTTCTCATGTCTTTCTCCATTTCTCGGCGTAATATGTTCCTTAGCCTTCCTCTTTTTAGTTGACATTGAGTGTCTTCCATGTGAGTGCTTGTCTTATGACGCAGTTGAGTGCTTTTCGCAGTGTGTGTATAAGTGGCACTATACACCTCCAAATTATTGTGAACTCTGTTTTATACATTCGGTTGTTAGTACTTATTAGCATGATGATTTTTATGTCACACATAGTGAAATGTCATAACTATTTATTAAACTATGAATTTTAGTTTAATCTTTCATCCGTTTATCAATTGTCGGTTAGTCAGTTACAATGTAGAACTTCGTACATAAGTACATAAGTTCAGGTTGTCTTACCGCACTAGCACAGAGACGCAACTATCAGCTCAAATTCCACAGTGGTAGAGATAGTGGGAGTATTCACAGTAATCGGAGAGTTTAGGGTTCGAAAATATGACTGGCGAAGTACAATCTTGTAAAATCAACTTAAAAGGAGAAAGATAGAGGTTATGAGGAGTTCAAAAGATTAGGATTCGAGAGGACGCAAAGAACGGATGCACCCGCACCATCGCAAACGGTTTTGAGTCAAGTCTATGTAGGTCTCTAACCATCGATTACTATCCTTTCCCGGACCCCAACCAAGTAGTCTACATCTACTAACATGCCTTAGTCCAGCTATCACTGACTTCATTGATTTGTGCCTGTTTATCAATTGAACTGAAACTAAAGATAAAATAATTATTGAATTAACAGAAAGTTCATATTTTTCATCTCTTGATAGAAAAGTAATTTTATTATAAACTCATATGATCATCAAAACTATTTTCAGTGATATTTTAGTTAGTAATCGTAAATCGCTTTTGTTGTGACACCTTAGATGATGTGTGATTTCTTAAAGTTTGTTCCAGTGATGTTAAATCTTACATAGATATATATTTTTTCTCACGTTTCTAATTCATTTAGATTTTGTTTGTTTTACCGTTTCATATTTCACATGTTTGATAATTGAACATTTGAATTGATCAAATAATGATTTGATCTTTCTTCTAAAAGTTTCTCGAAAGTTTCAAACTTGGAGACAAAAAAGGAGGTGTTTTTCTTCCTCATGATTAATTTTTAGTATAGAAACAATAAGTGAGTGACGAAGAAATAAGATCCCACTAGAATCTGTATTGGAACACTGATTACATTGATGTATTAAAGTTGTTTCTAAGACACGCTCAAGCCTTCCGAACTATTTCTCTCATTCATATATTTCGTTCGACTCTTCCTTCTATTCATTTCCTTTAAGCTCTCTGTCATCATCCTCCTATTGGGTTGCATCGGCACCTGAACTAGTGATAGGAAGTGAAGTAGTTGGGCGTGTTGACCGCTTCACGTATCTGGGGAGTCTGATCAGTGCTGATAACCTGGGGACTGACGAAATCTCATCTCGGATACAGAAGGCTCGATTGGCTTTTGCCAACCTGCGTCACTTATGGCGTAGGCGAGATATCCGTTTGCTGACTAAAGGACGAGTGTACTGTGTGCAGTAGTTCGCTCCGTCTTACTTTATGGCTGTGAAACATAGCCAGTGAGAGTAGAAGATATTCGTAGGTAACTGGTTTTTTGATCATAGGTGTCTCCGAAACGTTGCTCGTGTGTATCATCAACTCATATTGTTAGCTTTGAAACACCTACCTTTATATATGTGTGAATGAATAGTAACACAAACTCAAAAAATTCTTTGAACAAACAGAAATTTCTTTAAAAGTTTATAAGCTACTATTAATGTAGATTGTAATATCACCACAATGTGAAGTCTTATTAGGTTGATTAAGATAACTGACTGAATTGATAATTCAGGCATTGATTATTTGTTTTAAACAATGCCAATGATTCGCTCTCTTGTTTCTTTTCTCTTCACATCTTTCTCTTTTGACGACACAGGCTAGTCAGTTTGAATTTGAATTTGGATTGTTTTATGCATGGAGTTTATGCGTGTTCTCTGTGATCTGTGCATATAGTATTTTATGTCCATTGATTACACCATTTGGTAAGTGGTTTTGTATTTCCTATAATCTATATTATACACATACCATAATGAACAGATATATTGTTATTGTATTATGTAACATAGTTTTATGTTCGACAATAATTTTAGTCGTCGTCGGTTGCAACGTAGAACTTCGTACGTATGTACATAAGTTCATGTTGCCATACCACAGCACAGAGACGAAAATGTCAAATCAAATCCCATAGTGATAAAGATAGTAGAAGTATTACTGGTAATGAAGAAGATTAGGATATGAAGATAATATTCAAGAGGTATAATTCAGTGAGATAAATTTAGAAAGACAAAGGTAGAGGTGCTGACGAATCTAGAAGATTCGGATTTGGGAGAACACAAAGAGTGGATGCACATGCGCCATTGCAAACGATTTTAAACCGTGTCGTTCAAGGTCTCTAACCATTGATGACTTTCGAAAATTTTAGTCAATATGAATGTGATGCGGTTGTGGGTTGAGTTGTTGAGTTACTTTAAAAGCATGAATAGATCATTGGAAACCTTGAAGCACTGGGTAGCCGTTTCTTTATGGTATGAGATTTAACGGTAGTGCGCATACACGACTCCCGTTACTCGCAGGGTTCGGACCCAGGGCCTGTTCAATGATCTGTAGGTTAAGCGTTCGCGCACAAGACCTAAGGTCCTTAGTTCGAATCCTGCGAGTCTTGGGTGTGCACTGCTGATGAGTCCCATGCCAGGAAGAAACTGAATCATGAATCGATCAACGATAGGCCACCATTAGAATACCTGGTAGCACTGAGCAGCCCTTTCGTTATAGTATGGGACTTATCATCAGTGCACATGCACAATACCCGCAAGTGGGAATTTAACTAACACTGCGATACATTCGATCTCGTTTATTACATTCTACCAACTATTGATAGTTGCTGTTGTTATTTAAGCGCTCGCTTACTCTGTTACTCGTAGAACCCCATTTTGACTCTTTGCAATAACGCTTCATTAGAATGATACAACACTGTCACTTTAACTAGTCCCCTATGTTATGTATGTAACAAAATCGTTTTGTTTCATTGCATAAGACTCATCATCTGTGCTAATGTAATATGACAATTTGAACTGATTTAGGTACGTGTGTATGAAGTTCTTTGTTGCAACTGAATGATTGACTAACTGACTGATATCATATGTTTACATTCATTTCCATTCATCTTGATAAGTAATCGATATTTCCTTGAGTATCTGACACAAATATAACACAACTGAATTCAAATAGTGATAAACTTTCAAACTCATTCAACATAGTTTGACTTAGTCAGTCAGATGCAACGTAGAACTTCGTACGTAAGTACATCAGTTCATGTTGCCATACCACAACAGCAGAGAGATATAATTGTCTATTCAAATCCAATAGTAGAAGAGGTAGTAAAGGTATTAGAAGTAATCGAAGAGGTAAGGATTAGAAGATATTCAAGAAATATGATTCAGTGAGAAAAGTTTAGAAAGTCAAAACTAGAGGTGTTGAAAAATCCAGAAGATTAGGATTTGAGAGAACACAAAGAATAAATGCATCAGCGCCATTGCAAACGGTTTTGAGCCATGTCATTCAAGGTATCTAACCATCGATTACTATCATCTCACAGGCCCCAATCAGGTAGCCTACACCTACCGACATGACTCAGTACACTTGTCAGTGACTTCATGGATTTCTGCTATGTTTTGGTTTGGCCGCCTCTGGCTTTCTTCCAAGCTATTCGTCGAGTTTGACTGCTGTTGATAAAAGTAGAAATGCTTATAGTAGTGCAGTGTATAGAGAACAAAATTCTTCCGATGTGAATTTGAAATTGAGTGAATTATCTATATATATATATACATGTATGTATTTATTATAAGATAAACTTTCTGTTAATCTTTTTCCAACCGTTCATTAAATTTAATCGGTCATTTTTTTTCTCTTTTCATTATTGATTTTTAGGTCTAATCTATCTGATATTGAAATATTTCGTTGAACGTTATAATCTCTATTATGCTTATTTACCTAGTCGTATTGATGCACATATTCATTGGCTTGCAGTTAGTTGTATGTTAGCTTCAGTGTTTCTATTACAATTAAATATATTTATGTTCATTGTTTTACGTGCTAATACAGTTAGTCATGCTTTAGTGATTTGTTCTTTATTGGGTTTAATATTCTCGGCAATATTAATGATATTCACTATTATTACTGGTTGGATTATGGCTGGTAGTAGTTCAGCACGTAAACTTCTACTTAAAAATGCTCATATTTTGTCAGTGAATGATGAAGACACATTTGTTGATCAACATGATCGATATGATAGTTTAAAAAGTGTTCAACGTGGAGGATCACATTTGAATGATATAACTTATACAGTAAGTGTGTGTTTAAATTTTTTTGATTTTGTAGTTTTAAAACTTGATTGATAGGTAAAAGCCGATCTAAGTTAGATAATCATTGAAAACTTGAGTGAACTGAACATCCGTTTCTTCTCCCTAGCATCCAAGACTTTTGGTTTTGTACGTGAACGTTCAACCAGTAAGTAGATCACTGAACCGTCATCCAGTTGTGTACAAGTTTTTGATGAGTACCTATCTTATACTGAACATGATTGAACTCCACTGATTACTGCTTTTTACTAGAATTTTGGAAATTTTCCTCTTCAAGCTAATCACTTCCGAAGACAATTGAAAACGTTCACGCAATATTGTAGATTAATTAATGTTAGATTTGTACATCATTGGATTCTGAAAGTTAAGCGGTCACGTGCAAGATCAAAACTCCTGAGTTCAATCCACGGTTATAAAGTCATGGGTGCACATTGACAGTGAGTCCAATACTAGGGTGAAATGGCCGTCTGGTGCTTCCGAGTTTCTAATAGTTGTTGAACTCAAATCGGTTCATGATTTCAGCTATATTCAAGTGTGTTCTGACCATATCCGTTATGTAATCCTTAAGTTTGAATAAATGTTTAACAATACCGATTCAGTCAGTCAGTTACAATGCAGAACTTGGTACGTAAGTACATAAGTTCAAGTTGCCATACTACATTATCCAAGAGACTCAATTATCGCTTCAAATCCCATAGTAGTAGAGATAGTAAAATTATTATCAGTAATCGGAGAGATTAGGGTTCGACGATATTATTCAAAGAGTAGAATCTAGTGAAGTAAACTTTAAAAAAGGAAGATGGTGGTGATGAGGAATTCTGAAGGTTAAGATTTGAGAGGAGACAAAGAATGAATGCACCTGTGCTATTGCAGACGGTTTTGAGTTCATGTCATTCAAGGTCCTTAACAATAGATTACTATCATCTCGCGGGCCAGAACCAGGTAGTCGACACCTACCAACATGGCTCAGTCCACTTGTCAGCGACTTCATGAACTTGTCTGATGTTTTGGTTTGGCCGCCCCTCCTCAACTGGTGAAGTTTCATTACTTCAATATCGACCTGTCATCCTTACCTAGGACCCGTTTCCCAACAAAAGCATCGCTTACTAGGTTGCCCCAGGATACACGAGCAATGCTTCAACAACATCTATAATCGAATACTAATAAACTACGAATATCTTCTACTCTGATTGGCCATGTTTCACAGCCAGATCGAACTGTTGCGCAGTACACTCGTGCTTTAGTCAGCAAACGGATATCTCGCCTGAGCTATAAATGATATAAGCTAACTGAGCCTTCTGTATCCGAGCTGAGATTTCGTCAGTCATTAGGCTATCATCACTGATGCGACTACCGAGATAAGTGACGCGTTCAACACACTCGAATATTTCACCTCCTGTTACTAGTTTAGGTGCCGACGCAAGCCAATCCTGAAGCATACCGAACATGCTTGCATTGAAGCTTAGGGTAGTCAGGAGACACTACATTTCATCAGTATTTTCACCAAATAGAACTATATCATCAGCATATTCTAGGTCAACATGTGAGTTTCCTTGTAGAAAACCTACTCCTGAAAGTTCAGACGAAGATAATGTTATATCCAGAAGCAGGTCTATGACAAATTTAAAAAGGGATGGAGATAGTGGACATCACTTGAAGTAACCAACTCCAATAAGATTTCGTAATAAGCTCCAAGTTAACCTGTTTGCATATTTTCACTGAATTGTTCTTTTTCGAATCGACAACCATTTGTTAGTTAATTTTTTTCTTAGCTTATTTCACATTAAAAAAAAAGTGAAACTGATATAGTTTGCTAGAGGTTATCTATCTTTTTACATCATTATATATTCATTGTATTATCTCAATCCATTGACCATCATCTGATGTTTTTAGTTAATCTCTTCATTGAATTATAAACATTCGTTGTATAATGAGAAAGTGTTTCTACTGTATAATTTTATTCAATAACTGTAAATGAATCGGAAACTGTTGTCGATAATTATTTATTCACTGTGGTATTAAGCATAGTGAATAAGTAAGGCAGTATAGAAAAATTCAGTGTTGATGAGCTTAGCGATATCTCCATTGACTATGGTGGTGGGGTGTGGGTACTTAATCAGGGCTACCGGATACACGAAGGGTAAATCGAGTTGCTTTATCATGACATGGCGAGGTCAAGTGAATCTTGCTACTCGGATCCTATATGCGCGTTTCCGAGACGCAGCACACATAGATGTCACGAGATTCTAAAGTACCAGCTAATGATACCTGTTGCCCTATTTGACACAATGTCCGTACATTAAATGATCCAACATGTAGTTTAGAACGGGGTTTAAGGAGACCAGGAACGACGTTTCACGAACTCGCATCGTTTGCTGTGCACTGTGATAAATGAATGTGGGTCATGACGATAGGCAAGCCCGACCACCACGTCAAAGTAGCAGCTTCGGTCGGGTACTTAATCATAAGCAGCAGTAGAAAAAGAGAATAATAGGAGAACAATTATTTCATGACTTGCATTATGGAGTTGTCGGGATTGTTGAGTTACTTTTTGAAATCATGCATCGATCAATGTTAGACCGCCATTAGGAAAAACCTGGAAGCACTGGATGGCCGTTTTGTCATGGTTTGGAATTCACCAAGAGAGTGTATTCACGACTCTCACTGCGTGCAGGATTCAACACAAGACCTATGGTTTTGCGCACAAACGCCTGATCTCTAGACCAGTGGGTCGGTATCTAACAGTGTTAATGTCTAACTGCCATCAATTCATGGTCTTGCGCAACCTCATACACTGTCTTCAGTGAACACTGTTTCACACCCGAACAGGATCAAAAAAATCTTAGAATTCGCTTAATGAAAAAATATAATAATGTCAGTTTTTACTAACCATAGAGTAAGAATATAAATAATAATCCTTCTTATGGTAATCTTAAAGTTACACTTCAGCACTATTCATCTTATTTTAGAAGATATGTGTTGACAGGCAATGTTAACTAGTATGATATTAAGTTGATGCGAAGCATTGGGGACGATGGTCAAACCAACAAGGGAATGTTAGCTCATGAAGTCAAGCCTAACCGGTTAGGGTTTCTTTGTCAATTGGGTTAGGTAATACTATTCATTATCACTAACAATAACGTTGATGCATTTATTTATTCCGGATTATCGAACGAGATCTTGTTTCCTCGCCCTCCAAACATCTTTCGCATTCTTCTCTTTTTTCAAGAGATATTCTCAATGTTTTAATCTTTCTTATCGTACCCGATCGTAGCTGCTAGCTTGACGTTGGTGGTTGGGCTTGCCTATCGTGATGATCCAATCGAGCTATAATGGCTGGAACATATATTCGCGAAGGTTATACCATACCAGGCAGGTCGATTGGAGAACAGTAAGACTAGAAGCAGCAACACAAGGTCTGAGGACTAATTAGTACTGTTGACTGTAGAGGGATGTGACAGCAGTAAGGTGTTCCGCTCGTACAACCAGCATCGCTGGGACGACCGAGTAAGCAATGCTGTCGTTAGGAAACGAGTTCTAGGTAAGGATGGCAAATCAATAGATGAAGCATTGAATCTTCATCACTTGAGGTGGTTGGGACATGTTGCGTATGCCCAACCACCGACTGCCTCGACAAGCGATGTTTTGCAGCGTAATAGTAGGTTGGAAGAAATCTAGGGCGGCCAAACCAAAACATAGCAAAAAATCCTTAAAGTCACTGACAAGTGGACTCAGTCATGTTGGTAAATGTAGGCTACCTGGTTGGGGTCCGCGAGACGAAAGTCACCAATGGTTAGAGACCTTGAACGACATGGCTCAGAATCGTTTGCAATGGCGCAGGTGCATCCACTCTTTGTGTTGTCCTAAATTGTAATCTGAATTCCTCCTCATCTCTATCTTTCTCCTTCTAAATTTATCTCACTGAATTATACTTTTCGAATCATATATTTGCTCCCTAATCTTCTCCATTACTGCTAATAATTCTACTATCGCTATCACTCTTGGATTTGAACTGACAGTTACGTCTCTGTGCTGACGTGGTATGGCGACGTGAACTGTTGTACTTACGTACGAAGTTCTTCGTTGTATCTGTCTGTCTGTCTATCTATCTATAGGTCCTATTCTATTGTTTTAACTCATTCATCGTTCTGATTTCGTTTCGTCGTGGTATTATATATTCATTGTCATACTCTACGTAGATTATGAGATCGATTTCGGTTAAGTGATACGAATGTAGAAGTAAATCATCATCATTTAGATTGGAAATCTGTTTTTTTAATCAATTATCCGATCATGTATTTATTAATTCCCACACACTGTTCATATTTCTTTCCCTTTATTTATTTATACCAGGAGAATGGTCAAGAATCAGAAATACCCGCTGTTCTATCGATGCGTCGCAATAACAGTGAACCAAATCAATTTTTGCAACCATTAAAACCAGATGCAATACAACGTAATGATTCAATCACTCCACTTCCTCCGCGACTGTCACCCGCACCGGCACCGCCATCAGCTCTTCATCATATGCCTACTTCTTCTTCTTCTACTTCTTCTTCATCACCACAAATGTTAACACGTGATCATATCGCAAGACATTCATTCCCTGTAAGAATGAATAATAATAGTAAAGAACAATTTGTTGCACCAGTTCTATTAAGTTATCAACGAAGGCATAGTGTAGCACATATGAGTGCACAGTCAATGATTACTTCATTATCGGAGAATAATTTGGACAATGTTTCACAATCAGATGATACTCTGAAATAGATTGTCTACTTTCATCATAACAACGATAAACAACGAATAGGAAGAATTTTTTTTACAAGTGTCTGCATCGCCTTTTGCCTCCTTGTAAATCAATTCGCTTCTCTTCAAAACTGATGTCGTCTCAAGACCACATATTGATTATCTCTCTCGCTGTCTCTCAGTATTTTCCTCTTTTGTTGTTCAGAAATAGTTTAGATTTCCAGATTTACTCTACTTATTTTTCGATTACTACTTATTCATTTGTTATTGATTTATTATTTGTGGGTATATATATATTTTTCATTTCTCTTCAGATAATTCTCTTTATTTACAAGTTATTTAGTGTATTTTGACATTGCTGGCATAAAAATTGTGTTATTATTTTTGTCATCATTGAATAATGAATGGGACAACATGACAATATCGTTCGGTATCCACTTTTTTCTTTTACCTACTCACTCACTCACTCACTCACTGACTTACTTTAAATCACATATCCTATGATTTATCAATCACACTGTGTTGTATATCTACATGGTGAATGTGCTCTTTACCTATATAAAAAAAACAAAATTATGAAAATGCACTTGAAAACTCTCATCTCTGTATGCATTTTTTGTGACTTTCTCTTCCTACTTCTATCTGTCTCTCTCGCTCTCTCTATTTATCTCGCCTCATTCTATTCATAATTGGCGTGTAATTCGTTTACTACTACTACTGCTGATGTTGCTGTTGTTGTATTCTCTCTGTGTGTGTGTGTACAGGTATATTTTAATGTTATTGATCGTTTGTTTGCTGACTGGTTTTTTTTTAGGGCTACGATAATCATCACTTTGAAAGAAAGATCAGAAAACACAAAAAAAAAAATTATATACCAAATGATATTTTCATTTCTTTTGCACAATCTTGACAGTTTTGATTTTCTTTTTTTTTCCCTGGAAAAATTAAATAATAATCGAACGAAGAAATTTGTTTACAGTTGTGTTTTGTGATTGTCAATTGGTTTTGTTTTGGATTTCGTTTGTATACATGAGCAAAATGGTAGATGTGAAAAGAATTTATAAGTGGATAAACCAGCTGGTATGAGATTGAATCGATGAGAATCGTCCATCAGTTTTTTTTAAGTGTTTTATATTGGAGAAAATCCAAAAGTCAATGACTTTGATTATATATCAGTCAACGGCAACGTAGAACTGTGTACGTACATACATCGATTCAAACTGGTATACCGTGACAGCACAGAGATGCAATTATCAATTCAAATCTCATAGTGGTTGAGGTAGTAGAAGTATCAGCAGTAATCGTGAGAGATTAGGGTTTGAAGATATGACTCAAAAATTATATAATCTAGTGAAATGAACTTAAAAAGAGAAAAATAGAATTGATACACCTGCACCATTGTAAACGAGGTAGTCTGCACTCATCAATATGGCTGAATCCAGTTTTCACTGACTTCATGGATTTGTGTCTTCTTGTATTGTTCTAGCTGCTGCTAGCTTTCTTCCAACCTACACATACATCACAAAATAGCTCGTTGAGGCAGTCAGTGGTTTGGTTTATGTTGAATATGTCCCAACCTGCTCAATTGATGAAGACTCACTACTTCATCAACTGATTTGCCGTCCTTTTTGTTAGGGATGTTAGATTCCCAGAACTCGCTTGATAAATGCCTTATTTTGGACTTCAGGTCTGCTAGCATGGGCTGATCAGTTGACCTTGAGATTTCATTTCCCGCCAGGAAAATCCATGGCTGTGATTGGCTGCTGTATATTTTGGTGTGCTATTTTTGTGACTGTCCCAAGGACGTTTCTACGATGTATAAATAAACGAGATTTGTGTGGTTGATTGTATTGTGCTTGCTGAGTGTTTGTAGAATATACTTTCTACGCTTATCAAGACTTCTGTTTTGCCGTTTTCGGATAAAGGTAGCTTACCTTTAGGAATTAATCGATGAGAATCGTCCATCGGTTTTTTAAGTTTTTTATTGGGGAAAATCCAAAAGTCAGTGATTTTGATTATGTATCAGTCAATGACAACGTAGAACTTCGTAAGTACAAACATCAGCCCAAAATTTCATACCTTGAAAGCACAGAGACGCAACTGTCAATTCAAATCCCATAGTAGTAGAGGTAGTAGTAATTGGCAAGATTAGGGTTCAAAAATATTGTTCAAGAAGTATAATTCAGTGACATAAATTTGCAGAGAGAAAGATAGAATTGATGTACCTTCGCCATTGCAAACGAGGTAGTCTGCACTCATCAACATGACTGAATCCAGTTGTCACTGACTTATGCCATATTTTGGTTTGGCCGCCCCTCAGTTTTCTTCCAACCTATTCCTACATCACAAAACATAGCTCGTCGAGGCATTCGTTGTTCGGGCATACGTAGCACATGTCCCAAATGATGAAAATTCACTACTTCATCAACTGATTCGCCATCATTTTCCTTAAAACAGTATTACTTACTTGGTTGTCCCAGAATATACGAGCAATGGCTGTTACAACACACGTGATTATATCTCACATAAAACACAAGCAGTAGAATTATTTTCATAGTGTTTAAATGAGAGTGTGACTGACTGATTGACTGATCATTCTGCAGAGTAAAGGTGATCATGTTCAAAATAGTGAATGTACAACTCGTTGTAGTAGTATATACTTGGTCAATCACAACCGAACCGACACTTTCCCTAAAACAAAGGCCTAACTTAATGACACGTGACTTTGTAGACAACTCCGTCGAATAGTCAGTCATGTGAAATTCACTCATCTATACGGCTGTAAATAATCATTGTATTTTATCACTAATCATCAGTAGTGACAGAAACTCCATTCAGAAACATTCTAGAAACTTAAAAATCTAATTGAATCGCGTTTATAAAGATTCAGAATAACAAATTAAATATAAATAAACATATCGTTTTTTAATCAGCAGATGCTTTAAATAAATTCATCAATTTTATCTAATCGATCGATGTACACTTTACTGAAGTTTTTATTTGAATCGGACACATAATACGTTTACCATGCAGTGTGTTTATAATTGTTAATAATGCCTAATTGTAATCTGAATATGGCGATTCCGTGTCTTCCCCTTTCTTCTGAATATTGTTATGAATAAAATGTTTTTTTTGTAAAAAAAAACAGTAATAAATATTGTTTTTAAACGAACACGAGTGATAATATGTAAATATATTGTGTTATTGTTAGATTGAATTGATTTTTATTGGTTAGGGTTTTTTTTGTTACGCCTGCATGTAAACACCTCAACTTGATATGCTTGAACTATTAAGAGTTTACTTAGTGGGAAAACGTGAGCGAGGATCCAGCGACACGACATGCTATTCAAATCCAAATGTCCCAACCCCCATATTGAGTAAAAGAAGAGAAGACTTGATACGAAGTAGAAATTGTATTTTACAGACATCCAGAAAGTACGAGGTCCGAGTCCAGAAGAGAATTAGGATCCCGGACTAGGGACCTGTGTCCGGGTCATGGCACGTTACAGATAATGCGTATTTATACATTAGTTTGAATATGAAACAGCATCGAAGTCTGTGACATTGACAGTTAAGTCGGCTAATAGGAAACAATATTTGCGGTGACAACCGATAATAAACAACATTGGGGTACGTGACATTGATATCGAGGACGACCATAAAATTGACCAGTAGAAATTAACCAATAGGAATTGACCAATAATTATCTTAGGATATTGGATGAATATCCTAACATTTTTTTTGCGGGTTGTTGTTTTACGATATAGTGTCACTCACCCCATGTCCCAACCTTGCCTCTTTTAGCCGGGCTTGAGAACGGCAGTAACCCCAGAGGGGCTTCACGCAAAGTTAGTATAATTAGTTACCTGCGCATGTTACCCCAAATGAAACATAGGTCGCCGGCCAGTTTTCTCCAACTTACTCTGTCCTAGGCTTTCCTTCCTAATTCTGTACAATTTTTGTTCGTTCTTCTCATGTCTGTCTATTTCTCAGCGTAATATGTTTCTTGACCTTCCTTTTTTTGTATGGTCTTGAAGATTCTAGGTGAAGACTTGTTTTGTGAGGCAGTTGGGTGCTTTCCTCGATATTTGTCCTATCCATTTCCAACACTTCTTCCTGATTTCTTCCTCCACTGGAATTTGGTTTGTTCTTTCCTACAGTAGATTGTTGCTGATAGTGTCTAGCCAATAGATTCGAAGTATTTTTCGTAGACAACTGTTAATAAATACTTGTATGTCGTGGATGATGGCTTTCGTAGTTCTCCATGTTCGTAAGATTCAGCACTCTTAATTAAATAAACGTACACATTTTGTGATATCTGTCAGAGATGTTTAAGAATTTACTAAATAACCAATGTCATCTTTACTGATGAGTTGTAAATCTCTCATAGTTTACCTTATTCGTTTAATTGGTTTACGTGATTATATTAGTCCCTTTTCAAAGTTTTTATCAATATCGTATGATGGAACAGTAACTCGGTGGCTAAAGAGTTTGACATTTTCAACTGATATGTATCACAGGTTCCATACTCATTTCACATACATTGATTGGTTTGAATAACTGGATAGTTTGCATTCTCTTATGATCAAAATGATATTTTATAAAAATTAGCATTTTATACATTCTATAATAAACAAATGAAAATTCAAGTGACATTTGTTTTCATATTTGTTCACTAATTAGTTATGTAATTTTTACAAAACGATGATCTATTTTGTGTTTCAGATCAATTAATTGGTATAAATAATAGTTATTCTCTTATCAACTTTGTCATGGACTTATCTTTCCGTTTGTTCTCAATTGCTATTCATCATTGTTGTGATGTCCGCCTACACTTCATGATGTGATGTGTTCTTTGGTCTTGAGGGTTCTATGTTAAGATTTGTCTTGTGACGTAGTTAGAGATGATTTTTGTTTTAGTCTGTAGGTACATGTAATTGGTGTGTATTGTGACGGATGCAAAGCAATAAACATAATTGAATTTCGTCGACTATCACATGTACTTGAAATCAATAAAAAACCTGAATAAAATAGTTTTTTTTATTAGACAACTTCTAAATAGTACACCAAGTAGTGTTTCAAATAAACCTTATATAAGTTCTGATAAATAAATAGATTTAAGGATGATTGATTTGGTGATTAGACGTGAAATATGTAGTTCAACCATATCGAGTTACCTTTCGAAGATATTGAATGAAGTAGCACAATATGGTGGTTTGATTGAAGATTGTTTGGTGACGGCTGAACGTTCGCTTTAGAGACCATAGCTTCTGGTTTTGATTCCTGCTTACGAGGTTGTAGTGTGGTGTGAGCTACTTATAAGTAGTATATGACGTGAGTGTCAACGTAATGTCTGGCAGCAGAAGATGGGGGAAGATCAAGAAAGGAAGAGTTAGAACACAATGGAATTTGTATGAAACTCATGAATAGTGACAATGGATTGATGTTTTGCAACAGGAACAGTCCAGTTCGATAATATGATGAACTGATATTTTGCAAATTAACGATTTACGATATGGTTTATCGATTTTACTGAGTAACTCTGTAATTTTCGTTAAATACAATTCGGTTGCCCCCACCTGTGTTCTCGTTCACTACAGTAGTGGTTCTTCACTCAATATTTAAACGATGAATACCAACAGACATGAATTTTGAATACTCTCAGTTTCTTGATCTATTCTTAAACGATGGATGGTTGTCATTAGAATAGCAATTTTACACCAAGACTAGCATATATGAACGATTCAATCCGAAAAGTTTAGATAGTTTAAGCAACATCTCAACTAGTGCCAATCAAAATCTCCAGACAGCATCAATTCCCATAAGATTTTAGGTATGTATATCTTGCTGACGAATACTAACCCCTGCGATACATAGATCGAACAGTGCTTTCTATTGCCTTCAACCTTCATTCACGAGATCACATGTCATTTAGACTAGTGGCCACATTGTCAGTTGGGTTAACTGAATTCGGTCAGCATAGTAGGCCAAAAAAAACCGAATATCGTCTGTTATTCAGTGATCAGTCAACATGAACACCGTGTTTGGTTGTTTATTCATAAAACTACCTTACCCTTCTATAGTTACTTACTATGTAAAATAAATGTTTCGATCGAAGAATACAATGTGCACGTACGTTTATTATCAATAATAAATGACGTAAATAAATCAAAGCTTTTTTCAAAACAAAAAAAAAACATGTAATACTTATAATAGTAATTAGTCAGTAGATATTTTGAAACTTATCATGAGTTCTGTCAAAAAATGAAAAAAAAAACAAATATTGGTCAAAATCATTGCTAATCTGTTTGTGGATAAATAAAATAGATCAAGAGATAATAGTACAGTTGTATTTATCATACTCTAAATAAATTATTTCACAGGTGAATATCTACTTAACATTTTTCGGAATAGAAAGAAACTCTGTAGTGAACGAGAACACAGGTGAGGCAACCGAGTTGTATTTAACGAAAATTACAGAGTTACTCAGTAAAATAGGAAAACCATATCGTAAATTGTTCATTTGCAAAATATCAGTTCATCATATCGAACTGCACTGTTCCTGTTGCCAAACATCAATCCATTGTCAGTATTCATGAGTTTCATACAAATTCCATTGTTTTCTAACTCTTAATTTCTTGATCTTCCCCCATCTTCTGCTGCCAGACATTACGTTGACAGTCACGTCATATACTACTTATAAGTAGCTCACACCACAACTCGACAGAAATAAGACGTCTTTAGTTGAGTTTTTATGCTTATTTTATAGCAGTATTACTACCAAATCTTATAATCCATGTCATTATTTACAGCAAGAAACGATTGTTACATTCATCTGATAATTCATGAAAACAGTTAACTCGTCCTGAATTTCACTATTGACCTTAATACTATTAACTAGTCAAGTCAATGAACATGATGAACTTTGAACTTGTATTGGCATTTTATTCAGATGAGATGACGCTAGATGTTTAAAGCCTACAAAAGCACTGCTTTTACTTGAATACAGTTCAGTTTATAAGAACAGAGGAAGATGAATGAATGTATATCATATATATTTTGTTTCAAGATTCAATCAATCGTAGTCGTAAGTAAGTATGTTTCTATTGACATTTAGATGATAAACACTGATGAGTGCCATTAATTACTTACGCCCGTTGCCCCAGATGGAGTATAGACCGCCAACAAGTATTCACCAACCTTCTCTGTCATGGGTTTTCCTTTCTAGTTTTGTTCAACTGTTGTTCATTCTTCTCATGTGTGTCTCCATTTCTCGGCGTAATGTGTTTGTTCCTTAGAATACCTTTTTTGTTTTGCCTTGAAGGATTCCAAATTAGGGCTTAACATGTGTTGAGTGATTTGCTCAATATGCTCCCGATTCACTTCCAGCACTTCTGCCTGGTTTCTTCGTCCACTGGCAGTTGGTTTGTTCCCTCCTACAGTAGGTTGTTGTTGATGGTGTCTAGCCTACAGATCCGAAGTATTTTGCGTAGAAAACTGTTAATCAACACTTATATCATGTGAATGATGCCTTCGGGTGTTTTCCAAGTCTCCGTCATATACAGTAGAATTGATTTTATATTGCTATTGAAAATTGTGACTTTGATGTTGTTGACAGTTGTTTTTTTTTAGTTTTAGATGTTGTTCAGTTGTAGGAATGCTGCTCTTGATTTCCCGATCCATGCCTTTGATGAGTACCATGCCAGAACAAAACGGCTATTTAATGCTTCCAGTTCTCTCATAGTGATCTAATACTGAACCATTCATGGATTTGAATAAAATTTCTGTTGCTTTCATGACACTTTGTAATCATTGCTAATTTGATAATCGATAGATAGTTAAAAAGATAGTATGGTTGTATTTGCCATTCTCCAAATGAATTATTTTACAGGTGAAAAAATTTACTTAACTTTTTTCGGCATAAAAAGAAATTCGACAGAAATAAGACATTTTTAGTAAAATGAAAATTAAGCCAAGCTCTTAACTGTTGTTGTTTTATTCTCACTTATCAATTCATTTCATATGAAATGTTTCAGTCAATCAGTCAGTCAA
>OX103972.1:11056880-11072109 GCA_944470395.2 Schistosoma turkestanicum
TTTGCATTTTTTGACAGAACTCATGATAAGTTTCAAAATATCTACTGACTAATTACTATTATAAGTAATATATGTTTTTTTTTGTTTGAAAAAAGCCTTCATTTATTGACGTCATTTATTATTGATAATAAACGTACGTGCACATTGTATTCTTCGATCGAAACAATTATTTTATATAATAAGTAACTATAGAAGGGTAAGGTAGTTTTATGAATAAACAACCAAACACGGGGTTCATGTTGACTGATCACTGATTAACAGTGGATATTAGGCTTTTTTTGGCCTACGATGCTGACCCAACTGACAAAGTGGCCACTAGTCTAAATAACATGTGATCTCGTGAATGAAGGTTGAAGGCAATAGAAAGCACTGTTCGATCTAAGTATCGCAGGGGTTAGTATTCGTCAGCAAGATATACATACCTAAAATCTTATGGGGATTGATGCTGTCTGGAGATTTTGATTGGCACTAGTTGAGATGTTGCTTAAACTATCTAAACTTTTCGGATTGAATCGTTCATATATGCTAGTCTTGGTGTAAAATTGCTATTCTAATGACAACCATCCATCGTTTAAGAATAGATCAAGAAACTGAGAGTATTCAAAATTCATGTCTGTTGGTATTCATCGTTTAAATATTGAGTGAAGAACCACTACTGTAGTGAACGAGAACACAGGTAAGACAACCGTATTGTATTTAACGAAAATTACAGAGTTACTCAGTAAAATCGGAAAACCATATCGTAAATCGTTCATTTGCAAAATATCAGTTCATCATATCGAACTGGACAGTTCCTGTTGCAAAACATCAATCCATTGTCACTATTCATGAGTTTCATACAAATTCCATTGTGTTCTTCTAACTCTTCCTTTCTTGATCTTCCCCCATCTTCTGCTGCCAGACATTACGTTGACACTCTCGTCATATACTACTTATAAGTAGCTCACACCACACTACGACCTCGTAAGCAGGAATCAAAACCAGAAGCTGTGGTCTCTCACGAGAACGCTCAGCCGTCACCTAACAATGTTCAATCAAACCACAATATTGTACTAGCTCATTCAATATCTTCGAAAGGTAACTAACTACATTACACTCAACATGGTTGAACTACATATTTCACGGTTAATCACCAATTCAGTCATCCTTAAACCTATTTATTTATCAGAAATTATATAAGGTTTATTTGAAACACTACTTGGTGTAATATTTAGAAGTTGTCTAACGAAAAAACTATTTTATTCAGGTTTTTTATTGATTTCAAGTACATGTGATAATTGTCGAAATTCAATAATGTTTATTCCTTTGCATCCGTCACAATACACAACTATTACATGTACCTACAGACTAAAACAAAAATCATCTCTAACTACGTCACAAGACAAATCTTAACATAGAACCCTCAAGACCAAAGAACACATTACATCACGAAGTGTAGGCAGACATCACAACAATCATGAATAGCAATTGAGAACAAACGGAAAGAAAAGTCCATGACAAAGTTGATAAGAGAATAACTATTATTTATACCAATTAATTGATCTGAAACACAAAATAGATCATCGTTTTGTAAAAATTACATAACTAATTAGTGAACAAATATGAAAACAAAGGTCTCTTAAATTTTTGATTTGTTTATTATAGAATGTATAAAATGCTAATTTTTATAAAATATCATTTTGATCATAAGAGAATGCGAACTATCCAGTTACTCAAACCAATGTATGTGAAATGAGTATGGAATCTGCGACAAATATCAGTTGAGAATGTCAAACTGTTTAGCCACCGAGTTACTTTTCCATCATACGATATTGATAAGACTTTGAAAAATGGCTAATATAATCTCGTAAACCAATTAAATGAATAAGGTGAACTATGAAAGATTTTCAACTCATCAGTAAAGATGAAACTGGTTATTTAGTAAATTCTTAAACATCTCTGACAGATATCACTAAATGTGTACGTTTATTTAATTAAGAGTGCTGAATCTTACGAACATGGAGAACTACGAAAGCCATCATCCATGACATACAAGTATTTATTAACAGTTGTCTACGCAAAATACTTCGAATCTATTGGCTAGACACTATCAGCAACAATCTACTGTAGGAAAGAACAAACCAAATTCCAGTGGAGGAAGAAATCAGGAAAAAGTGTTGGAAATGGATAGGGCAAACAGTGAGGAAAGCACCCACCGCGTCACAAGACAAGTCTTCACTTAGAATCCTCAAGAACATACGAAAAAAGGAAGGCCAAGAAACATATTACGTTGAGAAATAGAGACAGACATGAAAAGAATGAACGAAAATTGTACAGAACTAGGAAGGAAAGCCTAGGACAGAGTAAGTTGGAGAAAACTGGTCAGCGACCTATGTTTCATTCGGGGTAACATGCGTAGGTAACTAATTATACTAACTCTGCTTGGAGCCCCCCTGGTGTTACTGCCGTCCTCAAGCCCGGCTAAAAGAGGCAAGGTTGGGATATGGGGGTGTATGACACTATATCGTAAAACAACAACCCGCTAAAAAAATGTTAGGATATTTATCCAATATCCTAAGAGAATTATTGGCCAGTTCCTATTGCTTAATTCCTACTGGTCAATTTTATGGTCCTGCTAGATATCAATGTCAAGTGCTCCAATGTTGTTTCTTATTGGTTGTCCTGACTATCAATGTCACTTCAAATGTTGTTTCCTATTAGTCGTCTTAACTGTCAATGTCACAGACCACGATGCTGTTTCCTATTCGACCTAACTGTATAAATACGCATTATCTGTAAGGTTTATGACCAGGACCACGACCTGGTCCCTGATTCCTATTCCGGGGTCCTTATTCTCTTCTGGATTCGGACCTTGTACTTTCTGAATGCTTGTAGAACACAAGTTCTATTTCATATCAAGTCTTGTCTCCTTTTGGGATAATCGGATTTGAGTAGCATGTCGTGTCGCCGGATCCTCGCTCTCGTTTTCCAACTAAGGTAAACTCGTAATAGTTCAAGCATATCAAAATGACGTGTTTACGTGCAGGTGTAACAAAAAAACCCTAACCAATAAAAATCAATTCAATCTAATGATAGTGTTCGTTTAAAAACAATATTTATTAGTTTTTTAAAAAAAAACCATTTTATTCATAACAAAATTCAGAAAAAAGAGAAGAAACAAAATCGTCATATTCAGATTAAAATTAGGCATTCATAACAATTATAAACACACAGCATGGTAAACGTATTATGTGTCCGATTAAATATAAAAACTTCAGTAAAGTGTACATCGATCGATTAGATAAAATTGATGAATTTATTTAAAGCATCTGAAGGTTATTGCGTCTGCTGATTAAAAATCGGTATGTTTATTTATATTTGATTTGTTATTCTGAATCTTTATAAACGCGATTCAAATAGAGTTTCAAGTTTCTAGAATGTTTGTGAATGGAGTTTCTGTCACTAACGATGATTAGTGATAAAATACAATGATTGTTTACGGCCGTATAGATGAGTGAATTTCACATGACTGACTATTCGACGGAGTTGTCTACAAAGTCACGTGTCATTAAGTTAGGCCTTTGTTTTAGGGAAAGTGTCGGTTTGGTTGTGATTGACCAAGTATATACTACTACAACGAGTTGTACATTCACTGTTTTGAACATGATCAACTTTACTCTGCAGAATGATCAGTCAATCAGTCAGTCACACTCTCATTTAAACATTATGAAAATAATTCTACTGTTTGTGTTTTATGTGAGATATAATCACGTGTGCTGTAACAGCCACTGCTCATATACTCTGGGACAACCAAGTAAGTAATGCTGTTGTAAGGAAAATGATGGCGAATCAGTTGATGAAGTAGTGAATCTTGAGGAAGTTGGGACATGTGC
Organism: Schistosoma turkestanicum; assembly: GCA_944470395.2. Lineage (NCBI taxonomy): Eukaryota > Metazoa > Platyhelminthes > Trematoda > Strigeidida > Schistosomatidae > Schistosoma > Schistosoma turkestanicum. Next base: position 11,060,753 of record OX103972.1, read on the forward strand.
TACGTATGCCCGAACAACGAATGCCTCGACGAGCTATGTTTTGCGATGTAGGAGGGATAGGTTGGAAGAAAACTGGGGGGCGGCCAAACCAAAATATGGCATTAGTCAGTGACAACTGGATTCAGTCATGTTGGTGAGTGCAGACTACCTCGTTTGCAATGGCGCAGGTACATCAAGTCTATCTTTCTCTTTCCAAATTTATGTCACTGAATTATACTTCTTGAAGAATATTTTTGAACCCTAATATTGCCGAATACTACTACCTCTACTATCTACGTTGCCGCTGACTGATATATAATCAAAGTCATTGACTTTTGGATTTTCTCCAATATAAAGCACTTAAAAAACACTGATGGACGATTATCATCGATTCATTCCTAAACCAACTGGTATATCCAATTATAAATCCTTTTTACATCTACCATTTTGCTCATGTTTACAAATCAAATCCAAAACAAAACCAATTGACAATCACAAAACACAATTGTAAACAAATTTCTTCGTTCGATTATTATTTAATTTTTCCAGGGAAAAAAAAAGAAAATCAAAACTGTCAAGATTGTGCAAAAGAAATGAAAATATCATTTGGTATATAATTTTTTTTTGTGTTTTCTGATCTTTCTTTCAAAGTGATGATTATCGTAGCCCTAAAAAAAAAACCAGTCAGCAAACAAACGATCAATAACATCGAAACATACCTGTACACACACACACAGAGAATACAACAACAGCAACATCAGCAGTAGTAGTAGTAGTAAACGAATTACACGCCAAGTATGAATAGAATGAGGCGAGATAAATTGAGAGAGCGAGAGAGAGAGATAGAAGTAGGAAGAGAAAGTCAAAAAAAATGCATACAGAGATGAGAGTTTTCAAGTGCATTTTCATAATTTTGTTTTTTTTTATAGGTAAAGAGCACATTCATCATCACATTTGTCACAATCACAATATACAACAAAGTGTGATAAGAAAATACAGATTGATAAATCATAGGATATCTGATTTAAAGTAAGTCAGTGAGTGAGTGAGTGAGTGAGTGAGTGAGTGAGTGAGTGAGTAGGTAAAAGAAAAAAGTGGATATCGAATGGTATTGTCATGTTGTCCCATTCATTATTCAATGATGACAAAAATAATAACACAATTTTTATGCGACCAATGTCGAAATACACTAAATATCTTGTTAATAAAGAGAATTATCTGAAGAGAAATGAAAAAAATATATATCCACAAATAATAAATCAATAACAAATGAATAAGTAGCAATCGAAAAATAAGTAGGGTAAATCTGGAAATCTAAACTATTTCAACAACAAAAGAGGAAAATACTGAGAGAGACAGCGAGAGAGAGAGAGATAATCAATATGTGGTCTTGAGACGACATCAGTTTTGAAGAGAAACAAATTGATTTACAAGGAGGCAAAAGGCGATGCAGACACTTGTAAAAAAATTCTTCCTATTCGTTGTTTGTCGTTGTTATGAAAGTAGACAATCTATTTCAGAGTATCATCTGATTGTGAAACATTGTCCAAATTATTCTCCGATAATGAAGTAATCATTGACTGTGCACTCATATGTGCTACACTATGCCTTCGTTGATAACTTAATAGAACTGGTGCAACAAATTGTTCTTTACTATTATTCATTCTTACAGGGAATGAATGTCGTGCGATATGATCACGTGTTAACATTTGTGGTGAAGAAGAAGAAGTAGAAGAAGAAGAAGTAGGCATATGATGAAGAGCTGATGGCGGTGCCGGTGCGGGTGACAGTCGTGGAGGAAGTGGAGTGATTGAATCATTACGTTGTATTGCATCTGGTTTTAATGGTTGCAAAAATTGATTTGGTTCACTGTTATTTCGACGCATAGATAGAACAGCGGGTATTTCTGATTCTTGACCGTTCTCCTGGTATAAATAAATAAAGGGAAAGAAATATGAACAGTGTGGAGTATTGCGGCTACAATGCGATCGATCACACTACACAAACAAACACACACACCCACATACACACACAATGAACAATCAAATTGTATTTGAGCATTTCAATACGGATTTAAATGCATGATTTTCATGCACAAAAGCTAATTAATGATCACGTAAATATCGAATTAATAAATACATGATCGGATAATTGATTAATAAAACAGAGATTTCCAATCTGAATAATGATGATTTATTTCTACACTCGTATATTATTTAACCGAAATCGATCTCATAATCTACGTAGAGTATGACAATGAATATACATTACCACGACGAAATGAAATCAGAATGATGAATAAAACGGTGAATGAGTTAAAACAATAGGATAGGACCTATGATAGACAGATTAGTGTCGGTCTTAAAGACCTGAGAGCGTGACCGCAGAGCTCAACAAACAACTGCTTCAGGGTTGTAACGCACAGCCTTTTTATGGGAGGTTTTTTGAGTATTAGCTCCGCTCTTAAAGCCCTTAGTGGGCACCCTTACCGCCGCAGACGGAAATCGATGAGGGAGGATGAAGTGTGACATTTTCAGGGTCTAGCTTTTCTCACCCCTTCCTTCCTTGTGATGAGTAGGCAGCATCGTTGCAGATGCTGGTTGTCCAAGGGAAACACCTTACTGCTGTCACGCCCCTCTGCGGTCAGCAGTACGACTTCACCCTCAGACCTTGAGTAGCTGCTGTTAGTCTCACCGTTCTCCAATCGACCTACCTGGCATGGTAGAACCTTCCAGCCAGTATAGCTCGGTTGGATCATCACGATAGGCAAGCCCAACCACCAGGTCAAGCTAGCAGCTACGGTCGGGTATGATAAGAAATATTAAAACATTGAGAATATCTCTTGAAGAAAGAGAAGAATGCAAAGAATGTTTGGAGGGCGAGGAAACAAGATCTACTTCGATAATACGGAATAAATACATCAACGTTATTATTAGTGATAATGAACAGTATTACCTAACCCAATTGACAAAGAAACCCTAACCGGGGGTAGGCTTGACTTTATGAGCTAACATTCCCTTGTTGGTTTGACCATCGTCCCCATTGCTTCGCATCAACTTAATACCGTACTAGTTAACATTGCCTGTCAACACATATATCTTTTATAATAAGATGAACAGTGCTGAAGTGTAACTTTGAGATTACCGTATGAAGGATTATTATTTATATTCTTACTGTATGGTTAGTAAAAACATACATTATTGTATTTTTTTCATTAGGCGAATTTTAAGATTTTTTCTGATCTATAATTAGTTGTCATTAGTTGTCACATCCTGTTCGGGTGTGAAGCAGTGCTCACTGAAGACAGTGTATAAGGTTGCACAAGACTGTGAATTGATCGAAGTTAGACATTAACACTGTTAGATACCGACCCAATGGTTCAGTGGTTATGTGCATGCGCGCTAAACCAAAGGTCTTGGGTCGAATCCTGTAGGGCGCGAAAAACGAGGATGTACATGACTGATGAGCCTCATATCAAGATGAAACGGTCATCCAGTGCTCCCATGTTTCTAATTATGGTGTAACATTGTTCGACTCATGATTTCAAAGAGTAACTTAACAATCCCCACAACTCCATAATGCAAGTCATAAATTAGTTCTTCTCCTACTATTCTCTTTTCCTATTGCTGCTTATGATTAAGTACCCCCATCCAACCACCATAGTCAATGGAGATATTACTAAGCTCATCAACACTGAATTTTTCTATAATGCCTTACTTATTCACTATGCTTAATACCACAGTGAATAAATAATTATCGACAACAGTTTCCGATTTATTTAGAGTTACGGAATAAAAAAAATTATACAGTAGAAACACTTTCCTCATTATACAACGAATGTTTATAATTCAATGAAGAGATTCACTAAAAAAAACATCAGATGATGGATGGTCAATTGACTGAGATAATACAATGAATATATAATGATTTAAATAGATAGATAACCTCTCTAGCAAACTATATCAGTTTCATTGTTTTTTAATGTGAAATAAGCTAAGAAAAAATTCAACTAACAAATGGTTGTCGATTCGAAAAAGAACAATTCAGTGAAAATAGACAAACAGGTTAACTTGGAGCTTATTACGAAATCTTATCGGAGTTGGTTACTTCAAGTGATGTCCACTATCTCCATCCCTTTTTAAATTTGTCATAGACCTGCTTCTGGATATAACATTATCTTCGTCTGAACTTTCAGGAGTAGGTTTTCTACAAGGAAATTCACATGTTGACCTAGAATATGCCGATGATATAGTTCTATTTGGTGAAAATACTGATGAAATGTAGTGTCTCCTGACTACCCTACGCTTCAATGCAAGCATGTTCGGTATGCTTCAGGATTGGCTTGCATCGGCACCTAAACTAGTAACAGGAGGTGAAATATTCGAGCGTGTTGAACGCTTCACTTATCTCGGTAGTCGCATCAGTGATGATAGCCTAATGACTGACGAAATCTCAGCTCGGATACAGAAGGCTCAGTTAGCTTATATCATTTATAGCTCAGGCGAGATATCCGTTTGTTGAATAAAGGACGAGTGTACTGCTCAGTAGTTTGATCTGTCCTACTTTATGGCCGTGAAGCATGGCCATTGAGATTAGAAGATATTCGTAGTTTAATAGTACTCGATTATAGATGTTGTTGAAGCATTGCTCGTGTATCCCGGGACAACCTAGTAAGCGATGCTTTTGTTAGGAAACGGGTCCTAGGTAAGGATGGAAGGTCAATATTGAAGTATTTAAACTTCATCAATTGAGGAGGGGCGGACAAACCAAAACATCGTACAAGTTCATGAAGTCACTGACAAGTGGACTGAGCCATGTTGGTAGGAGTCGACTACCTGGTCCGGTCCCGCGAGATGATAGTAATCGATTGTTAAGGACCTTGAATGACATGAACTCAAAACCGTCTGCAATAGCACAGGTGCATTCATTCTTTGTCTCCTCTAAAATCTTAACCTTCAGAATTCCTCAACACCACCATCTTCCTTTTTAAAAAGTTTACTTCACTAGATTCTACTCTTTGAATAATATCGTCGAACCCTAATCTCTCCGATTACTGCTAATAATTTTACTATCTCTACTACTATGGGATTTGAAGTGACAATTGAGTCTCTTGGCTAATGTAGTATGGCAACTTGAACTGATGTACTTACGTACGAAGTTCTACGTTGTAATTGACTGACTGAGTCGGTTTTGTTAAACAATTATTTAAACTTAATGATTACATAACAGATATTGTCGGAACACACTTGAATATTGCTGAAATCATGAACCGATTTGAGCTAAACAACCATTGGCAACCCAGAAACATCAGACGGCCGTTTTACCCTATTATTGGACTAATTACCAATGTGCACCCATGACCTTACAACCGTGGATTGGACTCAAGAGTTTTGATCTTACACGCGAATGCTTAACCTCCAGGATCCAATGATATACAAATCTAACATTAATTAATTTACGATATCGCGTGAACATTTTCTATTGTCTTTGGAAGTGATTACCTTTAAAAGGAAATTTCCAAAATTCTAGTAAGGAGCAGTAATCAGTGGAGTCCAACCATGTTCAGTATAAGATAGGTACTCATCAAAAACTTGTACACAACTGGATGACGGTTCAGTGAACGTTCACGTACAAAACCAAAAGTCTTGGATGCTAGGGAGAAGAAACATCTGTTCAGTTCACTCAAGTTTTCAATGATTATCTAACTTAGATCGGTTTTTCAATCAATTAAATCTATTTTTTAAAAATTTTTCTTATTTCCCAATTAAAAATTTAATAAATTTCAACATTTAAACACACACTTACTGTATAAGTTATATCATTCAAATGTGATCCTCCACGTTGAACACTTTTTAAACTATCATATCGATCATGTTGATCAACAAATGTGTCTTCATCATGCACTGACAAGATATGAGCATTTTTAAGTAGAAGTTTACGTGCTGAACTACTACCAGCCATAATCCAACCAGTAATAATAGTGAATATCATTAATATTGCCGAGAATATTAAACCCAATAAGGAACAAATCACTAAAGCATGACTAACTGTATTAGCACGTAAAACAATGAACATAAATATATTTAATTGTAATAGAAACACTGAAGCTAACATACAACTAACTGCAAGCCAATGAATATGTGCATCAATACGACTAGGTAAATAAGCATAATAGAGATTATAACGTTCAACGAAATATTTCAATATCAGATAGATTAGACCTAAAAATCAATAATGAAAAGAGAAAAAAAATGACCGATTAAATTCAATGAACGGTTGGAAAAAGATTAACAGAAAGTTTATCTTATAATAAATACATACATGTATATATATAGATAATTCACTCAATTTCAAATTCACATCAGAAGAATTTTATTCTCTATACACTGCACTACTATAAGCATTTCTACTTTTATCAACAGCAGTCAAACTCGACGAGCTTTGTTTTGTAGTGTAGGATTAGCTTGGACGAAAGCTAGAGGCGGCCAGACCAAAACATGGCACAAATCCATGAAGTCATTGACAAGTGGACTGAGTCATGTCGGTAGGTGTAGACTACCTGGTTGGGGTCTGAGAGATGATAATAATCGATGGTTAGAGACCTTGAATGACATGGCTCAAAACCGTTTGCAATGGCTCTGGTGCATTTATTCTTTGTGTTCTCTTAAATCCTAATCTTCTGGATTCTTCAACCCCTCTAGTTTTGACTTTCTAAACTTTTCTCACTGAATCATACTTCTTGAATAATATCTTCTAATCCTTACCTCTTCGATTACTTCTAATACCTTTACTACCTCTTCTACTATTGGATTTGAATTGACAGTTGCATCTCTGTGCTGAAGTGGTATGGCAATCTGAACTGATGTACTTACGTACGAAGTTCTACGTTGCATCTGACTGACTAAGTCAAACTATGTTGAATGAGTTTGAAAGTTTATCACTGTTTGAATTCAGTTGTGTTATACTTGTGTCAAATACTCAAGGAAATATCGATTACTTATCAAGATGAATGGAAATGAAAATAAACATATAATGTCAGTCAGTCAATCAGTCAGTTACAACGTACAACTTCGTACGCACGTACCTAAATCAGTTCAAATTGTCATATTACATTAGCACAGATGATGAGTCTTATGCAATGAAACAAAACGATTTTGTTACGTACATAACATAGGGGACCAGTTAAAGTGACAGTGTTGTATCATTCTAAAGAAGCGTCATATCAAACAGTCAAAAGCCAAGATGGGCTTCTACGAGTAACAGAGTAGGCAAACGCTTAAACAACAACAGCAACTATCAATAGTTGGTAGCATGTAGTAAATGAGACCGAAGGTCCCGCTTGCTGGTGTCGTAGATGCTTACTATTGATTAGTCCGATAATAGGATGAAACGGCTGTACAGTGCCACCAGGTTTCTAATGGTGGTCTATCGTTGATCGATTCATCATTTAGTGGCTCAAAAGGATAATATACAGCTATTGATGGAATTTTAACTTTTCATAGCTTCCTGGATAGAGTTGTCGTCAGAAAACTATTCAACCGCTTAACTCAGATGTTCATTTGAGAGGATGAATTATAAGTTATCGAACAAGAATTCTACTCATTAGAAAATTACGCAAAACTTGAGATTACTGAACAGCCGTTTCGTTATAATAGTGAGAAACTAGAATTCGTTGTTAGTTGAATATGAGATCTAGAAACCTGATATAGAGCATATCATTTTCAAATCATCGAGCTCAAATACAGTAGTCTGTAATTTCAACTAACCCTGTCGGCGATAACTGTTGTATCGTTAGCTCTTCGGTAATTCACCGAGCACGACAGATAAATTTTTATTTTGTTAGAAGAGGGAAAGTACTCTTTATGAAGAATACAACCGTGAAATAAACTAAAGAGCCAATCTTCTATTCCATAGTGCCATTTAACAACTTTAATGCACAACAGTGAAGGAATAAAACATAATATGAGAGTAACATTTTTGAGTTATCGAAGTTAATGTTTCATGATTGGAAAAGGTGTTGCATTTTTCAGATAGATTCTGAACGTCAGTAAATTCGTGAAGACATACACAGTGTGTTCATTGTGACTGTTAGCAGTTGAAAATTGTAAAATCCTTGTTTTATACTCACACTAATTTGAGCACGACTATAAAATTAGAAGTCAGATTAGTGCGTCTATGCATCTATCACATGTATACAAGTTAAAAAAAATACCACACTAAGCTGTGATATCAATTTTAACAAATGCAATATATTTGACAACGTTGTTTTACAAATAATATAAGTAAACAATAATTTTGATAAGACAATTACGTGATATATTGTTACAGACTAAAATAACCACTAATAATCATATTTTCAAATTATGAATGGGTAAATGTTAGACCACCATTAGAAACCTGGAAGCACTGGAAGAACGTTTCGTCCTGGCATGAGACTCATCAGCAGTGCGCACCCACGACTCTGCTACTCGCAAGATTCGAACTAAGGGCCTTCGATCTTGCGCGCGAACGCTTAACCTCCAGATCATTGAGCAGGCCCTGGGTTCGAACCCTGCGAGTAATGGGAGTCGTGCATGTGCACTGCTTTTAAGCCCCATACCATGAAGAAACGGCTGCCCAGTGCTTCAAAGTTTCCAATGATCTATTCATGCTTTTAAAGTAACTCAACAATCTCCACAACCGCATTACATTCATATTGACTAAAATTTTCGAAAGTCATCAATGGTTAGAGACCTTGAACGACATGGCTCAAGATTGTTTGCAATGGCGCAGGTGCATCCACTCTTAGAGCTCTCTCAAATCCTAATCTTCTGGATTAGCCAGCACCTCTACCTTTTTCTTTCTAAACTTATCTCGCTGAATTATACTTCTTGAATAATATCTTCAAACCCTAGTCTTCTTTATTAACATTAATACCTCTACTATCTTTATCACTATGCGATTTGATTTGACATTTTCGTCTCTGTGCTGTGGTATGGCAACATGAACTTATGTACATACGTACGAAGTTCTACGTTGCAACCGACGACGACTAAAATTATTGTCGAACATAAAACTATGTTACATAATACAATAACAATATATCTGTTCATTATGGTATGTGTATAATATAGATTATAGGAAATACAAAACCACTTACCAAATGGTGTAATCAATGGACATAAAATACTATATGCACAGATCACAGAGAACACGCATAAACTCCATGCATAAAACAATCCAAATTCAAATTCAAACTGACTAGCCTGTGTCGTCAAAAGAGAAAGATGTGAAGAGAAAAGAAACAAGAGAGCGAATCATTGGCATTGTTTAAAACAAATAATCAATGCCTGAATTATCAATTCAGTCAGTTATCTTAATCAACCTAATAAGACTTCACATTGTGGTGATATTACAATCTACATTAATAGTAGCTTATAAACTTTTAAAGAAATTTCTGTTTGTTCAAAGAATTTTTTGAGTTTGTGTTACTATTCATTCACACATATATAAAGGTAGGTGTTTCAAAGCTAACAATATGAGTTGATGATACACACGAGCAACGTTTCGGAGACACCTATGATCAAAAAACCAGTTACCTACGAATATCTTCTACTCTCACTGGCTATGTTTCACAGCCATAAAGTAAGACGGAGCGAACTACTGCACACAGTACACTCGTCCTTTAGTCAGCAAACGGATATCTCGCCTACGCCATAAGTGACGCAGGTTGGCAAAAGCCAATCGAGCCTTCTGTATCCGAGATGAGATTTCGTCAGTCCCCAGGTTATCAGCACTGATCAGACTCCCCAGATACGTGAAGCGGTCAACACGCCCAACTACTTCACTTCCTATCACTAGTTCAGGTGCCGATGCAACCCAATAGGAGGATGATGACAGAGAGCTTAAAGGAAATGAATAGAAGGAAGAGTCGAACGAAATATATGAATGAGAGAAATAGTTCGGAAGGCTTGAGCGTGTCTTAGAAACAACTTTAATACATCAATGTAATCAGTGTTCCAATACAGATTCTAGTGGGATCTTATTTCTTCGTCACTCACTTATTGTTTCTATACTAAAAATTAATCATGAGGAAGAAAAACACCTCCTTTTTTGTCTCCAAGTTTGAAACTTTCGAGAAACTTTTAGAAGAAAGATCAAATCATTATTTGATCAATTCAAATGTTCAATTATCAAACATGTGAAATATGAAACGGTAAAACAAACAAAATCTAAATGAATTAGAAACGTGAGAAAAAATATATATCTATGTAAGATTTAACATCACTGGAACAAACTTTAAGAAATCACACATCATCTAAGGTGTCACAACAAAAGCGATTTACGATTACTAACTAAAATATCACTGAAAATAGTTTTGATGATCATATGAGTTTATAATAAAATTACTTTTCTATCAAGAGATGAAAAATATGAACTTTCTGTTAATTCAATAATTATTTTATCTTTAGTTTCAGTTCAATTGATAAACAGGCACAAATCAATGAAGTCAGTGATAGCTGGACTAAGGCATGTTAGTAGATGTAGACTACTTGGTTGGGGTCCGGGAAAGGATAGTAATCGATGGTTAGAGACCTACATAGACTTGACTCAAAACCGTTTGCGATGGTGCGGGTGCATCCGTTCTTTGCGTCCTCTCGAATCCTAATCTTTTGAACTCCTCATAACCTCTATCTTTCTCCTTTTAAGTTGATTTTACAAGATTGTACTTCGCCAGTCATATTTTCGAACCCTAAACTCTCCGATTACTGTGAATACTCCCACTATCTCTACCACTGTGGAATTTGAGCTGATAGTTGCGTCTCTGTGCTAGTGCGGTAAGACAACCTGAACTTATGTACTTATGTACGAAGTTCTACATTGTAACTGACTAACCGACAATTGATAAACGGATGAAAGATTAAACTAAAATTCATAGTTTAATAAATAGTTATGACATTTCACTATGTGTGACATAAAAATCATCATGCTAATAAGTACTAACAACCGAATGTATAAAACAGAGTTCACAATAATTTGGAGGTGTATAGTGCCACTTATACACACACTGCGAAAAGCACTCAACTGCGTCATAAGACAAGCACTCACATGGAAGACACTCAATGTCAACTAAAAAGAGGAAGGCTAAGGAACATATTACGCCGAGAAATGGAGAAAGACATGAGAAGAATGAACGAAAACTGGAAAGAACTAGAAAGAGAAACCCAGGACAGAACTGGTTGGCGAAAACTTGTCGGCGGCCTATGCTGCATTTGGGGTAACAGGTGTAAGTTAGTAAGTAATAGTGTAGTGAACGAGAACACAGGTGGGGCAACCGGATTGTATTTAGCGAAAATTACAGAGTTACTCAGTAAAATAGGAAAACGATATCGTAAATC
>OX103972.1:11072609-11104055 GCA_944470395.2 Schistosoma turkestanicum
TAGTAGAGGTAGTAGTATTCGGCAATATTAGGGTTTAAAAATATTCTTCAAGAAGTATAATTCAGTGACATAAATTTGGAAAGAGAAAGATAGACTTGATGTACCTGCGCCATTGCAAACGAGGTAGTCTGCACTCACCAACATGACTGAATCCAGTTGTCACTGACTAATGCCATATTTTGGTTTGGCCGCCCCCCAGTTTTCTTCCAACCTATCCCTCCTACATCGCAAAAACATAGCTCGTCGAGGCATTCGTTGTTCGGGCATACGTAGCACATGTCCCAACTTCCTCAAGATTCACTACTTCATCAACTGATTCGCCATCATTTTCCTTACAACAGCATTACTTACTTGGTTGTCCCAGAGTATATGAGCAGTGGCTGTTACAGCACACGTGATTATATCTCACATAAAACACAAACAGTAGAATTATTTTCATAATGTTTAAATGAGAGTGTGACTGACTGATGTGACTGATCATTCTGCAGAGTAAAGTTGATCATGTTCAAAACAGTGAATGTACAACTCGTTGTAGTAGTATATACTTGGTCAATCACAACCAAACCGACACTTTCCCTAAAACAAAGGCCTAACTTAATGACACGTGACTTTGTAGACAACTCCGTCGAATAGTCAGTCATGTGAAATTTCACTCATCTATACGGCCGTAAACAATCATTGTATTTTATCACTAATCATCGTTAGTGACAGAAACTCCATTCACAAACATTCTAGAAACTTGAAACTCTATTTGAATCGCGTTTATAAAGATTCAGAATAACAAATCAAATATAAATAAAACATACCGATTTTTAATCAGCAGACGCAATAACCTTCAGATGCTTTAAATAAATTCATCAATTTTATCTAATCGATCGATGTACACTTTACTGAAGTTTTTATATTTAATCGGACACATAATACGTTTACCATGCTGTGTGTTTATAATTGTTATGAATGCCTAATTTTAATCTGAATATGACGATTTTGTTTCTTCTCTTTTTTCTGAATTTTGTTATGAATAAAATGGTTTTTTTTTTAAAAAACTAATAAATATTGTTTTTTAAACGAACACTATCATTAGATTGAATTGATTTTTATTGGTTAGGGTGTTTTTTGTTACACCTGCACGTAAACACGTCATTTTGATATGCTTGAACTATTACGAGTTTACCTTAGTCGGAAAACGAGAACGAGGTTCGAGGATCCGGCGACACGACATGCTACTCAAATCCGATTATCCCAACCCCCATATTGAGTAAAAGGAGACAAGACTTGATATGAAATAGAACCTTGTGTTCTACAAGCATTCAGAAAGTACAAGGTCCGAATCCAGAAGAGAATAAGGATCCCGGAATAGGGAATCATGGGACCAGGTCGTGGTCCTGGTCATAAACCTTACAGATAAGTGCGTATTTATACAGTTAGGTCGAATAGGAAACAGCATCGTAGGTCTCTGACATTGACAGTTAAGACGACTAATAGGAAACAACATTTGAAGTGACATTGATAGTCAGGACTACCAATAAGAAACAACATTGGAGCACGTGACATTGATATCTAGCAAGGACCATAAAATTGACCAGTAGGAAATTAAGCAATAGGAACTGGCCAATAATTCTCTTAGGATATTGGATAAATATCCTAACATTTTTTTTAGCGGGTTGTTGTTTTACGATATAGTGTCATACACCCCCATATCCCAACCTTGCCTCTTTTAGCCGGGCTTGAGGACGGCAGTAACACCAGGGGGGCTCCAAGCAGAGTTAGTATAATTAGTTACCTACGCATGTTACCCCGAATGAAACATAGGTCGCTGACCAGTTTTCTCCAACTTACTCTGTCCTAGGCTTTCCTTCCTAGTTCTGTACAATTTTTCGTTCATTCTTTTCATGTCTGTCTCTATTTCTCAACGTAATATGTTTCTTGGCCTTCCTTTTTTCGTATGTTCTTGAGGATTCTAAGTGAAGACTTGTCTTGTGACGCGGTGGGTGCTTTCCTCACTGTTTGCCCTATCCATTTCCAACACTTTTTCCTGATTTCTTCCTCCACTGGAATTTGGTTTGTTCTTTCCTACAGTAGATTGTTGCTGATAGTGTCTAGCCAATAGATTCGAAGTATTTTGCGTAGACAACTGTTAATAAATACTTGTATGTCATGGATGATGGCTTTCGTAGTTCTCCATGTTCGTAAGATTCAGCACTCTTAATTAAATAAACGTACACATTTAGTGATATCTGTCAGAGATGTTTAAGAATTTACTAAATAACCAGTTTCATCTTTACTGATGAGTTGAAAATCTTTCATAGTTCACCTTATTCATTTAATTGGTTTACGAGATTATATTAGCCATTTTTCAAAGTCTTATCAATATCGTATGATGGAAAAGTAACTCGGTGGCTAAACAGTTTGACATTCTCAACTGATATTTGTCGCAGATTCCATACTCATTTCACATACATTGGTTTGAGTAACTGGATAGTTCGCATTCTCTTATGATCAAAATGATATTTTATAAAAATTAGCATTTTATACATTCTATAATAAACAAATCAAAAATTTAAGAGACCTTTGTTTTCATATTTGTTCACTAATTAGTTATGTAATTTTTACAAAACGATGATCTATTTTGTGTTTCAGATCAATTAATTGGTATAAATAATAGTTATTCTCTTATCAACTTTGTCATGGACTTTTCTTTCCGTTTGTTCTCAATTGCTATTCATGATTGTTGTGATGTCTGCCTACACTTCGTGATGTAATGTGTTCTTTGGTCTTGAGGGTTCTATGTTAAGATTTGTCTTGTGACGTAGTTAGAGATGATTTTTGTTTTAGTCTGTAGGTACATGTAATAGTTGTGTATTGTGACGGATGCAAAGGAATAAACATTATTGAATTTCGACAATTATCACATGTACTTGAAATCAATAAAAAACCTGAATAAAATAGTTTTTCGTTAGACAACTTCTAAATATTACACCAAGTAGTGTTTCAAATAAACCTTATATAATTTCTGATAAATAAATAGGTTTAAGGATGACTGAATTGGTGATTAACCGTGAAATATGTAGTTCAACCATGTTGAGTGTAATGTAGTTAGTTACCTTTCGAAGATATTGAATGAGCTAGTACAATATTGTGGTTTGATTGAACATTGTTAGGTGACGGCTGAGCGTTCTCGTGAGAGACCACAGCTTCTGGTTTTGATTCCTGCTTACGAGGTCGTAGTGTGGTGTGAGCTACTTATAAGTAGTATATGACGAGAGTGTCAACGTAATGTCTGGCAGCAGAAGATGGGGGAAGATCAAGAAAGGAAGAGTTAGAAGAACACAATGGAATTTGTATGAAACTCATGAATAGTGACAATGGATTGATGTTTTGCAACAGGAACTGTCCAGTTCGATATGATGAACTGATATTTTGCAAATGAACGATTTACGATATGGTTTTCCGATTTTACTGAGTAACTCTGTAATTTTCGTTAAATACAATACGGTTGTCTTACCTGTGTTCTCGTTCACTACAGTAGTGGTTCTTCACTCAATATTTAAACGATGAATACCAACAGACATGAATTTTGAATACTCTCAGTTTCTTGATCTATTCTTAAACGATGGATGGTTGTCATTAGAATAGCAATTTTACACCAAGACTAGCATATATGAACGATTCAATCCGAAAAGTTTAGATAGTTTAAGCAACATCTCAACTAGTGCCAATCAAAATCTCCAGACAGCATCAATCCCCATAAGATTTTAGGTATGTATATCTTGCTGACGAATACTAACCCCTGCGATACTTAGATCGAACAGTGCTTTCTATTGCCTTCAACCTTCATTCACGAGATCACATGTTATTTAGACTAGTGGCCACTTTGTCAGTTGGGTCAGCATCGTAGGCCAAAAAAAGCCTAATATCCACTGTTAATCAGTGATCAGTCAACATGAACCCCGTGTTTGGTTGTTTATTCATAAAACTACCTTACCCTTCTATAGTTACTTATTATATAAAATAATTGTTTCGATCGAAGAATACAATGTGCACGTACGTTTATTATCAATAATAAATGACGTCAATAAATGAAGGCTTTTTTCAAACAAAAAAAAACATATATTACTTATAATAGTAATTAGTCAGTAGATATTTTGAAACTTATCATGAGTTCTGTCAAAAAATGCAAAAAAAACAAATATTGGTCAAAATCATTGCTAATCTGTTTGTGGATAAATAATAGATCAAGAGATAATAGTACAGTTGTATTTATCATACTCTAAATAAATTATTTCACAGGTGAATATTTACTTAACATTTTTCGGAATAGAAAGAAACTCTGTAGTGAACGAGAACACAGGTGGGACAACCTAATTGTATTTAACGAAAATTACAGAGTTACTCAGTAAAATCGATAAACCATATCGTAAATCGTTCATTTGCAAAATATCAGTTCATCATATCGAACTGGACTGTTCCTGTTGCAAAACATCAATCCATTGTCACTATTCATGAGTTTCATACAAATTCCATTGTGTTCTTCTAACTCTTCTTTTCTTGATCTTCTCCCATCTTCTGCTGCCAGACATTACGTTGACACTCACGTCATATACTACTTATAAGTAGCTCACACCACAACTCGACAGATATAAGACGTCTTTAGTTGAGTTTTTATGCTTATTTTATAGCAGTATTCATACCGAATCTTATAATCCCTGTTATTATTTACAGCAAGAAAAGAATGTTACACTCATCTGATAATTAATTCATAAACGAAAACAACTAACTCGTCCTGAATTTCACTATTGACCTTAATACTACTAACTAGTCAAGTCAATGAATATGATGAACTCTGAACTTGAATAGCATTTTATTGATGATATAAGATGACGTTAGATGTTCAAAACCTACAACAACACTGCTTTTACTTCAGTACAGTTCAATCTGGGAACACAGGAAGATGAATTTATATCATATATATTTTCTTTCAAGATTCAATCAATCGTAGTCGTAAGTCACAGATAGTTAGGCTTATTTAATAAGTATGTTTCTATCGACATTTAGATAATAAACACTGATGAGTACCATTAATTACTTACACCTGTTGCCCCAGATGGAGGAGTATAGGCCACCGACGAGCATTATCCGACCTTCTCTGTCATGGGTTTTCCTTTCTAGTTTTGTTCAACTGTTGTTCATTCTTCTCATGTGTGTCTCCATTTCTCGGCGTAATGTGTTTGTTCCTTAGAATACCTTTTTTGTTTTGCCTTGAAGGATTCCAAATTAGGGCTTAATATGTGATGAGTGATTTGAGTGATTTGCTCAATGTGCTCACGACCCACTACCAGCGGTTCTTCCTGGTTTCTTCGACCACTGGCAGTTGGTTTGTTCCCTCTCACAGTAGGTTGTTGTTGATGGTGTCTGGCCTACAGATCCGACGTGTTTTGCGTAGAAAACTGTTAATTAACACTTGTATCATGTGAATGATGCGTTTGGTTGTTTTCCAAGTCTCCGTCTCATACAGTAGAACTGATTTTATATTTTTATTGAAAATTGTGACTTTGATGTTGTTGACAGCTGTTTTTTTGAGTTCTAGATGTTGTTCAGTTGTAGAAATGCTGCTCTTGATTTCCAGATCTACGCCTTTGATCAGAACCATGCCAGAAAAAACCGGCTATTCAATGCTTCCAGTTCTCTCATAGTGATCTAATATTGTACCATTCATGATTTGAATAAAATTTCTATGGCTTTCATGACACTTTGTAATCATTGCTAATTTGATAATCGATAGATAGTTAAAAAGATAGTACGGTTGTATTTGTCATTCTCCAAATGAATCATTCTACTAGTGAAAAAATTCACTTAACTTTAAAAAGCAATTCGACAGAAATAAGACATTTTTAGTAAAATGAAAATTAAGCTAAGCTCTTTACTGTTGTCTTTTTATTCTCACTTATCAATTCATTTCATATGAAATGCTTCAGTCAATCAGTCAGTCAATTACAACGTAGAACTTCGTACATCAGTACATCAGTTCAGGTTGCCATACAACATTAGCGCAGAGACGTAATTGAATGCTTGATTACATCTTATTGTTTGAGGTATAAACTGAAGGCTGATGATGATTAATTTTTTAAAATAGTTAAGTTTTAGCCTTCATGAGATGTGCATTATATTAAGTTAGTACATTGGATTATGTTTCATGTCTCTGCGACCTTCACCTTTACATTTCAACATTTTTTGTAAGGATTCAAATAAGGCGAGTGGAGTAAATTAAATGCAACTAAGCAAATAATCGAATACGAGTCATCGATAAGCGAAATTATATTTCACAAATGTCTTAGAAGCATTGCTCGTGTATCGTGAGACAGCCGAGTAAGCAATGCTGCCACTAGGAAACGAGTACGAGTAGTGAAACTTCATCATTCGAGGTGGTTGACACGTATGTTACGAATGCCCAACCACCGAATCCCGCGACGAGCTATGTTTTGTGGTGAAGGAATAGGTTGGACGAAAGCTAGGGGAGGCCAAACCAAAACATGGCAGAAATCCATGAAGTCACTAACAAGTAGAGTGAGTCATGTTGGTAGATGTAGGCCACTTGGTTGGGATCCACGAGACGAAAGTCACCAATGGTTAGAGACCTTGAATGACATAGCTCAAAATCGTTCGCAATGACGCAGGTGCATCCAATCTTTGTGTTCTCCCAAATCTTAGTCCTCTGGATTGGTCAACACCCTATTTTTCTCTCTCTAAATTTATCTCACTGGATTATACTTCTTGTATAATATCTTCAAATCCTAATCTTCTGCATTACTGCTAACACTTCTAATATCGCTATCACTCTTGGATTTGTGTGTCTCTGTTGTGTCTCTGTGCTGATGTGTTATGGTAACCTGAACTGATGTACTGACGTAAGAATTTCTACGTTTTAGCTGACTGACTGAAATTATAATTCAGATCATTTATTGGTTACAACAACAAGAACAACTACGTGTATGTTAGTTATGCAAAAAAATCGTTTGTACAGTGAAAATAAATTTACACACTCACTGAAATATGATATATTTCCAGGGTTAAATAAGTTTTCAAGTGAAAAGGAAGAGATATGTTTAATGTGCTTTTATTTGCCTATCTAATAATTATAGTTCAGTAATATTTTTTTTCTGTGTATTATGTGAGATAGTAAAGTTGTGGTTGGGAACGCAGAATACCAGGGTAAAATGACAAGAATGTGAATGAGGTAAGGAATCTACATTGACTGTGGTGATTTCAACACTTATTAAGCATATCCAACTGTTACTGACCTCAAAATACAATGCTGGCTAAGGTAGGATTCGATTGGCAGAAACCTGAAGACAGTCAAGCCAAAAACAATGCAGCAGTTCATGAAGACAGTGATAATTCTGACTGATTAGTTGAGGTCCTACCGGTTAGCATATACAATAGTTAAAAGTTTTGAATGACTTGGTCACCATATATACAGAGGGAGAGTTATATACATTCATATTATTTCGTTAGCAGCACACCGAACGTCAATTCGTATCGTGTAGACGGGTGAAAAAGCAACAATGCAAACATGTTCAGAAAGCGATTCTCCCCGCCAAAATGCAGAATGTTGCTTCAGGATTGTCTTGTATCGGAGCCCAAAGTAGTGATAGGGAGTAAAGTAGTCAAGCGTGTAGACCGTTTCAGTTATCTGGGGAGTCTCATCAGTTCTGATGGCCTGGCGACTGACGAAACCTCAGCACGGATACAGAAAGCTCGATTTGCTTTTGCCAATTTACGCCGTTTATGCCGTACGCGACATATCCGTTCGCTAACCAAAGGACGGGTCTACTGTGCAGCAGTTCGCTCCGTTCTCCCATATAGATGCGAAACATGGCCTTTAAGATTAGAAGATGTTCGTGGGTTACTAGTATTCGATCATAGATGTTTAAGAAGCATTGCTCGTATATCGTGGGACAACCGAGTAAGCAATGTTGCTGTTAGGAAACGAGTACTAGGTAAGGATGACAGATCAATAGACGAAGTATTGGAACGTCGTCAATTAAGGTGGTTGGGACCTGTGTTACAATTACCCAACAACTGACTGCCTCGTCGAGCTATGTTCTGTGGTATAGGAATAGGTTGGAAGAAAGCGAGAGGCGACCAAACCAAAACAAGGCACAAATCCATGAAGGGACTAACAACTGGACTGAGTCATGTTGGTAGGTGTATGCTACCTGGTTAGGGTCACCAATGGATATAAACCTTGAATGACATGGCTAAAAATCGTTTGCAATGGCACAGGTGCATCAATTAATCGTGTTCTCTCAAATTCTAACATTGTAAAATTCCTCATCATCTCTTTCTCTTTCTTAACGTATCTTACGGAATTATACTTCTTGAATCATATCTTCGAATCCTAATCTTCTCCATTACTGCTAATATTTCTATTATCACTACCACTATGGGATTTGAACTGACAATTGCGTCTCTGCGCTAATGTGGTATGGCAACCTGAACTTATGTACCTATGTACGAAGTTCTACGTTTTAGCTGACTGACTGAAATTATATTTCAGATCATTTATTGGTTACAACAACAAGAACAACTATGTGTGTATGTTAGTTATGCAATGAATAGTTTGTACTGTAAAAGTAAATTTACACACTCAATGAAATATGATATTATTGAAAGATAAATCTACAAAAAAAGAAAGTTAATGATGATAAGATTAAAACGAATTTTAAAAAAATAATCAAAAATTGAATATTCGATCATTTTCACGTGAGACGGAAGAAATACGTGTAATGATGTGCTTTTATTTGCCTATCTAATAAACACACTTCGATAAATATTTTTTTGCTGTGTATTATGCGTCAGTAATGCTGTGATTGTGAACACAGAATACCAGGGTAAAATGACAAGAATGTGATTGATGTAAGGAATCTACATTGACTATGGTGGTTTCGATACTTATTACACATAGCCGACTATCACTGACGTCAAAACACAATGTTGGTTAAGGTAGGATATGATCGGTAGGAACCTGAGGGCAGTCAAGCCAAAAACACTGTAGCAGTTCATGAAGACATTGATAATTCCGATTACTTAGTTGAGATCCTATCGGTTATCATATTCATTAGTTAGTTTTGAATGACTTAGTCACTATATGTACGGAGGCAGAGTTATATACGTTCATATTATTTCTTTCCAAGCACGTTGAACGTTTATTCATATCAGTCGGGTGTGAAAATTGTAATTTGAATCGTGTAGATGGACGAAAACGCACGAAGTTTACTAAAACTTACTTACTTACTTACGCCTGTTACTCCCAATCGAGCATAGGCCGCCGAGCAGTTTTCTCCAACCAACTATGTCCTGGGCTACGCTTTCCAGTTCTGTACAATTTTTGTTCATTTTTGTCATGTCTTTTTCTATTTCTCCGCGTAATTTGTTCCTTGACCTTCCTCTTTTCGTCTGACCTTGAGGATTCCAAGATACGGCTTGATCTCGAAGTCGGGCGTCTACTAAGTCTATCATTCTGTTTAACAGTACCATGTTAAAGACTTTGCCTGGTATTGAGCGAAGAGTGATGCCTCTGTGGTTCTCTTACTTGCTGAGATCACCGTTCTCTGGTATCTTGATCAGATGTCCTTCTTTCCAGTGTCTCAGTACTTGTTCTTCATCTCAATTCTTGTTGAAGAGAATGTGAAATATTTTCGCAGTTGCTTCTACATCTGCTTTCAATGCCTCTACTGGAATGTTGTCTAGCCCTGCTGCTTTACCACTTTAGATTTGTCTGATGACCATATTAATCTCTTCATTTGTTGGTGGGCCAACATCGATGGGGAGGTCCATGGATGCTGCTTTGATGTTGGGTGTGTTCAATGGAGCTGGCCAATTCAGGAGTTCCTTAAAGTGCTCTACCCACTTATTTTGCTGTTCTTCAGTGTTGCTGATTACGTTGCCTTTCTTGCTTTTTACTGGTCGTTCTGGTTTACGATAGTTTCCAGCGAGCTTCTTTGTTGTTTCGTACAATTGTCTCATGTTTCCTTCTCTTGCAGCCTTTTCCGCCATCACTACTAGATCTTCCACATATTTTCGTTTGTCAACTCTGATGCTTTTCTTCATTTTTCTGTTTGTTTCTGTGTATGCAGATTGTGCCTTAAATTTCTCTAATCTTGTTCTG
This sequence comes from Schistosoma turkestanicum, assembly GCA_944470395.2. Classification (NCBI taxonomy): domain Eukaryota; kingdom Metazoa; phylum Platyhelminthes; class Trematoda; order Strigeidida; family Schistosomatidae; genus Schistosoma; species Schistosoma turkestanicum. The sequence continues at coordinate 11,082,778 of OX103972.1, forward strand.
CTGACATTGACTGCTGCCCTCTTGTTCCTCCTTTCTTCAATTTTTGCAAGAATACCAACAGTCATCCAATCCTTGTGATGGCACTTCTTGTGATCCATAACTTCGTGGCATGTTGAAGTGATTGCCTCCTTGATCCCTTTTCAATTGTTCTCCAATGTTGCTTGCTCTCCATTGAGTATATCGTGCAAGGCCTGGAACCTCTTGGTGAGGGCTATCTTGAATTCGTTGAGTTTTACGGAAGCTTCAACTGGAAAGAGTTGGATAAAAAGAGAACCAGCGGTTTTCGTCCTCATGAAGCAGAAATAATAATAAGAGAATACAAAATCCCACATGATAGTCACTCGTTCAGATGTTTGTAAGGAAATCAGCATGGGCTTAGTAATCGATCGTTCTTATCAACTAAAGATTTACTCTGAAGTGAATACTTACTTGTCTGATATAAAGATGAGTGTTCAAATTTGAATATGACTAATGTTTATTGAGGCTTGTTAATGAATGTTCATGAAAGATGTATGTAATTATTAAAATCTGAAAAATGATTAATGAGTGATCCTCAGTTAAATCGGTTAGTTTCATCACTGAGTACAATTCGATTTTACAACTGGATGTGTGGTGCGCGCTACTTATAAGTAGAATATGACGCGGTTAAAAACGTAATGTCTGGTAGCAGAAAATGGGGAAGATCAAGAAAGGAAGATTGGGAACACAATGGAATTTGTATGAAACGCATGAATAGTGAAATGTCAGACAATGGATTGATGATGGATTGAAGATTTGCAAATTAACCGTTTACGATATGGTTTTCCTATTTTACTGAGTAACTCTGTAATTTTTGTTAAATACAATTCGGTTGCCCTCACCTGTGTTCTCCTTCACTACAGATGGACTAAAAACTATGTGCAGTATGCTCACATGCTTTCACTGAATTACTTCTTTAGCATGGATTTTCTAACCAACATTACTGTGCACTGAATAATATTTTTTAAAAAAAGTAACAATTCCAAAACTTTTTAGAAGTTGGTCAGATCTATCACTTTAGTATCATTCTACCAAACTGTCATCAAATATCACCGTTTAGTCTCGGTATGGAACACATCTGTAGTACGCATGCACTACTCCTGCTACTCGCAGGATTCGAATCTAGGTCCTTCGGTATTGCGCGTGAGCGCCTTACCTCTGAGACACTAAACTGACATCCAAGGGTGTCAATCTAGGGATTTTGCTCAGTCTCACCCTGTTGTCTTCTGTAGTTCCTGTCTACACCAGAGCGGGTTGAACTCCATTGATCACATTTCTCTAGAACTCCAAGAATCCCTTCACAAAGCTAGTCACTACTAAGCACCTTTTGATTTTTCATCTGATATCACTTCATGATTGGAAAACATCGTCAAATTGTGTTCTACAATATTATTATGATCATTTGGTTATCAGTCACAGTTAACTGACTGATTAATTGACCTGATGTATTGTGGATTTCTCAGATTGATCCTGCATCAGTATATAGACTGACTGAAATCAGAACAAAGTATATGCCTAATAAATTTTACCAAACTTTATGTAAAAATATACTCATCAGTGTAACGAAACTGCATCAACTAATCTTTTGAATATATAATTTATTTCTCATTAAACTAAATATTTACTTTTTGTTCTATGAATGGAAACGAGTCATTTAAGTGCTTTTTTTGTCTAGCTTTTAATACAGTTTAATAAAAATATTTTTACCCAATATCAATAATGAACAAAATGTTCACGCAGGTTATTTTATATAATTTTTTTACTACAGCTACTTTTCACTGCTTGCTTTATGATTGTTGTCCAAAAATTTTATTCATTTTTAGTGTTTTTTTTAATAAAAATCTCCTACTTGTAGATAAATGTCTGTTTTATTTAAAAGACTAGAAATCAATATTTTGCCAAGTAGAAATTGAAATGTTAAATATAAATGTTTTGGAGACGATGACATTTTGCATCAAAAACACTATCTTATTAATTAATTACTGATTAGTGAAAATAAATTCATAGATTCTTTTCGTATCACAAGTGATACTGCTGAAATGTTGCCAGTATACGGTCTTACGTAAAATACTTCGGGTACGTTGGCCAGATACGATTAGCAACAACCTCCTATGGAAGAGAACAAACCAGATTCCAATGGAGGAGGAAATCAGGAAGAAGTACTGGAAAAGGGTAGTATACACATTGTGGAAAGAACCCAGATGTGTCGCAAGACTAGCCCTCACTTGGAACACTCAAGGATAAAGGAAAAGGGGGAAAGTCAAGAAACACATTACGTCAAGAAATGGAGACAGACATGAGAAGAATGAACACAAATTGTACGGAACTGAAAAGCGAAGCCCATGAAAGAGTTGTCTGAAGAATGCTGATCGGCGGCCTATGTTACATTAGGGTGGGGGGCAACAGGCGTAATTAATATACGTTCGGAACATGTTTAAATGATGTACCTATAGCACAGTAATGAATAACATTCACTTGTAACTAAAGTGTATAATATTGTTTTCAAATTAAAGACGATAAAATAAGATGTTAGTTGGTTGAAAATAGTCAGTAAGTTGTCAAGTTTCGTGCTAAATGGTACTCTTCAGTAATGTATACTTGGAATCTTGACAGAACTCATAAATTCAGGTGAGTATGAACTTGAATAGTCCAGTTTTTCACTCCGAGAGAACATATTTAAGTAATTATGGTTTCTAAATGACTGATGAAGAGAAAAATGTGAGTAAATGTTTCATTTATTTGTTTTTGTCATCTGCATTTCACTTTTGAAAAATTCACAACTGTATACATCATCAATCAGTTATAAGTAACGTATTATTTGGGACATATGTTCATCGTATCATGTTACCATATCATATCAACCCAAAGAGTAGTATTAGTGATAATAGGATTCGAGAATAAAGAAAGAATTTGGTGAAAAAAAATCGTTTTAAAGTCATCAGAAAACTTCAGGACAAGGATAGGTAAAAAGTGCATGAGACTGGACCTTGTTAGGATATTCATCATCCAATATCCTAAGAGAATTATTGGTCAATTCCTATTGGTTCATTCCTACTGGTCTATTTTATGGTCGTCCTAGATATCAATGTCACTTCAAATGTTACTATCTATTGGTCGACTTAACTGTCAATGTTACAGACTTCGATGCTGTATAATGTATAATGTATAAATACGCATTATCTGTAACGTTTTATGACCAGGACCCGGATCCCTAGTCCGGGATCCTGATTCTCTTCTGGACTCGGAACTCGTACTTTCTGGATGCTTGTAGAATACAGGTTCTACTTCATATCAAGTCTTGTCTTCTTTTACTCAATATGGGGATTGGAACACTCGGCTTAGAGTAGTATGTCGTGTCTCCAGATTCTCGATCCTCGCTCTCGTTTTTCGACTAAGGCGAAATCGTAGTAGTTCAAGCATATCAAGTTGACGTGCTTACGTGCAGGTGTAACAGACCTTAGCAAATGACTCCTGTTTGAATCATTCTATGTCTTTAATAACTATTGGTTTTATAAATTAAGCTGACGCCAATTAAGTAGTCTGTACCTACTGGCACACATATCCATTCAACGATCAGTGACCCATGATCTTCGGATTATTAATGACTTGAAGCACATCAACTGATCAAACAGGACATTGAATTTATTGCCCTGATTAGATGAATCAGTATCAACGGTTTTCTGAATATATCTGTATACGAATGAAGCAAGAGTGATTAGTAAATTATCATATATGAGTTAAGGAAGATGTCGCATTTCATTGAACACAGACAGACAGATCCAACACATAACTTCGTACGTAAGTACATCAGTTCAGGTTGCCATGCCCCATCAGCACAGAGACGCAACTGTCAGTTCAAATCCCACAGTGATAGCAATAATAGAAGTATTAGCAATAATGGAGAACATTAGGGAGCGAAGATATGATTGAAGAAGTATAATTCAGTGAGATAACTTTCGAAAAAGAAAGGTAGAGATTATGAGGAATGCAGAAGCTTAGAATTTCATAGAACACAAAGAGTGGATGCACCTGCGCCATTTCAAACGATTTTGAACCATGTCGTTCAAGGTCTCTAACCATCGGTGTCTTTCGTCTCGCGGACCCCAACCAGATAGCCTACATCTACCAACATGACACAGTCCACTTGTCAGTGACTTCATGGATTTCTGCCATGTTTTGGTTTGGCCGCCCCTAGCTTTCTTCAAATCTACTCCTACATCGCAAAACATTGCTTGTCAAGGCAGTTAGTGGTTAGGCATACGTAACACATGTCCCAACCACCTCAACTGATGAAGTTTTAATTCTTCATCAAGTGATATACCATCCCTACCTGGTACTCGTTTCCTAACCATAGCATTGCTTACTCGGTTGTCCCACGGTATACGAGCAATGCTTCGAAGACATTTATGATCGAATACTGGTAACCTACGGAAGTCCTGTACTCATTTCATTGAAACCATTAGCTGGTCTAAATTATATCACCAATTAAAACTTGGAAGCACTGTCGTGGATTGATTAAAGTTAGAAATTACCACCGCATGATAACGACTTAGTGCGAAACAATAAGTTCTTGGATCGATGTCAACTGGCGAGGTTGTGGATGCACATTGTTGATAAGTTCCATACTAAGGACGAAACAACCGTTTAGTTCCCTCGATTCTTCAATGACGTTCTAACCTAGGTCTATTGATTTTTTTCAACGTAATGAGAAAAACATTTGCACTTGGCTTAATTCATTGGAAGTGTCAATCAATAGTCATGTGTCATAGCATACTTATCGTTAGATCAGTTTTTCTATTTATTTCTATCACTCACTAAATCATATCAGCTGACCATTGCTGAGAAGTGCCAGTTGATCATGATTTACAGACAAATAAACAGTGAAATATTTTAAAAACGTTTTAGAAACGAATTTCTTTAAACTCGCTGTTTCAGAGATGTTAAGCAGGCTAAACAAAACTGATATGGAATTTTTCATACACAATAATCACGTAATCAACAAACAATACCTACAAGTTAATTTATCCAAACTTCTCCAGCCGACTTTTACACCAAACTTTATTTTTTGATTCTTTAAATGACACAAAACGATATTGATTGATGTATGTTAGAAATGTGTGCAAAGGCTACTGCATATGTTCAATCTAAACTTCTCAGAGAACTCTTTAACTGTTGGGGATGTTAGATCCCCGAAATTAAATGCCTTATTTTGGTTTTCACGTTTGCCAGCATGGGCTAATCAGTTGACCTTGAGATTTCAATTCCCACCAGGAAAATCCATGGCTGTGATTGGTTGCTGTGCATTTTAGTGTGCTATTTTTGTGACTGTCCGAAGGACGTTTCTATGATGTATAAATAAACGAGAGTTGTATGCTTGATGGTACTGTGATTGCTGGGTGTTTGTAGAATATACTTTCTACGCTTACCAAGACTTCTGCTTTACCGTTTGGATTCAAGATAGCCTACCTGGACGCTGGTAATTGTCTCGTTTGCGTTTATCGACTAAGGTTAACTCGTAATAGCCTTCAAGCATACTAAGTGACTCACCCAATATTAACCAAGCACAAATTACATGTCAGGTATTTGATGAATTGATTTTCTTACTAGTGACTAGTTACGATAATACATTTGAGACATTCTAAAGTACAAAGAGGTATTTAATAAATCTTCCATTGGTCTACACTAACATTCAAACTAAAGCCCCAAACTTACTTCCCACGTTTTTGTCTGCTATCGGAAATTTGGTTGTAGGAGAATTGTGGGCAAGTATGAAGCCTTGGATAGTCAATGTGAACTATTAAATTACTGAACATATTGATACATAGTTATACAGAATGCATGTAACATTCGTGTGAAGAGACAAATGGCCACATACGACTATTTATTAAACTTTTAAAAGCTGATCTCAAAACCATTCACTTCTTATTCAAAGACTTTTTATATTTGAATCAATAATTTGTGAAAATAATCAACAATCCCACAATATTTATTTCTAAAGTTTTGGCGATTAGTAGCGATTAATAAAGCATAAACATAGCAAAAGTGAGTTGAGTTTCAATGACACAATTTGGATAACTATTGGGCTACAATATCACTTCAGTACTATTGTGGTGTGTGCTACTTATACGAACGATATAAGTAGTATAAGAAGGGACGTGAAAGAAGTCTCACGGTCAGAAGAGGAAAACGGAAAGCAAATGGAGCAAAAGCAAGAAGTAAGTGGAGTACCAACAGGAATAGAAAGAAGAAACAGCAGGAATGGAAGAAGGATGGAGCGTTAGAAGTCACGACTCAAAGATGGTGTGCAAATAGAGTATTCAATCTAATGTTTTCGTTTTTAAATGACTCAGAGTATAAATTTGCATGATAGAATCTTGCTCGCCTGCCTCAGTCTTCCCACTATTAGATTCCAGCTTCTTGGTTGATTAGTATCACTTTCTTTTTTCACAAGAACTTGAGATTAATACTGTATTGAATCATGGTTCTACATTCCGAAACTAGTCTTAAATTATTACAAAACAATATTTTGAACTTTTCAAAAATTTCTAGTTCATATCGATTCCTAGAATTCTGCAACATTTTTGAAGAAATTATTTGTTTTTATCCAACTTTATATTTCAGTTATGTTTTGATAATTGTTATCGATTATGGTAGTGTTTGGTTCTCTGAGCTAGCTGTTTTGGTTGTGAAGTTTGATTGATTAAAGCGATTGTGTTGGTTTGTGTGCTGTGTCGTGCTGTATGCTCCGATATGTCTTTTATATATGTTAGGATGATCCGTTTATTGGTTCCTGTGCTTGATTTCGCTTCTATTGACGATTTCGGTTGATGTTTTTTGATGAAGTTGAGTGGATAGCTGTTCTTTTGGAAGATAGTCATAAGATGTTTTCCCTCTTTTTTTAGTGCCTCATATATGCTGCAGTGTGTCTTTGCTCTCTTGAATAAACTTTGTATGCAGTTGAATTTGTGGGCTCTTGGGTTGTTGTTAACGTAGTTGGGAATTACGTCTGAGTGGGTTGGCTTCCGAAATACTTCAGATTCCAGTTTTCCTGTGATAGTTCTGGTGATGAGTACATCCAGGAATGATAGACTGTTGTTTGATTCCTTTTCCATCGTGAATTTGATGTCATCGAAAAGGTTGTTGATCTGATTGTAGATGTTCTCCAGCTCGTTCCTTTTGATAATGACAAATGTGTCGTCTACATAACGAGCCTACATTTTTGGCTTGATCACTGGTAGAATAGACGATTCTAGTCTCTGCATTACAGCTTCCGCAATGAGTCCTGATATTGATGATCCCATTGGTGTTCCTTTTGTTTGTTCGTAAGCTCTGCTGTTGAATTGAAAATAAGTTGTCATGCATAGATCGATGAGTTCAAGCAGGTTTTGGCTCTGAAGCTTTGTATATTTTTGCGGATTTGTATCGTTGATGAGGAGCAAGGAAAAAGTTTCTTTAGTCAGTCAACAGCAACATAGAACTTTGAAAGAATGTACATCAGTTCCATTCGCCAAACCACATTAGCACAGAGATGCAATTGTCACTTCAAATCCCATATTAGTAGAGGTAGTAGAATTATTAGCAGAGATTACGGTTCGAGACTATCATTCAAGAGTATGATCTAGTGAAATAAACTGAAAAAGAGAAATATAAAGGTGATGAGGAACTCTGAAGGTTGAGATTTGAGAGAATACAAAGAATGAATACATCCTCGTCATTGCAGACGATTTGAGCCAGGTCATTCAAGGTCTCTAACCATCGATTACTATCATCCCGTGGACCCCAACCAGGTAGTCTACACCTACGACGTGACTCAGTCCACTTGTCAGTGACTTCATGCATTTCTGACATGTTTTGGTTTGGCCTCCCCTAGCTTTTTTCCAACCTACTCCTATACCAAAAAACATAGTTCAACGAGGTATTCCGTGGTTGGGCAAGTCTGAACCACCTCAAACCTGCCACCCTTACCTAGTACTCGTTTCCTAAAAGCAGCATTGCTTACTCGGTTGTCCCAAGATATACGCACACTGATTAGGAGACACCTATGATCGGAAACCAACAACCTACGAATATCTTCAACTCTTACTAGCCATGTTTCACATCCATTGAGTAGGACGGAGTGAACTCCTGTGCAGTTAGCAAACGAATATCTCGTCTACATTAAATGAACGAACTTAAACAAATAAATCACTGTTCAACAAATTAATTATTAAACTTAATGAAATAAATTCGATAGTCTACATTGTTAATATACCTGAATATTTCATTTGATTCCTATTGATACCCTCTGTTTCTTTTTTGAGAAAAAACGAAGTTTGTTAACACTTTTCACACACTAAGCACTTGTAATATACTTGTTATCGCCCCAAGAAATACTTGATAAATCAAACAGGTTTGTTTTTATTTCTAAACATACAGCATAAATAGTTTCGCCTTGGTGAACAAAAGTTTTCAAGTGAGAGTTAAAGTCAATTATATATAAAATAGAAGAAAAAAATGTTACCCTAGAAAAAATCCCACTCCATCTATTATTCATCCCTGTGTGTGTTCAACATTTTAGGTGGCATCCATTTACATCACATCTGTCAATTGTTCACAGCATTGATTTAATCCTGATTTAATACTGTCGTTAGGAAACGAATTCTATGTAGGGATGGCAAATCAATAGATGAAGTGGTGAAACTTCATCATTTGAGGTGGTTAGGACATGTGTTACGAATGTCTAACCACCGACTGCCTCGACGAAATATTTTTTGTGGTGTAGGAGTATGATGGAAGAAAGTTAGGGGCGACCAAACCAAAACATGTCACCAATCCATGAAGTCACTGACAAGTGGACTGAGTCATGTTGGTAGGGGTAGGCTACCTAGTTGGGGCCCGAGAGACGAAAGTCACCAATGTTTAGAGACCTTGAATGACATGACTCAAGATTGTTTGTAATGGCGCAGGTGCATCCACTCTTTGTGTTCTCTCAAATCCTAATCTTCTGGATTCGTCAGCGCCTCTACATTTGTCTTTCTAACCTTATTTCACTGAATTATACTTCTTGAATAATATCTTCAAACCCTAGTCTTTTTTATTACTATTAATACCTGTACTATCTATATCACTAAGGGATTTGATTTGACATTTGCGTGTCTCTGTGCTGATGTGGTATGACAACCTGAACTTATGTACATACGTACGAAGTTCTACGTTGCAACTTACTGACTGACTGATTCAATACAGGTGACTAAAACTGGATATACTACGTCTTTTTGTAGAAATATTCAATAGTTTACATTTATTATGTTACATAGTATTGGAATCAATGATATGCGTGTTTCGTCCTAATTGGGACTCGTCAGCAGGATGTACCTATATCCCAGAGTTGTGGGTTCACTCTCATACTCAAACCCAGTGCCATTTGCTTCAAACGTCATCGTGTTATCCAATTAACCATTAAGTTCAAATAACCACTCATTTGCACAAACGGTATAAGATTTAATTCCATTTGAAATCGTTTACATAAAAATTTCTGGTCAAAATATCAACAATCAGATAATTGAATTATACTATCTAGATTGAGTGTATGTATACTTCTGAGCAATTACCTTGATTACATTTTCCTTAAATGTGATAGAATGCCAATTGGAGCATTGCATTTCATTGATCGATCATTCATTTCTATGTTGATAGTAAATTGAAAAAGAAAAGTTATATAATGAAACTTTACACTGAATTAACATTGATAGTATATGGTATGTATGCACTGTTGATTAGTTGATGTATTGATTTTTTTTTCTAAGAAATAATTCTTTAATTCTATAGTACTACTAAATGTCCTTGTTTGATTTTATTGATATTCGAAAATAGAATTTCGTTTTTTGGTTTTTACATCACATCACATAACACAAAACAAATTGTTTTAATAATAATTAACAATATTTTTTTTGAACAAGCAATGATTATTCTGCGCTGTAGTCACAATCCAAATGGTTTCAGTAGTAAGAATTCAAACAATGAAGCTGGATGAGATGAGATTGAACTGGTAAAGAATATTGAACCCTTCAATAGTACATACATGATTACCTTCCTGACAGGTGTTAAATATGTCTTGAGTTATCTGTCAACTACCTCCACCGCGGCCTCAAACTCCTCCAGGAAGCTACGCAAATCTCCGTCCTCCAACTCCTTCGGCCACGGGACCTCCTTTCTTCGAGCATGCAGCGACACCTAATGTAGCGAAGGAGAACACAGGTAGGGCAACTGAATTGTATTTACGAATATTGCAGAGTTACTCAGTAAAATTGGAAAACCATATCGTAAATCGTTCATTTGCAAAATAACAGTTCATCATATCGAACTGGACTGTTCCTGTTGCAAAACATCAATCCATTGTCACTATTCATGTGTTTCATACAAATTCCATTATTTTCTACCTCTTCCTTTCTTGATCTTCCCCCATCTTCGGCTGCCGGACATTACGTTGACACTCACGTCATATACTACTTATAAGTAGCTCGCACCACACTCGTCCCCCCTTTTAATAAGCTGTCGTCCAGGGACCCTGGTCAGTTAATATCACCTTCCGTATTCCGTGACGCGCTACAATATGCCGGATTACCACTTCGGTCATTGTTCTTGCTCGCTGGTCTGGAATGGGTACGACATCTATCCAACGTGTAGCTTTTACTAGTTCCCGATGCTGGGACACGGCGGCAGGCACACTCTCGATAAATTGCGACGCCAACAACTGTGCCCCCGACTCCCCATTCATACTCGGCAGCGTACGGCGCAGCAACATCGTGAGCTCCACAGCCAGCACCAACGGGTCACCATCAGCCGACAGCCTCGCCAGCCGGAACCTCTGCGGCGCCTCCTCTCTGTCCACCGGGCTGTCGAACTCCGTCATCAGCAGCCCTGTGACCGTCTCCCACGCCGTCTTCCCAGCGGCACCGTCCAGGCTGTCATATACCGCCTTCGCCTCACCCCCCCCCGCAGCGTCCCCAGGACCGCCAACTCCGCTCCGGGCCCCTCCACACCCACTAGCTCCACCGCGGCCTCAAACTCTTCCTGGAAGCTCCGCGAATCTCCGTCCTCCAACTCCTTCGGGCACGGGAGCGCCTTCCTTCGAGCAGGCAGCGACACCAAATGTAGTGAAGGGGGGTGCAATCAAAACAAATTTGCAAACAACGACAAGTCAAAAGTCAACAACAACCAATCAAGATCGAGGCTAGCAGAACAAGCTACAAGTCAAACCTGAAGAAATTTGAATGCTTCACTTCTATCTGAAGTTTGTGCTGATGATGTTGTTCAGAAGAACAATGAAAGCTCCAAAACCAAAACAACCAGCTCAGAGAATGAAACACGACCACAATCATCCACCTGAGCTACAAGTTTTCTCCACCATACCAAACATTTCATTGTTTACATCATGAAGTGATGTGAGTTAGATATGGGACTTTTAATCTATGAACCTGACTTACGACAGAAAAATGATGAGACGAAACAACCAGTCATGGCTTCTTTTCAATGATTTTCTAATTAACATCAGTTTATAATTAATTTCATTTTCGCCTAGATTTTAATGTTCATAAAATTCTGAGGATCAAACTAGTTTAGATAAATCGATATCATATATATGGTCGGAGTATAATAGCAGCTCTCCAGAATCTAGTCTCATTTGTGCAACTTGCGTCCAATGCGTTTCACTGATTCCAAGCACCTCCAAGTTGTATCTTTTCCTCTCTGCAGCAACTTGGAATAGTCTTCCAGTCTCACAAAATGTTCTAATATTCTATGTACCTAAGAGAATGGTTGGTCGCGTTGTGAGAAGGGGCATCGGCCACATGATTACCGAAAGAACTCAGCTTTCATCATGAGACGTCATACCTGTTCTGAAAGAAGACCTTCTAACTCCTAAAGCTGAGTTTCAATAGTTTGAACTTATTTTTCTGGTTAGATTTTTTTTAACGTGTTCGTTTTCTATGGAATGAGGTTGCCAACCCCAAACTCAATCCTTCTCCTTCATCCGGACTTGGAACCGGTAGTAGTGTGGTGAGCGATACTTGTAAGTAGTATATGACGCGAGTAAAAACGTAATGTCTGGCAGCAGATGATGGCGGAAGATCAAGAAAGGAAGAGCGGGAATACAATGGGATTTGTATGAAACGCATGAACAGTGAGATGTCATACAATGGATTGATGTTTGCAACATGAAGAGTCCAGCTCGATATGATGGATTGATATTTTGCAACTTAACGATTTACGATATGGTTTTTCTATTTTACCAGTTGACTGTGTAATTTGCGACAAATACAATTCGGTTCCCCTCACCTGTGTTCTCCTTCACTACAGTAGTATCAGAGGATCTCCATGCGAAGTTATTATATAGTATTGTCTGAGACCATAAAGTTTGTAATGTATGTTTTGATTATAGACACAGTGAAATTCCCTCCTAACTTCAGGTAGATGTCCTTCAACATGAAGTTTAGGTTCAATATGTTCTGTTGACTAACGCTAAATCATGGTACAAGGTGAAATCATAATTTTGTATACCCTATCAAAGTTTCATCTTGTTTCTCTAGTTACTGATCATTTCTAAACATAAAATAAGAGCGTGTAACCATGATATTCAAATTTCTAGGACTAGTTTGTTGAATATTATCATTATTATTGATTGTGGTTTTTGGTTGCATAACTGGTTTACGTTGGAATTAATGTTCTCTGTATTGTACGCGTCTATTCTTTAATTATTATTCTCTGTCATTTATGGAATAATTGTATTCAAGTATGAGTTCTGGTCTGCTAACCCATGTACGTTTACTAATGTGTACTGGAGATAAGCATACTGTATAGTTGAATGACAGTAATAGAACCTGTCTCCTCTTGTTCCACCAATAAAAGTTTAGCATCCGTTTAATCTCAGCTCAAGGTCAACCATATCAGTTGGGCATCGTCATTGGTCAAGAATCAGAACTCTTGGTTATCTGTTTCTCGAGTGGACGAGATATTATAATCGATATTTCGATTGGTGAATCTAAGAACTAATATTGACAAACGTCTCAGAAATGATAGATATCTACTTATTCCATCTGAAACGTCAGTCATAATTTTTTTCAAAAACTTTTCTACACTCGTTATTAACATTCATATGTCACTTTAATTCGAATCTGCCATGTATCAAAATAAAACTAACACAATTTTCATTTTCAAACAAACTGCGCAATTCATTCAATCGATAAGCATACAGAATAAAAAATCAATTAAAGATGACATCCATTTCTTTTTTTCTTCAAAATTCCTTATGTATTTCAATTGATAATTGAATGAATTTTTTTCTGTTTTTTTGAAATTGTAATTTACTTAATCGATTATTTTCTCTGTAGTGAATAACAAACAGAGAAAGTACATAAGACTTGGCTTGTATTTAACCATTTCATAGTGTAAGTCAGTAGTACATCGAATACCTATCAACTGAATATAACCCATAGATAAGGAGCTATTACTTACTTACTTACGCCTGTTACCCCCAATCGAGCATAGGCCGCCCACCAGTTTTATCCATCCAACTCTGTCCTGGGTTTCCCTGTTCAGTTCTGTCCAATGTTTGTTCATCCCTCTCATATCTTTCTCTATTTCTCGGCGTAGTGTGTTCTTTGGCCTTCCTCTTTTCCTTTTGCCTTGAGGGTTCCGTGTGAGGGCTTGTCTCGTGATGCAGTTAGGTGCTTTTCGTAGTGTGTGTCCTATCCACTTCCACCGCTTCTTCCTGATTTCCTCATCCACTCGAATCTGGTTTGTTCTCTCCCACAGTACGTTGTTGCTGATGGTGTCTGGCCAACGAATGAGAAGTATTTTGCGTAGACAACTGTTCATAAACACTTGTATCTTCTGGATGATGGCTTTCGTAGTTCTCCAAGTTCCCGCTCCATACAGTAGAACTGTCTTGACATTTGTATTGAAAAACCTGATTTTGGTTTTGGTTGATATTTGTTTGGAGTTGCAGATATTTTTCAACTGCAGAAATGAAGCCCTTGCTTTGCCAATCCGCGCCCTCATATCTGCATCGGATCCACCTTGATTGTCGATGATGTTGCTCAGATATGTAAATGTGTTAACGTCCTCGAAAGCATCTCCATCAAGCGTGATTCGGTTGGCGCATGTTGTATTGCATCGGAGAATTTTGTTTTTTCTTTTATGTATGTTGAGACCTACTGCTGCAGAGGCTGCTGCTACACTGGTCGTCTTCTGTTGCATTTGTTGTTGCGTGTGCGATAGAAGAGCCATGTCATCTGCGAAGTCCAGATCGTCCAGCTGCGTCCTAACTGTCCAGCTGATACCGTACTTCCCTCCAGATGAGATAAGGAGCTACACAAACGGGTTAAATCTATAAATTAGTCAACAATTTAGTGTTATAGTAGGTTTCACGTTCAAACTATTATTATTATCATGATTATTTTTGTTATTGATTTCAAACAACCATAAAATCACATGTCTAGATGAAGCGAAACACTGTAATCAATTGAATTATGCTAAATAATTTGTAAATTTTTTTCAGACAGATTAAGTTGAGGTTAAGTAAACAAACATATTCATTCAGCTTACAGATTATACATGATTAATTGTAATGTACAATTTTATGTGAAGATTTTGAAAATAATCAGAAAATCAATATCATTTTAGAGGTATGATGGATCAAGTTGATATAAAAGAATAACCATGAAGCATAGATTGTCATGATTTGATAGTGGTGATAAGCTGATTCAAACTAAAAGTACAATCACAGTGACAACATTTAAGAATACTGCATTATTATTGAAGTGTACACCTTGAAATGGTTACCAACTTTATGTTTATATACACATCTTTAAGAAGCTGTGTATAAGAAGCATATAAGTAGGTCTTAAACGTCACATAACTATGGAGCCATGAACGACTTGTGCTGATAGATTTCTAAAAGAATATGACAGTTAAGAATCGGTATATTATGTTGAATGAACAATTACAATCCTGCTGCTAGATACTTATTGTTACGCATGCACGTAAACATGTCATTTTGATATGCTTGAACTATTACGAGTTTGCCCTAGTGGGAAAACGAGACCGAGGATCGAGGATCCAGTGACACGATATACCACTCTAATGCGAGTGTCCCAACCCCCATATTGAGTAAAAGAAGACAAGACTTGATATGAAGTAGAACATGTATCCTACAAACATTCAGAAAGTACGAGGTCCGAATCCAGAAGAGAATCAGGATCCCGGACTAGGGATTCGGGACCGGGTCCTGGTCGTGGTCATAAACGTTACAGATAATGCGTATTTATTCATTTAGGTCGAATATGAAACAGCATCAAAGTCCGTGACATTGACAATTAAGTCGAACAATAGGAAACAAAATTTGAATGACATTAACAGTTAGGACGACCAATACGAAACAACATTGGAGTATGTGACATTGATATCAAGGACGATCATAAAATTGACCAATAGAAATTAACAAATATGAACTGATCAATAATTCTCTTAGGATATTGGATGAATATCCTAACACTTATGATCATAACCAACCTATTTACTACTTACTAACGCCTGTTACTGCCGTCAACGAGCATTCTCCATCCTACTCTGTCATGGGTCTTTCTTTTTAGTTCTGTCCAGTAGATGTTCATTATTTTCACGCCTGTCTCCATTTCTCAGCGTCATGTGTTCTTCGTCCTTTCTCTTTTCCTTTGACTTTGGGGGTTCCAAGCGAGAGCTTGTCTTGTGACACAGTCGTGTGCTTTCCTCAATGTGTGTGTCCTATCCACTTCCAGAAATTCTTCTTGATTTCTTCGTCTGTTAGAATCTTATTTGTTAATCATAACCAACTAAAAGGAAGAAAATAAAATAATCGTAATTTATTTAAAATGCGGTTGTTTAAAAGATTTATTATGAGTTCTGCTTTTATAATCTGCACTTCGTTTTTTAAAATATTTTAATTACTCTTCACCATAGTCTTTTTAACGAACATAGTGTTGGGGACGTTAGATCCCCACAACTCACTTGATAAAGGTCCTAATTTTGGATTTCATGTATTTGCGCATGGGCTGATCAGTTGACCTTGAGATTCCATTACCCAACCGGGAAATCCTTGACTGTCATTGGTTGATGTATTAGTTTAGTACTCTATTTTTGTGGCTCTCTCCGAAGGACGTTTCTATGATGTAGACTTCGATTTTCTAGGTGCTTGTAGAATACACTTTCTACGTCTAGTCAATACTTCTTCCTCTACTTAGTGGGGCTTTGGGACGCTCAGATTAGAATAGTCTATCGTGTCACTGGATCATTTGTCTTCCCTCTCGTTTACGGACTAATGGGAACTCGTAATAGTTTCAAGCATATCAATTGACAAGCATAGCACATAGGAAATTCAACTGTGATAATTATTGTGTGACTAATTATTGACAGGTTTTGTATTTTTAAAAATGTAATTGTTGACTAAATGCTGAAAACAACTTACAGTTTAGAAAATGATATTTTCTATTTATTTTTTTCAAAAAAAACATCTGTCAAACAAAAACGTTCACCATTTACATTTCTATATTATAAACAGTTTGTGATCAACAAAATTACTTCTTTTTTTAGTAATGATATGTCGATATTTTGAAAAATAATTATTTGAACTTATTTTACGCGCTTTTTAAGTTTGTGTTTTTGTTTAAATGATTAATTTTAACTATAAACCATGTTATTATTATTATTATTATTATTATTATATTTTGTGCATCAGAAAATTTCTTACGTAGCTAAATTATGATTTAATTGTTCATTGATGACAAAATATTACACAAGAAATAACATTCAGTCATTTGATTTGTTGATGAATTGTTACATGGTAAATTTCAGGCTAGGCGGTTACAATGATCATAACAGTGACCATAACATTATTGGATGACGTTGGTTTAAATCTCAAAGACAGAAACAGTTTTTCCTGTAGATTACATTAAAAAACTCCAACATGTAGTCTAGAAGAGGAGACCAGGAATAACTTGTCGTGAACTCGACTCGTTTGCATTAGCGGTGCAGTGTGAAAAAGGAATGTGAGAAGAGTTAGTTGAGAAGATAAGGTAGATTTTAGGAAGTGTAGGAAGGATTTCATTTTGACCAATTTCATCTCATGTGTTGTTACGGGTATGAGAGCGGTTGTCACTTCCCGGCTGCCCACACCATGGAAGGCTGCTTCTTGAGGGACCTGAAAAGGAAGGTAGATTAGTGTCGGCCCTAAAGACCTGAGAGCGTGACTACAGAGCCCAAGTGATAACTGCTTCAGTCTGGTCACGCACACCCTTTCTATGAGAGGTTTTATCAGTGTTAGCTCCGCTCTTGAAAGCTCTTAGTGGGCACCCTTACCCAAGGAGACGGAAATCCGTGAGGTAGCGTGAGGTGTGACATTTTTAGGGTCGACTATTTCTAACCCCTTTCTTCCTTGTGATGAGAAGGCAGCATCGCTGCAGATGCTGGTTGTCCGAAGGAAACACCTTACTGCTGTCACACCCCTCCATCACAGTCAGCAGTACGACTTCTCCCTCACAACTTGGGTAGCTGCTTTTAGTCTCATCGTTCTCCATTCGACCTGCCTGGTATGGTAGAACCTTCAGGAACATATGTTCCTGCCAATAAAGCTCGGTTCGGTCATCACGATGGGCAAGCCCGATCACCACGTCAAGGTAGCAGCTACGGTCGAAGTCACTGACAAGTGGACTAACTCATGTCAGTAGGTGTAGACTACATGGCTGGAGTCCGCGAGATGTTAGTAATCGATGGTTAGAGACCCTGAATGACACTGCTCAAAATTGTTTGCAATGGCGCAGGTGCATTCATTCTTTGTATTCTCTCAAATCTTAACCTTCATAATTCCTCATCATCTTTGTCTTTCTCTTTTTCAGTTTATTTTACTAGATCATACTTCTTGAATAATATCTTCTAATCCCAACCTCTCTGTCTACTGCTAATACCTTAACTACCTCTACTACCATTGGATTTGAATGGACAATTTTATTTCTATGCTAATGTAGTATGGCAACATGAACTGATGTACTTATGTACGAAGCTCTATGTTGCTATTGATTGATAGATTGATTGACTATAAATTACATGTATATCATAATTCTGATTTTCTACCCACTGAGATATCATAAACAATCCATCCAATACTGAATTTATTTCAAATTTCAATTTAAACCTTGTTTATAAACGTGATGTGAGTTCATGGAAAAAGGGCAACGATGCTGATGATGATTGAATTTGCATACCACAGGTCATTTATCGATTAGGCTTCACTTTATGGTTCATTTACAGACCTATCATGTTAGTAATCATCAGCATTTTAAAAGCAGATATAAAAATTTTATGAATCTCTTTAAAGTTAAGGATGATTGTATCCTGTACTTATGAAATTCACCTCTGTAATTTGTCTTTTAGCGAAATGCAACCAACTGCGTCAGAAGACAAGCCCTCGGATGGAACCCTCAGGGTCAAGGGAAAAACGGAAGGCCAAGGAACACATTACACCGAGAAAAAGATATGAGAAGAATGAACGAAAAACTGGATAGAACTGGAAAGGGAACCTCGGGACAGAGTTGGTTGGAGTAAAGTAAGTAAGTAAGTAAGTAAGTAAGTAAGTAAGTAAGTAAGTAAGTAAGGAAGTAGGTAAGTAAGTAAGTAAGTAAGTAAGTGCATAAGTAAGTAAGTAATTTGTCTGTTAACCACTATGAAGCACTCAATAACTAGTTAAATTCTACCAGTCAATATCTAAGCTAAATAACTTAATCATGTCACATGATTTTAGTGATCCGATTTGATCGAACGATTAAATCTTTCATTTTAAGGCTAATCTCGTTCGTGCAACTGTAGAAATGAGAAAGCTAAATAATAAGAATTGATTTGGATGAGTTTATTTCGTGCGATAATGATAAGTAGAAACACAAAACGAAATATAGGTGAGATAGTGAGTAGGACAACTGAATTCGGTAAGGCATAACTACCTATTTGTAGTAAGATAGATAGATAAGCTGAGCATGAGATGAACGAAGTAAGCGATCCGCACACACACACATACACTCCCAGTCAAAAAACTATTAAAGGTAATCAACGAATAGTTAATAAGGCTGAACTATGTGTGAATGATGAATCGAGAGTATGATCGGTTTTTTCGTTAGTTGTTGTAGGTAAGTGATGAGCAACGCTGTATCTGTACTTCTTAAATGTTGCATATTATTAGGAAGACCTATCTGCATGTTGAGGACGTTAGATCCCTAGATCTCACTTGATAAATGCCTTATTTTGGATTTCATGTTTGCGAGCATGGGCTGATCAGTTGACCTTGAGATTTCATTTCACACCAACAAAATCCTTCGCTGTGATTGACTGCTGTGTATTTTAGTGTGCTATTTTTGTGACTGTCCAAAGGACGTTTCTATGATGTATAAATATGTGTGATTTGTGTGCTTGATTGCATTGTGCTTGCTAGGTGTTTGTAGAATATACTTTCTACGTTATATCAAGACTTTTCATTAGTCAACAGCTCAAGGTAGCCTACCTGGACTCTAGATCATTGTCTCGTTCTCGTTTATCGACTAAGGTGAAGTATACTTGGTGACGAACCTAACACTACTACTAAGCCACTCAAACAGGTATCTCCAAAAGATAAAATTACCTTTAATATTAAAGTATTTATTTTGATTATAATTACCTTTAACGAGAGAGTATTTAATCATGGCATTGCGCATCCCATAACTCAGAGTAGCTTCTCATATACATTCGAGTTGGGTTACGTCTAAATTTGGTTAAACCTTTTGAGTAACTTATTTAACAGACTGAATCACTAGATCAGCAATAAGTTGTCTATAACCTTTGTACTTTTATCATTACCACGTTTGTATTAAGCATATATGTTTGAGCAATACTAACCGCCTACGTAAACATTTATTCTACTAACTGTAATGTTAGTTGCTTAAATAATTCAATGACTTATTCACTTTCCTGCGTATACATTTTAGTCCTGTTCATTTACTCCTCGGCATTCATAGATCATTTCTCTGTGGTGTCATATACCTGTGCTTTTGTGATGCAATAATAAACGACGTGAACGCTTCGTTTTTGTTATCTGATAACGGTCCTGAGGACGAGCAATCTACAAAGTTTAAGAATTATCTGGAATATTCACCGCCTTATAGCCATCCCTAGCTAATATCAAAATTTCATTGAGTACACAGGTTTCACAGATGTAAATTTTATCAGTCGTAGTTAAATGCTGGTGGACCTGTATCTTCAACTATTAGAGACAATTAACAAATATCAAGAACTCTATCTTTCAAATTATTAATCACAATAGTTTAATGACTACTTAAACATAAAATGTTAAAGTAGTAGTACAGTGATTATATATTATCAGGTTAAAGCCAAATAGATGTATGAAATCACTAATCTATCAGTGTTAAACCACCATTAGAAACCTGGGAAGAACTGGACGGCTGTTTCGTACTAGTATGTGACTCATCGTTAGTGCAGATACATAACCCCTTGCTGAGGGCATCGAAACCATGTCCTTCGATCTTGCGCGCGAACGCTTAGCCTCTATACCACTGAGCCGGCAGTCAACGTTGTTCATTTCTAACTCTGATTAATCTCGGGATTTTACGAAACATCACCCATTGTCTTCGATAGTTACCACCTACACTCGTCAGGGTTGGATTCCACTAGCCATTTTTTTCTCACTAGAACTCTGAGAACGTCCTCACTAAGCTAGTCATTAGTGAGCACATTTTATGAAATTCAATGATTTATTGATGATTTCGAATGAAAAACAACAATTTCTATATCTATATGATGAAAATCAAATCGATATAACAGGAAATCACGTTAAATAAACATAATACTTGTTGATACTTTTTGTTAATTTTGTTGATCGATCACTTAATGATCACAATAACCAAGTGTAATTGTTCAGTTACTTTTGTATTATGGTATAACATTCATTAAATATATTTACATAACAATTTATTGATATATTCAATGATAAAGTTCATCTTAATGGGTTGGTGGATGTTAAGAGTTGATTTTTTTTCGAAACACCTTCCAACTACTTGTATGCAACATTAGTAGGCATTAATTACGAATGAATGAAATTTAAATTTCCTTTTTGATACGATATAAATTCTCACATTATAAATTGAACTTGATGTTTATATATTAGGAACTTGTAAATTCTTCTATCTTTTCAGGCAATTGCACACATATTC
>OX103972.1:11104549-11147876 GCA_944470395.2 Schistosoma turkestanicum
GTTTCGTCCTGGCATGAGACTCATCAGCAGTGCGCACCCACGACTCTGCTACTCGCAAGATTCGAACTAAGGGCCTTCGATCTTGCGCGCGAACGCTTAACCTCCAGATCATTGAGCAGGCCCTGGGTTCGAACCCTGCGAGTAATGGGAGTCGTGCATGTGCACTGCTTTTAAGCCCCATACCATGAAGAAACGGCTGCCCAGTGCTTCAAAGTTTCCAATGATCTATTCATGCTTTTAAAGTAACTCAACAATCTCCACAACCGCATTACATTCATATTGACTAAAATTTTCGAAAGTCATCAATGGTTAGAGACCTTGAACGACATGGCTCAAGATTGTTTGCAATGGCGCAGGTGCATCCACTCTTAGAGCTCTCTCAAATCCTAATCTTCTGGATTAGCCAGCACCTCTACCTTTTTCTTTCTAAACTTATCTCGCTGAATTATACTTCTTGAATAATATCTTCAAACCCTAGTCTTCTTTATTAACATTAATACCTCTACTATCTTTATCACTATGCGATTTGATTTGACATTTTCGTCTCTGTGCTGTGGTATGGCAACATGAACTTATGTACATACGTACGAAGTTCTACGTTGCAACCGACGACGACTAAAATTATTGTCGAACATAAAACTATGTTACATAATACAATAACAATATATCTGTTCATTATGGTATGTGTATAATATAGATTATAGGAAATACAAAACCACTTACCAAATGGTGTAATCAATGGACATAAAATACTATATGCACAGATCACAGAGAACACGCATAAACTCCATGCATAAAACAATCCAAATTCAAATTCAAACTGACTAGCCTGTGTCGTCAAAAAGAGAAAGATGTGAAGAGAAAAGAACAAGAGAGCGAATCATTGGCATTGTTTAAAAAAACATAAATCAATGCCTGAATTATCAATTCAAGGTCAGTTATGCTAATCAACCTAATAAGACTTCACATTGTGGTGATATTACAATCTACATTAATAGTAGCTTATAAAACTTTTAAAGAAATTTCTGTTTGTTCAAGAATTTTTTGAGTTGGTGTTACTATTCATTCACACATATATAAAGGTAGGGTTTCAAAGCTAACAATTATGAGTTGATGTACACACGAGCAACGTTCGGAGAACACCTATGATCAAAAAAACCAGTTTACCTACGAATATCTTCTACTCTCACTGGCTATGTTTCACAGCCATAAGTAGACGGAGCGAACTACGTATGCACACAGTACACTCGTCCTTTAGTCCGGAAACGCATATCTCGCCTACGTCATAACTGACGCAGGTTGGCAAAAGCCAATCGAGCCTTCTGTATCCGAGATGAGATTTCGTCAGTCCCCAGGTTATCAGCACTGATCAGACTCCCCAGATACGTGAAGCGGTCAACACGCCCAACTACTTCACTTCCTATCACTAGTTCAGGTGCCGATGCATACCCAATAGGAGGATGATGACAGAGAGCTTAAAGGAAATGAATAGAAGGAAGAGAGTCGAACGAAATATATGAATGAGAGAAATAGTTCGGAAGGCTTGAGCGTGTCTTAGAAACAACTTTAATACATCAATGTAATCAGTGTTCCAATACAGATTCTAGTGGGATCTTATTTCTTCGTCACTCACTTATTGTTTCTATACTAAAAATTAATCATGAGGAAGAAAAACACCTCCTTTTTGTCTCCAAGTTTGAAACTTTCGAGAAACTTTTGGAAGAAAGATCAAATCATTATTTGATCAATTCAAATGTTCAATTATCACATGTGAAATATGAAACGGTAAAACAAACAAAATCTAAATGAATTAGAAACGTGAGAAAAAATATATATCTATGTAAGATTTAACATCACTGGAACAAACTTTAAGAAATCACACATCATCTAAGGTGTCACAACAAAAGCGATTACGATTACTAAACTAAAATATCACTGAAAAATAGGTTTGATGATCATATGAGTTTATAATAAATTACTTTTCTATCAGAGAGATGAAAATATGAACTTTCTGTTAATTCAATAATTATTTTATCGTTAGTTTCAGTTCAATTGATAAACAGGGCACAAATCAATGAAGTCAGTGATAGCTGGACTAAGGCATGTTAGTAGATGTAGGACTACTTGGTTGGGGTCCGGGAAAGGATAGTAATCGATGGTTAGAGACCTACATAGACTTGACTCAAAACCGTTTTGCGATGTGGTGCGGGTGCATCCGTTCTTTGCGTCCTCTCGAATCCTAATCTTTTGAACTCCTCATAACCTCTTCTCCTTTAAGTTGATTTTACAAGATTGTACTTCGCCAGTCATATTTTCGAACGCTAAACTCTCCGATTACTGTGAATACTCCCACTATCTCTACCACTGTGGAATTTGAGCTGATAGTTGCGTCTCTGTGCTAGTGCGGTAAGACAACCTGAACTTATGTACTTATGTACGAAGTTCTACATTGTAACTGACTAACCGACAATTGATAAACGGATGAAAGATTAAACTAAAATTCATAGTTTAATAAATAGTTATGACATTTCACTATGTGTGACATAAAAATCATCATGCTAATAAGTACTAACAACCGAATGTATAAAACAGAGTTCACAATAATTTGGAGGTGTATAGTGCCACTTATACACACACTGCGAAAAGCACCTCAACTAGCGTCATAAGACAAGCACTCACATGGAAGACACTCAATGTCAACTAAAAAGAGGAAGGCTAGGGAACATATTACGCCGAGAAATGGAGACAGACATGAGAAGAATGAAAAACATGGAAAGAACTAGAAAGAGAACCCAGGACAGAACTGGTTGGCGAAAACTTGTCGGCGGCCTATGCTGCATTTGGGGTAACAGGTGTAAGTTAGTAAGTAATAGTGTAGTGAACGAGAACACAGGTGGGGCAACCGGATTGTATTTAGCGAAAATTACAGAGTTACTCAGTAAAATAGGAAAACGATATCGTAAATCGTTAATTTGCAAAATATCAGTTCATCATATCGAATTGGACTGTTCCTGTTGCAAAACATCAATCCATTTTCACTATTCATGCGTTTCATACAAATTCCATTGTGTTCTAACTCTTCTTGCTTTCTTGATCTTTCCCCATCTTCTGCTGCCAGACATTACGTTGACCCTCACGTCATATACTACTTATAAGTAGCTCGCACCACAATAGTACCACTCCATAACTATCATGTTAGAAGTCAATACGTCAAGTTTTACCCAAATAATTAACAGGTGCTTGACTTATTAATGGATAGATTAACAAAATACACGTGTCCACATATGTAATCATTGAATCAAGGAGTATAGAAGATTCTGTGACCACTGAGTGATCGTCTAAGACAATGGAAGAAACAGTCAATCAAAATGGCTGTGAAGCAGTTTATTGGAAGAGAGTTGTGCAATATTGTGAATTGATTGAAACAGAAATCCCATGTACTAGATACCAACTTAGCTGTCTAAAGGTTAAGTGCTCGAAGCGATATATCTGAAAGATCATGGGTTCGATCTTTGACAAGCTGATGGACGCACACACCGTAGACAAATTTCACATCACGACGATACAGGTCACTAGCGCCTGCTTCTCTTCAATTATTTAATGTCAACAATTTAATGTCAATCCATGATGTGAAGTATCGTATGCTTTTAAAAGAGTTTAACTCAAAAATACCAGTAGGTAGGATGCATTTTCATAAAAAAAAAATTACCTATCAAATAACATGAATCAATCAATTACAAAACAATCAGTAGTAAGCAAGAAGAATTAATTACCTTTCGTACACCAACTTTTTCAGCTTGTGATTTTACACACATAAGACGACATGCATAATTAAATAATTCCGAAAATCGTACAAGTTCCAATGCTGTCCCAATAAATGCTGCAGTAATTACATAATTTACAAAGAATGCACCATTATCTGGCATAAAAACACATTCCCATTGAAATGATTGTGGTCCTATGGGAAGAAATGGACTTGGCTCTTCGTGAAATTCGGATTTATCGAGTGTATTGGAATCGTCATGATTATTAATACTACTTAGATTGTTATTAGTAATAGTTATAGTGGTGATAGTAGTAATAGTATTAGTAGTAGTCATAGCATCATTATTATTATTAATATTATTACCAATGTTTGAATTATTATTATAACTTGCTGGGACTAATGGTATGAGATGCATTTCCGGGAAAAGCCATTGAAGAAGAGCAGGTATTCTAGAAATAGATATATGTACATATTACTGTTATTAGTATGATTATTATTATTATTGGCTATATGAAATGTCACAAGAAATTGAAAAATTTTCGGCAACACAGGAGGAGAACGGACCACACAAATACAACGAGAACATCATATATGACAGGAGACAACTAGTGTAGTGAACGAGAACACAGGTGGGGCAACCGGATTGTATTTAACGAAAATTACAAAGTTACTCAGTAAAATCGGAAAACCATATCGTACATCGTTAATTTGCAAAATATCAGTTCATCATATCGAACTGGACTGTTCCTGTTGCAAAACATCAATCCATTGTCACTATTCATGCGTTTCATACAAATTCCATTGTGTTCTTCTAACTCTTCCTTTCTTGATCTTCCCCCATCTTCTGCTGCCAGACACGTCATATACTACTTATAAAAAGCTCGCACCACACTAGCAGTAAGCAATACTCTTCATGTGGCTATGTATTTACAGAACCTGTTAGCTTATCCTATTCAATGCCTACGAAAGCCCTGCACGTGCTGGTGTGTTAGGCATCTAAGGAGTGATTTCAGAATACACAGAATGTTACGAAAACCTAACATCAAAGAAAATCAACAAATTTGACATGTTCAGTAGACGACAGTGAGTGATAAAACCTTTCAAAGAAAAGACTGAAAGATCCATTTCTGTTGGGGATGTTAGATCCCCAAAACTCGCTTGGTAAATGTCTTATTTTGGATTTCACGTTTGCCAGCATGGGGTGATCAGTTCACATTTAGATTTCATTTCCCACCAGGAAAATCCTTGACTGTGATTGGCTGCTGTGTATATTAGAATATACTTTCTACGCTTACCAAGACTTCTGTTTTACAGTTTGGGATTCAAGGTAGCCTACCTGGACGCTAGTAATTGTCTCGTTCGCGTTTATCGACTAAGTTGAACTTGTAATAGATTCAAGCGTACCTAGTGACGAACATAACAAGTTCAAAGTTACTAGTATTTTTGGTAGTTCAATCACATTGAGTAATCTCTGCTGTACGAAGACTGAATCAGTAAATATTCTGATTAGCATGTTTTTTGAGCGAGTCGGTTTTCTAAGCGATTGGATCTACTTAATACTGAACTGATTTGAAATGATTAAGTTAAATCTTCTTAAGGATACCTTAAAATATACCAATAGGGAATCAAATCAGGCTACTTTGAAAATCTTTATCACTGATCTAATACTGATTAATGAGAGAGAGATAACATATTTGACTGGTCCTTCGGGTAATAATTGAATGCTTTGAATTGAGTTTTAAGGTAGGTGGATATAAGTTTCAGTAACTTGACACCATGTGCCCTAGGTTGACATGTTCAGTTGATTGGAGGTAGTCGATAGAATTTCCGCAAAGCGTAACATTGATTTTCTAGGAACTGGTGCTCCCTGATATATGATATCCCAAGTCATACAGCTTCATAGTGTGGGGCGTTACTAATGAGTTATTGGGGCAGTGATCGATCTAATTTAGGACTGAACGATATTCTTAACTGATCGATTGTTGAAAAGTCAACAGTGTCATGTCTGTATAATAATACTTCATAGTGCTCGTCTAATTCCGCTGAATTCTCAGTAAATCGAGATCGCGTACACTGTTTAAATGTTACTTCATATACTAAATATCTTGATTTTGTTTAGAAATTAATTATTACTAACTAATTACTAAACTAATTAATGATTTTTCTATGCACCAATATTGCAGTCAAGTAGCCTAATGGTCAGAGGAGCTTTTGGTTTTGAAGTTAAACTATGCTATAATATAATGATTAGAGATTAATTTGACTCTAACAGATGGATATGATCACCGAGTTAGTTGTATGTTGATGATCCGGTAATTGACAACACATGACAGACTACTTTTAAAACCAAAAATAAATTAGCACCTATCGGAAAAAAATACAATCCAAAGATACATTTTAGGAATCGCTTGCATTTGTTAATATCAATCAATAAACAATACTGAGGTAAGATGAGTTAATATATATGCTCAGGCGGTTGATATGTTCAGCAACCACCTACCTCAATGCAACACATTTGTTGATAATAGAGGGATGAAAGCTAGCAGAATTGTAATCAAAACATGATATCACTGTTCATGATGACTTTGACTGTCGTTTTAGTAAGGTTAGATTACCTAGTCAGTCTGCTGATAAACTAATTGCAAAGCGGTTGGATGAATAGGCTTACACAATCGATCCAAACGGATCAGATATACACACACACACTCTCTCCCTCTCTCAAATCATATTATTAGTATATGTGTGGGTGTGTGTGGTAGACGTTGCTCACTACTATATATATATATATATATATATATATATATATATATATATATATATATATATATTTATTTATTTATTTAAAATATCCATGTATTCATGATTTTAATACACTTTCATATGACTGTAGGAACTATTTCGTAAGTTGAAATACACTACACGTAAGCTTAACAGCATCATGAAACATTGAACAAAATAAAATACAATAATAACAACCACCACTTACGATGTTAGGCCAAGTGAAGGAAGAATTAAAATCATTAAAATTAGCAAAGTGTATGTTTTAATCATTACAGTTAAATGTAGTACAGGTTTAGTCCAGTGGCCAACAAGTCGATCAGAATTGAATACAATATATGGCAGTAAAGCAGATACTGACCATAGAATAATTGATGGAATAAATTGAATCAATAGCGGATTCTATGATGTGAGAAAATTAAAAGATTTAAAATAAAAAAAGGCGGAAATTGCTGGATCATAGATTTTGCAAGAAATAATCTCTATCAAAACGAAAGCTATGCAGATTGTTGTTTCACGTGAATCAATGATTGTTAGACCAACATTGGTAACCTCGAAATACTGGACGGTCATCTCGTTCGAGTACGAGACATCATCATCAGTGAGCATCGAAGACCCTCGTCTAACAATGATTGATTCACGATTCAAAGGTGAAATAACAATCCTCATAACTCTATGAAGAAAAATCATAAAATGTACTCACTAGTGACTAGATTTGGAAGGTAGTTCTCAGAGTTCTTGTGAAAAAGTGCGACCTTAACCCTGTCAGATATAGGTAATGACCGCCGAAGACAATGGACTAGATTGCAAAAAATCCTTAGATTAATCAAAGTTAAACATTAACATCGTTGAATGCCGGCTCAGTGGTCTAGAGTTTAAGCGTTAGTGCGGGAGGCCAAAGATTCTGGGGTCGTGGATGTGCACTGATGAGGAGTCCCATACCAGGACGAAACGGCCCCCCAGTGCTTACAGGTTTCTGATAGTGGCTTAACAATGATTAACTCATGATTTCAACGCAAAAAAAACAATAATGAGTTTTTATTAGTATCTGGGGTTTGTACATGAAGGGAAAAGTAAGATTCTCCGATACAACACAACATGTGCAAACAAAATCACTCTTGATGGACATGCCTTGGAGCACGTTAACACCTTTACATATCTAGGCAGCATAATTGATAAGCAAGGTGGATCCTAAGCAGACACCAAAGTCACAATTTTCAGTAAAAATATCAAAGCAGTTCTACTGTATGTGGAGGAAATTCGGTAAACTGCCAAAGCCATCATTCATATGATACAAGTATTTATTAACAGTGGTCTATGCAAAATACTTCGGATTCGTTGGCCAGACACTATCAACAACAACCTTCTGTGAGACGGAACGAATCAGATTCCAGTGGAGGAAGAAATCAGGAAGAAGTGCTAGAAGTGGTTGCGACACACCGTGTGGAAAGCTACCAACTGCGTTACAGGACAAGCCCTCACTCGGAAAACTCAAGGTCAAAGGAAGAGAGGAAAGCTAAGGAACACATTACGCCAAGCAATGGAGACAGGCATTAGGAGAATAAACCAAAGTTGGACGTAACTGGAAAGGAAGGCCCAGGACAGAGTAGGTTGGAGAATACTGGTCGGCGGCCTATGCTCCGTAAGCAGTAACAGGCGTAGGTAAGTAATCTGGGGGGTTTGCGGAGATGATTGGATTTGATAATTTACGTTACGAACTGACTTTAGTTAGACAACCATAGAAAACTAAGAAGTACTAGACAGTTACATTGTTCCGGTATGAGATCCTTCAACAATGAACATATACACGACTCAACTTGAAAGTCTGGGGTTAGAACCTAGGTGGAATCGTGGATGCGCACTCATGAACACCCTCATGCTAGAACAGAACAGAACTCTAATAAATGTCCATCGGAGTATAGTTCTGATGCAAACTTTTGAACAATATTGACATGATACAATGATGAGTAATTTGTAGCTTTTAAAGTGATGAGTAAATCTACCTTACGTAATATCGTACTTCATTTCATCTTATCAAGACTATTTTCATATTGTTTCCAATGAAACCAATTATTCTGTTAAGGAAAATGTCTACAGGTTTGAAAATTACGCATACATACAATGAAATCAGAGATAGACTGGAATCTCCATGTAAGATTTCTTTATGAAGGATCCAGGAAAGGAAATTCAGCTAGAAGCATTGACTAAGGTGAGAAAGTGACGAGAAAACTGATTTAAGTTGATTTTTAGCATTGATATCAGAGTAACGAAGCTGTCCAGGTAAAGGTGTATAGCATTTTGAAAAGCAGCTTCACAACTACACAATACTAAATGAACAGAGTTATCATCGTAGATACTTGTTAACTAGGAAGTGATTTGACTCTCTCTCCTCGCATTTCCGTAATACTTAGCCTTTTTGACTTAAAATGTGGTATTCACGTTGTTGTCACTTTTTTTGACCGATGTAGAATACAAAGTAGGAATTCAATGGATACCTTTTTTCAGTCAATACAGATAGACAGACAGATACAACACAGAACTTCGTACGTACGTACATCCGTTCAGGCTGCCATACAGATAGATTATATCATTAAGATAGTTGAGAGCGATCATTGAATTAAGGTAAAATTTATAGCTGGATCAAACAATTCAACGAATAATATCTTTAATTTTGAATAAGTAATTAAAATAACATATGACATGGTGTTCGGATGACCTCCAACAATCCTCCAGAGGCTCCCAAGAAGCCAAATAGCTTCCATCCAATCATATCTAAATAGAATGCCCACTATGTCGATGTGGCATCAGCTGATTGCATCATGACGTAACATGAAATAATCCTATATATGCTGTTTTAGCACGTCACGAGAAATTATAGATACACAAGTCTTATTTGCACATTTGGACCACTTACTGGATTAAAGATTTCTTTGGGCATTTTTTTCCGGTTGTGATCTCCGGAGGTGTTGGGGACGTTAGATCCCCAGACATCACTTGGAGAGGTCCTAATCTTGTTATTTTATTCTGAAATTCTGAATTTCCATGTTTGCGCGCCAGTCGACATTCAGATCATATTTCCCCCTTCGAAAAATGCTTGACTATCCTAGGTTGATGGATTATTTTAGAACGTTATTTCGCGGCTCTCATCAAAGGCGTTTCTATCATGTATGAGTAAACTCGACTTGTGTGCTTGTCAACCTCATATTTTCTGAGCGCTTGTTAGTTTAGCAGGGCCAGGATAGCCTATCGTGTCACTGTATTATTGTTTTCGCTCTCATATACCGAGTAAGGTAAACTTGTAATAGCATTCAAGCATATCAATGGACGAGCATATCAGGCAGGAGGGAATCCTACTAGTCCTAATGCCTTAAGGTCGTATTGTGCATGAGCGTTTCTAGTAGCAGATGT
Source organism: Schistosoma turkestanicum (assembly GCA_944470395.2). Classification (NCBI taxonomy): domain Eukaryota; kingdom Metazoa; phylum Platyhelminthes; class Trematoda; order Strigeidida; family Schistosomatidae; genus Schistosoma; species Schistosoma turkestanicum. The sequence continues at coordinate 11,114,502 of OX103972.1, forward strand.
AATACATGAAAATTTATAAAATCAATAGTTCTGTCATATTACAAAATAATGCAACAAAGAGAATGGTGCATGAACAACATCAGAAGTGCAATTATATGTAATCGAATCATTTAAGAATCAATCAATATAACAAACACCAATAACTTACATTAATTTGTAAACGTTCAGTTAAATGTAGTGTATTGACTAAATTTAATACATAAGTAGGAGTAGTGAGAAAGAACACTACAACGAAAATGCATAAATTGATAGTGATTGCACGAAACCACCATACAATTCTAGGAGTTGCTAGATTGGCCCTGAAATATATATATGTGAAAAAGAGAAAATGTAATCATACTTATTATACAGGATTTGATGTTACAGTTGAATTTCACGAGATATGTCTTCTAACAAAAACAAAAGAACTCTTTGCTAAACTAATCTTTCTTATTCTTTATTTCACGGATTGACTTCGGTTAGACAACCAATGAAAATCAAGAGAAACTAACATATGCTTTATTTCTATGAACAGATCCCTTAGCAGTGGGTAGGGATGGCACATCAATTGATGAAGTAGTGAAACTTCATCAGTTGAGGTGGTTGGGACATGTGTTGGATACGCCTAATCACCGACTGCCTCGACGAGCTATGTTTTGTGGTGTAGGAGTAGGTTGGAAGAAAGCTAGGGGTGGCCAAACCAAAACATGGCACAAATCTATGAAGTCACTGACAACTAGACTGATCCATGTTGGTAGGTGCCGACTACCTTGTTGGGGCCCACGAGACAATAGTATTCGATGGTTAGAAATCCTGTATGACATGGCTCAAAACCGTTTGCAATGGCGCAGGCGCATCCACTCTTTGTGTTCTCTCTAATTCTAACTTTCTGAATTCCTCATAATCCCTATCTTTCTCCTTCTAAATTTATCTCACTGAATTATACTTCTTGAATCATATGTTCGCTCCCTAATCTTCTTCATTACTGCTTCTACTTCTACTATTGCTATCACTCTTGGATTTGAACTGACAGTTACGTGTCTGTGCTGATGTGGTATGGCAACTTGAACTGATGTACTTACGTACAAAGTTCTGAGTTGTATCTGTCTGTCTGTCTATCCCTTAGCAGTGTGTATCTACAAACTCGTCGCTAGTTAATCCTAGAATCATTTAGACAGATCTTAAATAGTTTTTTTTTCATTAAAAACAATGTAAACTAACTACTCGACTCTTTGACCTACACGTCTAATCAATAAGGTAGAGTAGCAACGTAAGGAAATACAGTCCCGTGGTAGCCGGTGACCAGCCATATGTATCTACACCATTCGTTCTGTCAGTAAGTATCATAGAGCTCATGTGCATCACTGGTTTGGAGTCAGGGTTTTTCCGACTTCCAGGTGGATCCTCCGTACCCACTCGCATGGTTTGGTCTTTCGCCGCACAATAGCTTTTCGTCCTCTCAATTTCATACATAACGGCTCCTCCATCATGGGCAGGCAGTGAGTAGGGGTTCCATGGAAGTGGCTGTAGACGTGTGGTCCTGTAAGATTATTTTGAGGAAGAGAGAAAGAGCAGACTCTCCCTACTCACAGAAGTTCTAGAGTATTTTTAGGTTTTAATTAGGATCGAGCGTTCATTTAACAGACTTATCATTGAAAGATAGCGAAATGCGGAAGGTAACCATTATCAAATCTTAGATACTCTTTTCATTAAAATCACTGTAAACTTAACTACAATCAAAGTAGACCCTCAGTCTAAAGGAGCTATACACTGGAATATGGTTCAGAAAGAAGGGCATGTATGAAATGTCATTAAAACTCAAGATAAAAGGTATAACGATGAATGATTACATCTCAGAATACTAGGATGGTTCATATGAAACTTGGAAGACTACAAAAGCCATCATTCAGAAGATATATGTATTCATTAACAGTTGTTTACGCAAAATACTTCGGGTTTCTTGTTCAGACATTACCACCAATAACCTGTGAGACAGAACAAACCAAATTCCAGCGGACGAAGAAATCAGGAAGAAACGCTGGAAGTGGATAAGACACACATTGAGGAAAGCACTCAAATGCGCCGCAAAACAAGTCCTCACTTGGAACCCTCATATCCAACGAAAAAGAGGAAGGCCAGTGAACATATTATGCCGAGAAATGGAGATATATATGAGAAGAATGAACATAAACTGAACAGAGCTGGAAAGGAACGTGCAAGACAGAGAATACTGGTCGGCAATCTATGCTCCGTTTGGTGGTAACAGGCCTTAGTAAGGTTAGTACGTAAGTACATGCTAAAACAATGTGCTCAAAATAAATTAAAATCTACTTTAAGTGGAATAAATTCAAATTAAAAGTCAGAAGTCAAACAATAGTAAAATAATTTACTAAAATGACACACACATAACTTACCAAATAATATTACTTGGAACAGGTGCAAAATCCACCGACCATAGATGACTTTTCAATAATGAATCATGACTAGACGTCATACATGTGATTAAACGTCGACAAATATTGCGATATTTCTTACATACACTAAAATATTTCAAGAGAGCAAAATCAATAAACATACGAGTCGATTCAATAAATACACTAACTTTGAGACAGTAGCTTTGTTACTGATCTAAGAGCATTGGCCTCTCAAAGTAGTTTACAGTGATTTTTGATTCCCAAATGAACTGAAATTAATAAAAGCTTACCCGCATGATTTTAACAAGATAATTAAAGTTGATAAGATGATGTGTAATCATTCGCTGAAGATTGGTAATATATACAGATTTTATTGAAATGGTAACCACTAGTAGTGAGCCACGGTTTCCGGCCAGCTTCTTTATTGTTTCGTACAATTGTCTCAAGTTTCCTTCTCTTGCAGCCTTTTCCGCCGTCATTGCTAGATCTTCCACATATTTTCGTTTGTCAGCTCTGATGCTCTTCTTCACTTCCCTGTTTGCTTCTGTGTATGCAGCTTGTGCCTTAACTTTCTCTGCTCTTGTTCGGCTGATGTGGATTGCTGCCTTCTTGTTACTCCTTTCTTCAATTTTTGCAAGAGTATCAACAGAGATCCATTCCTTGTGATGATACTTCTTGTGACCCAGAACTTCGTGACATGTTGAAGTGATTGCCTCCTTAATCCCTTTCCAATCGTTCTCCAATGTTGCGTCCTCTCCATTGAATAGATCCTGAAGGGCCTGGAACCTATTGGTGAGGGCTATCTTGAATTCGTTGAGTTTTACGGTATCCCACATTAGCACAGAGATATAATTGTCAATTCAAATCCCATAGTAGTAGAGATAGTAGAATAGCTATCAATCATATTTCAGAGAATAAGAATAGAGATGGAATAAATTTATTGCCATCAATGAGTATTTTGAGGCATACAAAATAGATATAAAGTAATTTCTTTTTTAAATAAAATTTCAATGACCTCAGTTTACGTAATTATTTCAACAACTACGTCTACACACACACACAACACAAGTAATTGTTGTGACCCGTGGTGAAAACAAAAAACCAATCATAGTTCAATATTTCCCATGTTATTAAAACAAAACAAAAAAAATCAGTACTTAGTTCTAACCAAATTCTTGATCACCTGAATGAAGTAGGTTTGTTGACCTGATAAACAAAATTTTGAAAAGAAATCAGTATATTGATTATTTATTCAGGTTAGGCACGAAAGACATGCCTAATTTCACGTAATACTAATTAGCTTTCATTTTAAATTCGTAACCCTGGGAGAGAGACAGATACAACGCAGAACATAGTACGTAGGTAAATCAGTTCAGGTTGCCATACCACATCAGCACAGGCAGGCAACTGTCAATTCAAATCCAAGAGTGATAGCGATAGTAGAATTATTAGCTGTAATCGAGAAGATTAGGGAGCGAAGAGTTGATTCGAGAAGTATAATTCAGTGAGATAAGGTTAGAAAGACAAAGGTAGAGGTGTTGAGGAATGCAGAAGATTAGGATTTGGGAGAAAACAAAGAGTGGGTGCACATGCGCCATTGTAAAAGATTTTGAGCCATGTCGTTCAAGGTCTCTAACCATCGATGACTTCCGTCTCGCGGACACCAACCAGGTAGTCGACACCTACCAACACGACTCAGTCCACTTGTCAGTGACTTCATGGATTTATGCCATGTTTTGGTTTGACCTCCCCTAACTTTCTTCCAACTTACTCCTTCACCACAAAACATGGCTCGTCGAGGCAGTCGGTGGTTGGTTGCGCATAAGTAACACATGTCCCAACCACCTCAACTGATGAAGTTTCAACACTTCATCTATTGATTTGCCATCCCTACATAGAATTCGTTTCCTAACGACAGCACTGCTTATACGGTTGTCCCAGGATACATGAGCAATGCTTCGGAGACACCAATGATTCAAGACTAGTAACCTATGAAAGTCCTCTACTCTTAACGGCCATGTTTCGCATCCATATAGCAGAACGGAGCGAACTGCTGCACAGTACACTCGTCCTTTGGTTAGCAAACGGATATCTCGCCTGCGCCATAGTTGACGCAGGTTGGAGAAAGTTAATCGAGCCTTCTGTATCAGAGCTGAGATTTCGTCAGTCACCAGGCCATCAGCACTGATGAGACTCCCGAGATACGTGACGTAACTCTGGGTCATGAATAGTGCATCAATTCTATACTATCCGAACTTATTTATATACTGTTTTCGTTGAACGAAATGACGACAGATTAATAATCAGCGGATTTACACATATCCCAGAGGTATCGCAGATGAAAGAGATTCACGACCTCATCAGTCAGTATATTATCTTTACCTAATACACTAACCTAACTAGAGTGCTATTTATTCGGTTGTTTTAAGATACACAAGCAAGCTTCAAAGACACTTGTTGCTTAAACAACAAGAGCCTACGCATGGCATCTATTTTAAAATGTCATAATTCATTACCCCCTACCAGTGAATCTTCATCGTTGTGCAGTACACCAATTCTTTAGTCAGTTGACGAATATCTCTCGCTTAAGAAACTATTGAAAAACATCAATCGACGTTGCTGAATCCATTTTGAAATTTCGTATGGCACCAACACATCATGTATGATGACCCCAGCGACGGTATTTACTTCCATGCTCCCCCCCCATTATAAATCTAAACGTCAAAGGAGATCAATCTTAAAGCAACATATGACATTTACAGAAAGGAGATACATCTCAAATGACCATATACCGTTTACTAATCAATACATTCATAAAACTTTGTATGTTTTGAGCATCAGTTGAACAGTTACTCAACGTTTTTTCCACTTATAGTTTCAATAACTAAACTGATTAATGTAAGCAAAACATTCTTCCATGTAATAACATAGTAAGTACGCAAAGAGAATTTTTACAAGCTTAGCAGTTAAGTCAATCAGCAACCAATAAATAAAAATCATGAGGAAATATATATGAATCAAAAATCAAAGTCAACAACAGAGACAAACACTACAAACAGGTTAACCCGTCAGCAATAACAACTCAACATCAAGGTCAGTAGGAAAACTTGTTAGTTAAAATATATTGAGAAATTCAACCATATTACTCCAACTTTTCTTCCGGCTTTTTTAGGTTTTGAAGAACAACAAAAGGTTCGCAGTTAAACTATCTTCATACATAGTTAAAATGCTTCGACGTAAAACTACGTACGTGGACGCATATCAGTTCGGGTTGCCATAACACATTAGCACACAAAGATCGAATTACCAGATTGTTACGAGTTTACCTTGATCGGAAAACGAGAGCGAGGATCGAGGATCCGGCGACTAGACATGCTAATCTAATCCGAGTGTCCCAACCCCAATATTGAATAAAAGAAGACAAGACTTGATATGAAGTAGAACCTGTATTCTACAAGCATCCAGAAAGTACGAGGTCTGAGTCCAGAAGAGAATTAAGATCCCTGACTAGCGATCCGGGTCATAAAAGGTTACAGACAATGCGTATTTATACAGTAAGGTCGAATAGGACATAACATTACAGTCTGTGACATTGACAGTTAGGATGACCAGTGGGAAACAACATTGAAGTACGTGACATTGATAACTAGGACGACCATAACATTGACCAGAGGAAAATCGACCAATAGAATTACACTTTCAAAAATAATCCTCTTAGGGCATTTGATGAACATCCTAACACAAATCAAATCCCATAGTGGAGAGATAGAAGTATCAGAGGTAATATGGAAGATTAAGGTTCGAAAATATGATTCAAGAAGTATAATTCAGTGAAATAAATTGATAAAGAGAAAGGTAAAGGTGGTGAGGAATTCAGAAGATTAGGATTTGAATGAACACAAAGAATGGATGCACCTGTACCATTGTGTTGGGGACGTTAGATCCCCTAGAACTCACTTGATAAAGGTCCTAATTTTGGATTTTATGCTTTCGTGCATAGGCTGGATCAGTTGACCTTGAGACTACATTCCCCATCCGGCAAATTCCTTGACTGTTATTGGCTGATGTAGTATTTCAGGACGTTATTTTTGTGGCTCCCCCAAGGACGTTTCTATCACGTACAAATAAACTCGATTTGTTTGCTTAAACAACCTCATATTTTCTACGTGCTTGTAGAATACACTTTCTACGCCATATCAAGACTTCTTTCTCAACTTAGTGGGCCTTGAGACGCTCGGATTAGAGTAGCCTATCGTGTCACTGTATCATTTATCTTCGCCCTCATTTACCGACTAAGGTGGACTTGTAATAGTTTCAAGCATATCAACTGACAAGCATAACACATTGCAAACGGTTTTGGATCCATATCATTCAAGGTCTGTCTTGCGGACTCCAAATAGGTAGTCTGCAGTTATCAACATGACTGAAGTCCAGTAGTTATCAATGACTTCATAGATTTGTGTCATGTAAAGAGAAAAAAATTCTCCGATGCAACACATGCACCAACCAAATCACTCTTGATGGAGATGTCTTGGATGAACATTATTATTATTATTATTATTATTATTATTAACACCTTTACATATCTGGGTAGCATAATCGACAACCAAGGTGGATCCAATACAGATGTGAGGGCGCAGATTGGCAAAGCAGGGGGTTTATTTCTGCAGTTGAAAAATATTTGGAACTCCAAACAACAACCAACCAAAATTAGGATTTTCAATACAAATGTCAAGACAGCTCTACTGTATGGAGCGGAAACATGGAGAACCACCGAAGCCATCATCTAGAAGATACAAGTGTTTATGAACAGTTGTAAACGCAAAATACTTCGGATTCGTTGGCCAGACACTATCAGCAACAACCACCTACTGTGGGAGATAACAAACCAGATTCCAGTGGAGGAGGAAATCAGGAAGAAGCAGTGGAAGTGGATAGGACACACATTACGAAAAGCACCTAACTGAGTCACGAGACAAGCCCTCACCTGGAACCCTCAAGGCAAAAGGAAAAGAGGAAGGCCAAAGAATACATTACGCCGAGAAATAGAGAAAGATATGAGAGGAATGAACAAACATTGGACAGAATTGGAAAGGGAAGCCCATGACAGAGTTGGTTGGAGAAAACTGGTCGGCGGCCTATGCTCCATTGGGGTTAACAGGCGTAAGTAAGTAAGTAAAGAGAAAAAACCAAAACAACTAAACACATTCAAAATATGCACTTACTATGCAGCAGCATATTTTGTTGAAAATGTTACAAATGCAATACCAATTGGTGTTTTAATAGTAGTATCATATTGTTTTTCAATTTTTTCTTGTACATATAATTTTCTATTTGTATAATAATTAATTGCATCAACCGGTGGTGGACATGTACAACAACAAAGACAGGGTGTACATTTTTTTTTATAATGATAAAATTGAGGTGATGGTGTGGACGATGTTGGGGATGTTGGCGATGTTGGCGACGGTGATGATGATGAGCATTGATTATGATTATCAATGGTAGAACATGGTATAGTAACATGAAGATTGTTACTATTATTATTACCAATATTAATATTGTTAATATTATTATTATTATTACTGTCTTTGTAATCAGTGGAAATATAATCATGATTAGTACGCCAACAACATTGACGACAACAATTCATTTCATAACATTTTTTATACATCCAACCACAACAACATGGTATGATAAATGGACGTTTACCTTTACGTTCATAACTTTCTTTAGAATAATGTAATGCAGCTTTGATAGTATCTCTGAAGGGAAATAAAATAAAAAAATAAATAAATAAATAAATATTGAAATACAAAAAATTCAATTCTTGCATTATAGTTACTTACTTACTTACTTAAGCCTGTTACCCCCAATGGAGCATAGGCCACTCACCAGTTTTCTCCAACCAACTCTGTCCTGGACTTCCATCTCCAGTTCTGTCCAATGTTTGTTCATTCCTCTCATATCTTTCTCCATTCCTCGGCGTAATGTGTTGTTCCTTGACCTTACTCTATTCCTTTTGCCTTGAGGGTTCCATGTGAGGGCTTGTCTTGCATTATAGTAGTAGTAATAATAATAATAATAATAATAATAATATACATGATGAGTGATTTTGTCAAGAGATTGAAAGTAACCGGATAGTCAGAGAGAGAGAGACCTTGAACGACATAGCTCAGATTCGTTTGCAATAGCGCAGGTGCATTCACTCTTTGTGTTTGCCCCAATTCTATTCTAATCTTAATTCCTCGTCAGTTCTATCTTTCTCTTTCTAAAGTCAACTCACTGAATTATACTTTTGGAATCATATCTTCGCTCCCTAATCTTCTTCATTACTGCTAATAAATACTTCTACTATCGCTATCACTCTTGGATTTGAACTGACAGTTGTGTCTCACTGCTGATGTAGTATGGCAACCTGAACTGAGTGTACTTATGTACGAAGTTCTGCGTTGTATCTGTCTGTCTATCTATCTATCATCATCTTCATATGCCAATGTCTGCATTTATGTTAAATTGAGCTCAAATGTGTATATATTGCAGAAAAATACTTTATAGATTTTATAGTTAACAGTAACTTTGTAATCAGTCATCGAACAGGAAATATCTTAGGCAATAATGTTTTAGTATAAAGTTGCACTAGTTCAATACTAATAATAATCATCATCATCATCAACAGCAACGTAGAACTTTGCATGTAATCTTCTCCATTACCGCTGATACTTCTACTACCTCTACTACTGTAAGATTTGAATTGATAATTGCATTTGTCTGTTCTACCGTGGTATAGCAACTTCAACTGCTATACACATGTACCATGTGGCTGATTGACTGATTTTTGAACAAAGTATATGGTGAAATGTATGATAATAAGTCAGTTAGGGAAAAAAGAAAGCCTAGAAGCAACTAAATCCACCGATGTAGGTCAAAGTTTCACGATGCATCAATCTGATTGTTGGAAATTAAGCCAAGTTGATAGGTGTAGTCTACTAACAAAGAATTTTATTGATATCACGAAATGTTCAAGGTTAAACAGTTATTAAAAACCTGAAATCAATAGGTGGTCGTTTTGTTGCAGTATAGGATTCCGAAGAAGTGTGTATTCAATACTCCACAATCGTGAGTTCAACCCAGGACCTTCGATTTCATTTGCAAACACTTAACCTATAGACCATTGAACCGGCATTCAATTGTTTATAAGTTTAATCAAACCACGATATTGCATGATCATTCTCTATTGTCTTTGGTTGTACTGAATCAGTGTCACTAGAAAATTTTTATGACATGAAAATTACAGTTTCTACTCAAATCATATTGTTAATACTTATTATTTTCTATCGTAACTGAAACTGGTGCTGCTCATAACTAGTGTGTGTGTGTGTGTGACCGTAGCTGCTACCTTGACATGGTGGTCGGGCTTGCCTATCGTGATGATCCAACCGAGCTATACTGGCTGGAACATATGTTCCTGAAGGTTCTACCGTGCCAGGCTGGTCGATTGGAGAACGATGAGACTAAAAGCAGCTACTCAACGTCTGAGGGCGAAGTTGTACTGCTGACTGCAGAGGGGTGTGACAGCAGTAAGGTGTTTCCCTCGGACAACCAGCATCTGCAGCGATGCTGCCTTCTCACAAGGAAGGAAGGGTTAGAAAAGGTCGACCCTAAAAATGTCATACCTCACCCTACCTCACGGATTTCCGTCTTGTTGGGTAAGGGTGCCCACTAAAGGCCTTTAAGAACGGATCTAATCCTCAAACTACCTTTCATAAAAAGGCCGTGCGTGAACGGGCTCAGGCAGTTGTCCCTTGGACTCTGTGGTCACGCTCCCAGGTCTCCAAGACCAACACTAATCTATCTTCCTTTTCAGGTCCCTCAAGAAACAACCTTCCACGGTGTGGGCAGCCGGGAAGTGACAACCGCCTTCATACCCGTAACAGCACGCGAGACCAAATTGGTCAAAACCAAGTCCTTCCTACACCCCCTAGTATCTCTCTTATCTCATTAAATCATACTTCTTGAATAATATCTTCTAATCCTAACCTCTCCGATTACTCCTAATACCTTTACTACCTCTTCTACTATGGGATTTGAATTGACAATTACATCTCTGTGCTGATGTGGTATGGCATCATGAACTGATGTACTTACGTACGAAGTTCTACGTTGCATGTGACTGGCAATTGTTTTGACAGTATCATCTCATTGTATAGCATTAAACACGTATGATAGAATAATGTGAAATGAGATACACACATGTATCACGTTCTACTACATTCCTTATAACTAACTGATTGACTTTAAATGAAAGTTAAAAAAATTATTCATTTAAAAAGAGAAAAATCAATTATTAATTCAGTAAGCTACAATCGCATAACTGAATTTATGCTTAATATAGTCAGTCAGTCAGTCAGTTGCAACGTAGAACTTCGTACGTAAGTACATCAGTTCATGTCACCATACCACATCAGCACAGAGATGTAATTGTCAATTCAAATCCAATAGTAGAAGAGGTAGTAAAGGTATTAGCAGTAGTCGGAGAGGTTAGGATTAGAAGATATTATTCAGGAAGTATGATTAAATGAGAACAGTTTAGAAAGTAAAAACTAGAGGTGTTGAAGAATCCAGAAGATTAGGATTTGAGACAACACAAAGAATAAATGCACCGGCGCCATTGCGAACGATTTTGAGCCATGTCATTCAGGGTCTCTAACCATCGATTATTATTATCGTCTCGCGGACCCCAACCAGGTAGTCGACAATTACCGACATGGCTAAGTCGACTCGTCAATGACTTCATGGATTTCTGCCATGTTTTGGTTTGGCCGCCCCTAACTTTCTTCCAACCTATTCATACACTACAAATATATATATTGTTTCGTGAGGAAACTTCATTTTTACTTTATTTTCTCTACAGATCAACAACAAACAACCTACTGTAGGAGAGAGAAAAAACCAGATTCCTTCCTGCCGAGCAAGAATTTAGGATAGGACACACATACATTGAGGGAAGCATCCAACTGAGTCACAAGGCAAGCCCTAACATGGAATCTTCCAGGCCAAAGGAAGGCATGAAGATTAAAAAACACATTAAGACGAGAATTGGAAGCAGACATAAAAACAATGGAAAGCGGTTAGGTAGAACTGGTAGGGAAGGTCGAAGACCAAGCCTAGTAAAATATACTAGTGGGAAAGTAGCAGACTGGGGTAAAGTAACACAACATACATTCTACATTTCAATTTCTTTTAGCTCATCTTGTGTTCTCCTTCAATTACTAATCTTATGTCTTAGACACCTGCGTTCATAATGGTTACAATTACTTTCAATCAATTAACTTCTCACTTGTTTTATTAAAGAAGTTCTTATTTCCGGCATTGTAGGAATGCATGTAACGTGTGACAAGTTGAACTGACATCATTATGTAGTATACAAAGTTTGAAAACATGACGTGGAAGTGCATGTAGGAAGGAAATACTGGAACTCAAGATTCAAAGAAATATAACCAAACACTTTAATCTAAGGTATGTGGTGTGCCAGAAATAAAGCTGCTGCGCGAAAATTTCATATATTTATCTTTTAACTAACTAAATAATCTAAGTGGAATGATTCAAAGTCAATTGTAAGCCGTACGGGGTTGTGAAGATTGTTAAGTTACACATTTTTTGAAACCATGAATCGATCAATGTTAGACCAACATTAGGAACCTGGAAGCACTGAAAGACGGCCGTTTCGTCCTGGTATGGGACTCATCGGCAGTGCGCATCCACGACTCATGCACCCCGCAGGATTCGAAACCCAGGACATTCGGTATTGTGCGCGAACGCCCTAACCGTTAGACCACTGAGCCGGTACCTAACGGTGTTAAAGTCTAACTTGATCAAATTCACGGAGTTGCGCAACCTCATACACAGTCTTCGGTAGACACTGCCTACACCCGAACAGGTTGAACTTGACCAAACGGCCGTCCAGTGCTTCCAGGTTTCTAATGGTGGTCTAACATTGATCGATTCATGGTTTCATAAAAAATTAATTATCTGTTCATCTATTGTGACTCTCTCTATATATATATATTTGAAGGTTTTAAAGTGATAGATCTTGTTGCAGTTCTTTTTTTGCACATTCTTCATCAACATGAAGAAATACACTTCTTTAACTAGGCGAAATCTTTCTTGCATAAAAATCTTTTGTCTGAAGTGTATTGCTAATTAGATACCACTATAGTTCAGTTCTCCTCATTTAATATACTTTCATCAGGTCTTTCACTTCTACACAATGTTGTCTTTCTTTATTTGTGTGGAGGATACATTAGTTCGATGCCAAGTTGTACTGAAATGTATGTATATTGACCAAAATACATGAAACAGGCTACAACATCATGGCATTTATTTCTTGACTAAAGACTTCAAAAACTACTTCAATAGAATTGCATATCCTAACAGATAGCTAAGCGAAATATAATTACTTCAATGAATATTGGTCGAAATTCCGATCGATTGATATTCTTCCACTGAAATATTGTACCTAAAAGAGGCTTTGCTCCAAGAAAGATCATTACAATAAAGAAGATTTTGTTTGAACATCTGAGAAACAGTGGGATACAGAGTACACATGTGGAGTTAACAAGTAATTCCAACAAGTAGTTAGATTCGTGGCTACTGCCAGTCCCGAGCACGGATAAAGGAGGAGTGTTGAGCATGGGACTAGCAACCCCATCCCGTAGAAAACTAACTCACTGAAAAAGCGCTAACAAGAGAAATTAGTTCAAACCACTGAAACTCCGCCCTGGGAGTTGGACGGTCTACATTCAGAAGAGTCATGACGTCTCATAATAAAAGCCGACTTTCCTCGGAAGCCACCAGGCCGATGTCCCTCCTCACAACCGGAGCAATCATTCTTTTAGATACATGGAATGTTCAAACAGTATGGCAAACCGGAAGACTATTCCAAATTGCTACATAAATGAAAAGATACAACCTGAAGGTGCTTGCAATCAGTGAAACACATTGTAAGCATGTTGGACACCAAAGACTAGCTTCAAAACAGCTACTGTAATACTCCGTCCATGAAAGAGAAAATGCCCCCCCCCCCACACACACAAGGAGTTCCCTAGAGGGTAACAGGCACAAGTAAGTAAGTTTAAGGATAAGAAGTATTCACATTTGAAATTCAACCACTAGAATAGTGTGCATGTTCGACTCTACTACCTTCATTAACTTCAGTCTAAACAACTACATAATATGACTAGCCTCTCTACAACCCCCAAATTATGACTCAAAGCTGAATAGAGTAAACCTATCATCTATCGATTGATATTTGCAACATTTTACATATACATATGCATTGATTAATTAATTTTATTACGAATAGCCTAATTTGCTGATTGTTTGTTGTTCTACTGATTCATCGGTTTAATTCTTTTGTTTAAATACGATAAAAAAAAGCAGAAAGAATTAATTTTATGAAAAGAATGTAACAAAATCCTTATGCCAGAAAAGAGAACAGTTAATAGATAAATGTCAAAAAGTATTTATTTATATCTAGGTAATTAACATGTAGATAGATAGATAGATAGATAGATAGATAGAAAACAGAAAATTCTAACTATTCAAATATTTAGCAAACAAAAAAAACGAGTGCTCAAGTTCCCAGGTACCATAATGATACAATCATTCACAGCTTGTAACTACTAGTAAGCACATACAGAGACATAGACTGATTGGTAAACTGATGTGCATGCCACTATGCAACACATAATACACATACACATGTAGATGATATTGATGAGTAATCGAAGTGAAGCGCCAGTTAGATTGAGACCTACATCAGTAGGTATCACTGATTGACTAGGTAGTGGTGTGTGATTCACTAGTTGGTTGGTTGGTAAACAACACTAATTGATGGCAGTAAATTTTATAACTAGAGTAAATCAATCGTAATGATGATGAACATTTGAAGGGTTGTGCAACATTCTCATTGTTGATTGCATGTGTTAATCATCTACATATATATAACTAAAATGATCAGTTGGTTGGTTCTAAGAGTACTGATGTTTACGCTTTCCTAGGTTCCATGTTATCGATCTCCGCTCTCTTTCTCTCTCTCTCTCTCAAGATTGTCAAACGTGAAGGTTAAAAGATTTATTAAGAGGTATAGGATAAATTTGCGTGCGATCGATTTGGTTTGAGAGCGGATGTCACTTCTTAGCTGCCCACACAATGAAAAGGTGTTTCTTGAGGAACCTGAAAGGGAAATGGCATTAGAGTTGGTCTTACCGGCTTGGGAGTGTGACCGCAGAGCTCGAGGGACAACTAGTTGAGACCTATCACGTACGACCTTTTTATAGGTAATTAACGTGTCTGCTCAGCTTTTCCTCTTGATTTTGAGAACGAGGCATTGCTGCTATCACACTCTTTTATAGTCAGCAGTATGACTTCACCTTCAGACCCCAGGTTGCTGCTTCTAGTCTTATCATTTTCCAATCGACCTGACTGGCATAATAGGACTGAAAGGAATATGTGTTCCAGACAATATAGCTCGGTTGGATCATTACGACACGAATGCCCGACCGCCACGTCAAGGTAGCAGCTACAGTCAGGTCTCAAGGATGCAGTAATATGTAATAACATGGATCTATGGTCTAAGAAATAACTCCTGTAAACTCATTAACTAGACAAAGAATGGTCGATTATGATAACATATAAAAATGGGACGTTAGTAGATAAATTTGGTGAATTGACTTGAATATAGGAATACTACATATGCATCATCGTGCATACATAGTTTGATCAGGACAGATGAAGAAAGCGTTACATTTTTTTACATATTATTCAACTCATTTACCATATACAGATTTGTGCACTTGACTTTCAGTTATACTTAAGGTGTAACGACTAGTGATACTATCTAGGAGCTCAAACCGAAGTAAGCGAAACGTCGTTTGAACTTGTAATGTAGTAGTAGCAGAAAATCGAACGTCTGAACCACTGAGTCACTCTATTTCACAAACATATTCAACTCAAACTAACATACTAACAAAGAATGACATACATAAACATATATATATATATATTCTCTGGTGGGCGGCCTATGCTCCATTGGGGGTAACAGGCGTAAGTAAGTAAGTAATATATATATTCTAGGGAGAAATAGAACGTACCTCTGATTTTCAAGTTTAATTAATTTCCGGGTATCATAACAAATTTGTACATCTTCAACATGACATTCTGGATAAAATTCTCTGTGTTGTAGATAGAAAGAGAATTAATTGGAAAAAAAAGCGATTAGAAAACAGAATTTTAATTTTACATGTAAAAATTACAAAATCACCATATATCGATCGATCGATCAATGGCGGACAAATAAATTGCCTTGTTTCAATTGATGATAATATCTTGTTGCTTTTTCGAAAGGAAATCAAAGCAAGTAATCCAATCGTTGTGAAAAAAAACAATTAGCAATAAATAATAATATATTTACGAAAATTATAGTTTTCCTTATTATGTTCTTAGTAAATACATGAATCAATTAAAAACCCAGATACATTTTTCTATTCTCCATAATTTTCATTTTACGGATCTCAGTTAAACAAACGAATCGAAACAACATGCGTAAAGTATAGCTATTTGATGCTTGAGGGTCATGTTTTGCTATTATAGAGTGGTACCAATGTGTTCTTAACTCCTTGTCCTAATTAATCACCAATATCAAGCTCCCTATAGTTTGTTATTGGGGACTTTAGATCCCCTAGAACTCACTTGATAAAGGTCCTAATTTTGGATTTTATGTTTTAGTGCATGGGCTGATCAGTTGACCTTGAGACTGCATCCCACACTTGGCAAATTCCTTGACTGTTATAGGTTGATGTATTATTATTTTAGTACGCTATTTTTTGTGGCTCTCTCTTAAGGACAATCCTATGATGTAAAGATAAACTCGATTTGTGTGCTTGTCAACTTCATATTTTCTGGGTGCTTGTAGAATACACTTTCTACGTCTTATCAAGACATCTTCCTCTACTTAATAGGGCCTTGGGACGCTCAGATTAGAGTAGTATATCGCGTCACTGGATCATTTTTCTTCGCTCTCGTTTACCGGACTAAGGTGACCTCGTAATAGTTTCAAGCATATCAATTGACGAACATAACATTTGTCTTCTCTCTGTGTAAGCTACCGAGTGTTAATGTTGTTATCTGCGCATTGCTGTTACCAATTTCGAAGAGGACCGATCGAATTAGAGTAGCTCATTAGTTGGCATCAAGATACGTAAGTATCACAGACCAGAAACTGAACGAAGGCAGAACTGCATTTAATTCCTATTCCCATGGAATAGGGATCTCATATTTAGTGAATCGACTGACACTAAGATACATAAATATGCTGTGACAATCACATAAAGAGTGTTTGTTACTTACGCAAAATGATTTAAAATCAATCTTTTTGAACAATTTGTACGTGGTATACCAGAAATCATTAGTGTTTTCTCTGACTATGGAAATGAAAAGAAAAAAAACTGTCATTAATTGAATAAGGTTTTTTTAAGTGACAGAAAGTTATGGATTTTACTAAACAGATAGAAAAAACAAACTCAACACTGTTATTGGGATTAAGGAATGATTCTGATCAAAACAATGAACTTTGTCAGACAGACAGATACAACGCAGAACTTCGTACGTAAGTACATCAGTTCAGATTGCCATACCACATCAGCACAGACACGTAACTGTCAGTTCAAATCCAAGAGTGATAGCGATAGTAGAATTATTAGCAGCAATGGAGAAAATTAGGTAGCAAAGATATGATTCGAAAAGTATAATTCAGTAAAATAAATTTAGAAGGAAAAAGATAGAGATTATGAGGAATTCAGAAGGTTAGAATTAGGGAGAACACAAAGAGTGGATGCACCTGCGCCATTGCAAACGATTTCGAGCCTTGTCGTTCAAGGTCTCTAACCATTGGTGACTTTCGTCTCGTGGACTTTGTCATGTCTCATCAATTCATTAAGCTGATGTTAATTAATGTTTGCATTTCTTTATTACTAGTAATGTAGGCGATAACTAGTGTTTCATCTGAATATATGTACGAATTGAGGGGATAGCTTGACATTACGACTGTATTATCAGTTTCTTTATATATACAAATATTTGAAATGCTCAGAGACTTTGAATGAAATAGTGCAATGGTCCAGGCATGTCCATTCTTTGTCTTCGCGTCTGAATTCCGAATGACCACATCTACTCTTTTTATATTTACTTTGCTGGATTAAACTTCTCAAATCATATCTTTAAACCCTAATCTTCTATTACCTCTACTACTATAGGATTTGGCTTGACAATTGCATCTCTCTGTGCTAATGTAGTATGGAAACTTGAATGTACATATGAAATTCTACGTTGTAGTTGACGGACTGACTGACTGACTGACTAATATATTTGAAATGTGGTTAAAAATAAAATCCAGGCTACATTTTTCTCTTTCCTTTTTTTATATACTCGTCCAGTGAATACCTGTTGAATACACACGAATGGCTAACCAGTTTAGTATAACAAGTAATGTACCTATGTGATGTGAAATGGTAGATACAGAGTTCAAGTAACCAGTAAGCGAATGGAAAGCATGTGTCTATAATGATGTACATCATATATTTCTTCGTCTGCTACATGTTGAATGTACTTAGTCAGATACTAAGAGCAAATCTACTTTTGGAAGCATTGTATATATATGCTAACGTGTTCCATCCAACTTGTCCCCAATCTTTTATAACCCTCATTATCAACTGCATAAATTTCATGAATATTTGAAAGACAATCATGAAATGGCTCTCAGGATCCTCTCCAATTTATTAACCTATTGTACCCGGTGTATCATCCAATATGACGGTATGACGATTGAATGTATAATATGTTGTTAGCCTAACTGTAGTGAACGAGAACACAGGTGAGGGCAACCGAATTGTATTTAACGAAAATTACAGAGTTACTCAGTAAAATCGGGAAACTATATCGTAAATTGTTCATTTGCAAAAGATCAGTTCATCCTATCGAACTGGACTGTTCCTGTTGTCAAACATCAATCCATTGTCACTATTCATGCGTTTCATACAAATTCCATTGTTTTCTAACTCTTCCTTTCTTGATCTTCCCCCATCTTCGGCTGCCAGACATTAAGTTAACGCTCAGGTCATATACTACTTATAAGTAGCTCGCACCACATAACTAGTTATTGAGCCAGTTACTAATATCGTGTTCGTCTAGACCTGATTACCTTTCAAAGGTTCATCGATCAAATTACAAGATGATGCAAAATGATCGTGACTTTTATTTGTTGATATTCTATGCTTCAAGGTCATTGACATTCAATCAGAACTCATCATTAATGAGTATCATTTATGTTTGCGGTAAGTTGAAATGATTAAATCACATCATTCAGTAAAAGATTGTAATCAATGAGTGATCCGATATGCGATTGGATATTTAAAATCCGCATTATTTTTGACAATTCTACTATCTGCATTACGGGGTTGTGAAGATTGTTAAGTTACACATTTTTGAAACCATGAATCCATCAATGTTAGACCACCATTAGAAACCTGGAAGCACTGAAAGACGGCCATTTCGTCCTGGTATGGGACTGTTCAGCAGAGCGCACCCACGACTCCTACTATCTTTTTCCAAATAATAACAATAATAATGGTGCTGGAAGAACTCTGAAGAAGTTGAACAGTCACTATCGAAAACACAGATCGAAAGAATTTCAAGGATACTGATGTGGCGGCATAAGGCGATTGGGTGATGACTTAACATCGCTAGTTGAGGACTGGATAATTTGAATGCTTTCACTCTATACCGAAAGCTAAAAATACACATGGTTTCTCAGTACATTTCGACGCTTACTCCTTCTACTTCCGTTTGGGCAACTAGGCGGTATATCACTAGCCCAAACATTTAGAGAGTGGTTCACATCCAAATCCTTTGAAAATAAGTTATGATAAAATTGACTTAATTTTCAACTTATCCTGCATAACATTGGGTAAACTAATTAACTTCCATTCTAATACATCAACCTTAAGCATCAATATTAAAAACTATTCAAAATACAATTACTTTCAGGAAATGGAAGCGATTTTGTAGGAAAATAAGTATCCCCTCCCGCTCAACCTCACCCATATACACCATCAACATCAAGAATAAATCAATAAATATCCCATAAGACAACTTACAAAATTCGATGTCCGCGTTGACTCTCGACGAAATTGTCTCGAGAAATGTTGCATAAGAAAAAATGCCAACAGAAAAAATCCAATTCCAAATATTGTATGCACCCATAGACTAGATGAATTAGCCGATATATTCGATATGGTTGTTACACCGAATTTTTGTAAGTCTGGAGCTAAAAATTTTTAAGTATTTTTACAAAAATGATTAACAAAAATTATATACAATACATTGGTACTGCTTATTTAATAATTGTAATAGAAATAACGATAGGACTAGAACCAAGGCATGACCCTGAACCGATGTAGATGAATCGATACTACTACCACAGGTTTGTCTAGTCATGGATCGAATAGCTCAATGATAACATCACGAACAGTGAAGCTTGGCGATACAAATCCAAATCCCACAAGCAGAATCAGTTACCCTAAGACTGTAGATAAACATTGCTGACAAGTCTCAACTGGCACGATAACTAGATAGAGTAGAATTTGTTTAGGAATACGTCTAATCATCTCTATTTAGACACGTCCGACAATAGTCGTGTTCCTTGACCTAAAAGCAGCATTTGACTCAGTGGATCGTGAGGTTCTGTGGCAGTGTCTGTCATTGAAAGGTGTACCTAAGAAGTACATTCACCTTATACAAGCTCTCCACTCGAACACTACTGGTCGAGTGAGAGCTTATGGCGAACTGTCACCGGAATTCTCTACATCAAGTGGTGTCCATCAGGGATGTCCACTTTCTCCATTCTTGTTTAATTTTATCATAGACATGCTCCTAGAGTTAACATTAAGCTCGTCAGATATCTCAGGGGTTGACCATCTACCAGGAAAGTCGCTCACTGATCTAGAATATGCCAATGACATAGTTCTATTCGGTGAAGACGCTGACAAAATGCAGAGTCTTCTGACTACCATAAGCAACAATGCAAGCATATTCGGAATGCGGTTCTCACCCTCGAAATGCAAAATGTTGCTTCAAGATTGGGTTACTTCGGCAACTGAATTAGTGATAGGGAGTGAAGTAGTCGAGCGTGTTGATCACTTCACTTATCTTGGGAGTCTCATCCGTGCTGATGGCTTGGTGACTGACGAAATCTCGGCGCGGATAAAGAAAGCTCGATTGGCTTTTGCCAAGTTACGTCACTTTTGGCGTAGGCGAGACATCCGTTCGCTAACCAAAGGACGGGTGTACTGCGCAGAGGTTCGCTCCGTTCTCTTATATGGCTGCGAAACATGGCCAGTGAGAGTAGAAGATATTCGTAGGTTACTAGTATTCGATCATAGATGTTTAAGAAGCATTGCTCGTGTATCGTGGGACAACCGAGTAAGCAATGCTGTCGTTAGGAAACGAGTTTTAGGTAAGGATGTCAGATCAATAGATGAAGTAGTGAAACTTCATCATTTGATGTGTTTAGGACATGTGTTACGCATGCTCAACCACCGACTGCCTCGACGAGCTATGTTTTGTGGTGTAGAAGTGGGTTGGAAGAAAGTTATGCGCGGCCAAACCAAAAACATGGCACAAATCCATGAAGTCACTGACAAGTGGACTGAGTCATGTTGGTAGATGTAGACTACCTGGTTGGGGTCCGCGAGATGGTAATAATCGATGGTTAGAGACCTTGAACGACATGGCTCAAAATCGTTTGCAATGGCGCAAGTGCATCCATTCTTTGAGCTCTCTCAAATCCTAATTTTCTGGATTCGTCAGCACCTCTACCTTTGTCTTTTTAACCTTATCTCACTGAATTATACTTCTTGAATAATATCTTCGAACCCTAGTCTTCTTCATTACCATTAATACCTCTACTATCTTTATCACTATGGGATTTGATTTGACATTTGCGTCTCTGTGCTAATGTGGTATGGCAACATGAACTTATGTACATAGGTACGAAGTTTTACGTTGCAACTGACTGACTGACTGTCAATCATCTCTAAGTCATAATTTGGAAGTAATGAGATAAAAAGATGACATCATTAAGATCAATAGTTTTGATATCAATTCAGCATAAACTTCGTTCAATACGAGAGATGAAAACTTTCGTTCAGTGTGACAATCAAATTACCTGTATCAGTTCACATGAATCGTATTTAATGTTAGTATTTTTACAGTAACTCTCTATACTCTCCCATACATAAATGATTGTATCTCTATCTAAAGACGATGTGATCTTGGGACATGCCTGGAGACATATCTCTGTAGAGCCAATAAATCTTCATTGAACCACAGTTTCCCTTTCCGTCATAGGAATCACAATGGTTTGCGTCTTCAAGTATAAGAAGCAGGATCGAGGAAGTGAATTGGTCAAGAATAAACAGTAAGACCACGAACTCAACAGAGTCGAGACGATGTACATAACACCAATGACACATGTGGACAATAGCAGAGAAGACATACCATATATTACACAATCGATCTAACATCATTCCGTACTCAACCAAGTGAGGCTAATCGCCGAAGCAATCCAGTTTCCCTTATTACATCATCATTGTTCATTCAATATGAACATTTTTTAAAAAACCTGTTGCACTACATTGTCAAATTCATAAAAAAGAATACTAATAAATGTAGATTTTTAAATGAGCTTATTTTGCTACCCTACCCTACCTCATTACCCTCAAAGAAATTATAAGTAATATATCTGATTAGTGCATTTTCTTTTCCATACAACTCAAACTAGTGGAGGAAATTTATTATTTTGTGATAATTATACAAACAGGAATAATAAATTGTACTGTATGCAATTTATATCGCATAATGGTTAGGCGTTCGCGCACAATACCGAAGGTCCCGAGTTCGAGTCCTGCGAGGTGCATGAGTCGTGGATGCGCACTGCTACTGATGAGTCCCATAGCAGGATGAAACGGCCGTCTTTCAGTGCTTTCAGGTTTCTAATGGTGGTCTAACAATGACTGATTGATGATTTCAAATGTGTAAAAACATAAACCTCTAAAACTCTGCCTGAAAAAATAATGTTTAGTTTGCATTCTGTCTCTCTCTCTCTCAGCGGCATACAATTGCTTCTACGTAAGGACACTGATTGATTAGGGTAAGCAGGCGGTTATTCAAAAAGAAACACACCATTAAACTAAAGTGATATTGATAATATAATCATCAGTAATCTCGTAAGTAGTAATGGTAGCAGCAGCAGTAGTATGGTGATATATATAGGCAATGAAACGATCATACAAAAACAGTTAACATGTGAAGAATTCAGCTCAATAATTAAAAAGGAAAATGACTAAATTACATAGAATCATGAAACTGGACTGATCACTTACACCAACACAATAAACAATCAATTATCACACATTTAATACAGAGCAATAAAGATAGTAAGTAGGTAAGTAAGTAGAAGACAGAAAGATTTGAACAAGCACAGATAGAGAGCGTGTTGTTGATTATTTTAGAAATCAGTAGTGCAACGAGAGAGAAATCAAACTGAAAACGATTGAACAATTGAACAAAGATGGGAATTCGAAATTTTCCATGTCCATAGAGAGATTAAGTCAGCCAATTGTCAAACTAATAGACTGATGAAACTACTAAAACAGAGATGAAGTAATTTCAACAACAACTTGCAAGCATACTACTACTTACTGCTGACAGTCTTCATAGCAAGACGAAAAAATTGTGTCCAGCATTCAAACTGATAGAGGTTAGTAAGTAAAACAAAATAGCAGTGATCCGATGCAGATGTGAGGGCGCGGATTGGCAAAGCGAGGGCTGCATTTCTATAGTTGAAAAATATCTGGAACTCCAAACAACTTTCAACCAAAACCAAAATCAGGATTTTCAATACAAATGTCAAGACAGTTCTACTGTATGGAACGGAAACCTGGAGAACTACGAAAGACATCATCCAGAAGATACAAGTGTTTATTAACAGTTGTCTTCGCAAAATACTTCGTATTCGTTGGCCAGACACCATCAGAAACAACCTACTGTGGGAGAGAACAAACCAGATTCCAGTGGAGGAGGAAATCAGGAAGAAGAGGTGGAAGTGGATAGGACACATACTAGGAAAAGCACATGACTGCATCACAAGATAAGCCCTCACATGGAACCCTCAAACTGAAATGGAGAGAGGAAGGCCGAATAACACATTACGCCGAGAAATAGAGAAAGATATGAGAGGAATGAACAAACATTGGACAGAACTGGAGAGGGAAGCCCAGGACAGAGTTGGTTAGAGAAAACTGGTGGGCGGCCTATGCTCCATTGGGGGTAACAGGCGTAAGTAAGTAAGTAAGTAAAAAGATAAAAGCCACTGAATACAAACTACACAACTACTTACATTTCAATGTACCATGTATATTGACTGGTAGTATAACCACTAAACACAATACTGTAGTGATTGCTGTGTAAATAATTAAATATGCATGAAATCGAAGATATTGTACAGCATCACTGCCTGCTTTCAATTGTAAATCAGCTGATCTGCATGTAAAAGATTCGTACCAAAAAAAAAATCAATACAAAGTTCATATTATATATTATGCGAGAATATTGTTGGCAAATCTATTTTAAAACAAACAACAGTAGATTGGTAATGTGTTTTAAATCAACGATTCATTTTGTAGATGACATTGACAAAAAAAAATCTTGTGGAAAATACCGATATATCACAAAGAATTGACTATAGTTGAACGAGTCAGTGGATAACAACAAGTTCATGAGTTAAACTCCATGCGTTTTCTCAATGGATGTCAGAAATTGATGTCATTTTGTAAATCTCTCTCCGTTGACATGTCATTTTATACAAGCAACGCGTAACACATCGAATGTTTTCATTTTACAAAGAAAAACATATATGAATGCTGAGATCGATTTGACTTTTGAGAAAAAAGGGGTTAAATTAACGATTGACCTATCTCTCTCTCTCTCTCACTCTCTTATCGCAGAATAACTGAGTGAACAATGTTGACATGAAGCAAAGATGCGATATTGATTCACCGACTGAACATGCATCACGTATATTTAACCAGTGCCTATTTCTATCGGTAATGTTAGATGGGGTGGAAGTATAAACTGGGAGGAGACAGACAGACAGATACAACACAGAACTTCGTACGTAAGTACATCAGTTCAGGTTGTTATGCCCCATCAGCACAGAGACGCAACTTTCAGTTCAAATCCAACAGTGATAGCAATAATAGAATTATTAGCAGTGATGGAGAAGACTAGGGAGCGAAGAGTTGATTCAAGAAGTATAATTCAGTAAGATAAATTTAGAAGGAGAGAGACATTATGGGGAATGCAGAAGGTTAGAATTTCATAGTACACGAAGAGTGGATGCACCTGGGCCACTGCAAACGATTCTGAGCCATGTCGTCCAACATCTCTAACCATTGGTGACTTTCATCTCGCGGACACCAACCAGGTAGCCTACATCTACCAACATGACTCAGTCCACTTGTCAGTGACTTCATGGATTTCTGCCATGTTTTGGTTTGGCCGCCCCTAACTTTCTTCCAATCTACTCCTACACCACAAAACATAGCTCGTCGAGGCAGTCGGTGGTTAGGCATACGTAACACATGTCCCAACCACCTCAACTGATGAGGCTTCGCAACTTCATCTATTGATTTGCCATCCCTATCTAGCACCCGCTTCCTAACGACAGCATTGTTTACTCAGTTGTTCCAGGATACACGAGCAATGCTTCGGAGACACCGATGATCGAAGACTAGTAACCTACGAAAGTCCTCTACTCTTAAAGGCCATGTTTAGTAGGACGGAGCAAACTACTGCACAGTAAACTCGTCCTTTGGTTAACAAACGGATATCTCGCCTGCGCCATAAGTGACGCAGGTCGACAAACGCCAATTGAGCCTTCTGTATCCGTGCTGAGAGGAGGCAAATTAACCACAACTAAAAAAAACGAATTCAGTTCATAAAGTCGTTCATTGCTGGTGGATGTGATCTTGTCAGTAGATACAGATTGTCTAGTTACAGTTTGCGCAACAACCGCCGAGATCGATGATACGTCGATGATCACGTTGGGTGGTGATATGACCGAGAACAAGTCATAATCAAGTCACATTTATTTACATATTTAGTTACATTATTCATTCCAGTCATACATACACTCTCGGTATATATTTTTCAATTCCTTATTCTCAATGTCTAAATCATTATTCACATTCTCATTAGCTATTTATTACACTGGCCTTATAGATTCCTTTTGTTGTTCGTTGTATTCATTTCATCTCATCGGATTAATGTGACATAAGAAACTGAGTTAAACAAATATAAGAAAAATAATAGTCTGAGTAATTATTTATTCTTACGAAAAAGATATTCTATGTTAACCTTTCATCTGAAATATTGTGTTAATCTCATATTTCGTATTGTATGTTCACTTGATGATAATTAACATTATTTTTTATCATTTACTTTCTTGTTAATTTAATTTTGTTTTATTTGACAGTGAAATTTCAATTATTCTTGCATATATATGATATGTATGTATGTATATGAAATATGGAATGCACCTGCTACTACTCTACAGCATAATAAGCGATAACAAAACGGTACCAAAAGGTTCCTCAACATTCTATATCAACCGCTATTGTTTCAAAGTACCACACACAGAGGTTCACACACACATACACACACACGCCCTATTCAACAGTGTACACAAGAAGAAATAAATAGGTATAATTATGAATAAGTTGGCTCATATTTCATATAATCACATACAATAAAATATGGCCACCCCGGACACATTGGCTGACCATTTGGACAATGGAATCTGTTTCACTTTTTGAACGCACAGTTACGACAAATACGCAACTATTTACGCATTAGTCAATTTGAAAAATTGAATATGCTAATATTAAGTAAGAATTTAGATAAACTATGAGCTTTGATCATCGGTAAACAGTAACACGTCAATATGTTTCATTTACTAGCTCTCAACTAACTTGAAAAATCTTTTTGAAAAGATGAATTGAATAGACAACTATAGTTTTATAATTAATTAGTAAGCTTACAATATTTCTGAGGTGTAATAAAATGAAAAGCTAACTAGACGGCGAAATAAAAGTAAAAATGAAGGTTAGTTCACATGAAAGAAATGTATTGATGAAATAAAAAAAAACAGAAATTTAAACAACAATTTACAAACGGTAGTGTTTTCACAAACAGATCTTCATTAGACTCTAATGGCACAGTGATGCCTATAAGCACATATTTAAAATACATATATGTGAAAGCAACCTAGGCAGTTGATAATTAGTTTTTGAAAGCATGAATCGATTAATGTAAGACCAGCATTAGAAACCTGGAAGCATTGGACAGCTGTTTCGTCCTGGTATGGGATTCATCAGCAGCGTGCACCTACGACTCCTGCAACTAGCAGGATTAGACTCAGGATCTCCGGGTCTTGCACGCACTGTATTAAAGTTAACATACTTCTTTAAACAGTCAGAGAAGAATCAATCATTTAGGGACTGACTCAACATCCATGAACAGATGAAAACGAGACAGCCTTGTTATAAATTGTTATGTTCGTCACTAGGTACGCTTGAAGCTATTACGAGTTCACCTTAGTCGATAAACGCGAACGAGACAATTACCAGCGTCCAGATAGGCTACCTTGAATCCCAAGCTGAAGATAGAAGACTTTGTAAGTGTAGAAAGTATATTCTACAAACACCCAGCAATCACAATACTATCAAGCACACGACTCTCGTTTATTTATACAACATAGAAACGTCTTTGGGACAGTTATGAAAATAGCACACTAAAATACACAGCAGCCAATCACAGCCATGGATGGACTTTCCTGGTGGGAAATGAAATCTCAAGGTCAACTGATCAGCCCATGCTGGCAAACGTAAAATCCAAAACTGAGGCATTTATCAAGTAAGTTCTGGGGATCTAACATCTCCAACATGGACATGTACATATCCATATAAATAAGTACATTGAGTAACTTACGTTAACTTGAAATAATTAACAATCCATGATAAATAACCCTAAAAGAAAGAAAAAAAGGTAGTGAGGAAAACGATTCGGAGAATAAAAATTTACATTACGGGGTTGTGAAGATTGTTAAGTTACACATTTTTGAAACCGTGAACCGATCAATGTTAGACCACCATTAGAAACCTGGAAGCACTGGATGGCCGTTAGACATTAACACCGTTAGATACCGGCTCAGTGGTCTATTGGTTAGTGCGTTCTCGCACAATACCGAAGGTCCTGGGTTCGAATCCTGCGGGGTGCAGGAGTCGTGGATGCGCACTGCCACTGAGGAGTCCCATACCAGAACCACGAAACGGCCGTCTTCCAGTGCTTCCAGGTTTCTTCTAATGGTGGTGATCTAACAATGATCGGTTCATGGTTTCAAAGCATAAAAATTTA
The DNA here is from genome assembly GCA_944470395.2 of Schistosoma turkestanicum. Taxonomy (NCBI): domain Eukaryota; kingdom Metazoa; phylum Platyhelminthes; class Trematoda; order Strigeidida; family Schistosomatidae; genus Schistosoma; species Schistosoma turkestanicum. Next base: position 11,142,485 of record OX103972.1, read on the forward strand.
GAAAAGAACAGCTTACATGATCATTAGTAGATGGATTTTGTTCTCCACCACTATCTGTGGAAGCATTATCACCAACAGAATAAGCATCATTTAATTCTGAAAATATAGTCCACCTGAAGAATGGGGAAAAAGAAAAAAAGAAAAAATGATCTTCTACTATGTATGTATGTATGTATGTATGCACTGAATGAAGAAACATGCATGACCTAATTGAAATTTGAAAGCATACTGCTATGCAATGCAATGCAATGCAGTGTACTTTTACGTCGAGACCACATAGTTCGGTGTCAAGCCTTCTACCCGAATTATTATTATTCACTAGCTTTTTGATCTTGTCAATCATTCGTCACTCATATCTTGACTATTTTTTGATTCAGTGTGTGTGTGTGTGTGTGCCTATCACTTCGCTTATTGCATGACTGGCCTATTTTTGTCTGAATATAAGTCTTGAGTCATGTCTCATTACAGTGAGTTGGTACGCTGGCCTTCTCCACTTCGCTTCGCTCTGATTGTATGCTTTTCATTCTCGTCTACCTGCTTAAATGAATACATGAATGATTGTTTGAAACAAACTCACCCAACCGAATCCGTATTTGGCTTTTAATTACCGCCGTCGCGCAAACGAGTTCCTTATATGTATGATATATACGCAGACTGAAGGGAAGATTAATTTCATAATCACATATTCCACTAGTTATAAATTATGAAGTCATATCACTGGCCCGACGAAGAACATAACGCAGCCTACAATACATCATGTAAGCTATAGGTTTTGATAATCAATATATTCAAACTAACAGTCATATTTTGTTGGACAACTTAGTCAGCCAAGTCGACATGGTCGGGCATTATAGCGCAATATGTAAATATGGAAAATTAAAATTGATGAAACTGTTCATCTTTACCTATTGAAGTGGCTAGGATATGTATCACGAATGTCTTATTAATCACTGGCTATCTCAATTGATGATGTTAGATGGTGTAGAAGTAAACAGAAAGAAACTGAATAGTGACTTGATCAGAAACAAAAAATTCAGTTTATGAGATCATTCACTGTTGGACTCAATCACACACATTAACTAGTTAAAATTTGCAAGCTGCCGTAGTGTGAGCAACATTTACATGGCTACCTAATTGTTTTTCTATTTGTTCTTGAAATATACTCGTAGCTATTTTATCAGTTCTTTATGTTGACAAGGTGGGGTCAAATAAATCACTGTACTGGGATCCTGTATGCGCGTTTCGGAGACGTAGAATACATATCAATGGCGCGAGATTCTAAAGTCCTGGCTATGGAAGCCTGTTGTTATATTAGCCACAAGGTTCGAACATTAAAAGCGACAACATGTGTTATAGAGTGGTGTTTCAAGACACCAGGAATAACATTGCGTTTATTCGAATCATTAGCACTAGCAATGCAAAGTGATAAACATATGCAAGGAAGGTTGTTTGTGGAGATAAAAGAGTAACTAAGAGGTGAATCAAGGATTATATTATAAGCAATATGACCTGTTGTGTTGTTAGGGGTATGAGTGAGGTTTTCACTTGCTAAATGTTCACACCGTAAAAGGATATCTCTCATTGAGAGGAACGAAGGAAAGCCGGGTTATTGGTGATCTCAGTAATGTGGGAACAAGATTGCAGATCTCAAAGAATAACTGCTTGGGAAAGCACAGACTTTTTACGGCGATTTTCGATATGTTGGTTTCGCACTTCATAGGACCTTATCGCCAGAGATGAAAATCAATGGGGTAAGGCGTTGTGTGACATTTTCAAGATCAAACTTTTATAACTCTGTTCCTTTAGTCTTTAGAACGCAGCACTGCTGCTATCACACTCCTCCATAGTCAGCATTATAACTTCACCCCCAGACCTTAGGTTGCTGTTTTTAGTCTTATCGTTCTCCAATCAACCTGTCTGGTATGATAAGACCTAAAGGAATATGTGTTCCAACCAATATAGCTCGATCGGATCATCACAATAAGCATTCCCGACCATCACGTTATAGTTGATACTACGGTCGGGAAGCGCTGTACATAATTCACGCAAGTTAAGGTAAAAAATATTTGTAAACAAAAGAATACTTATTATGATTCGATGTCATTTAAAAGCGTCAGTTCTACTGTATGGAGCGGAAACCTGGAGAACTACGAAAGTCATCACCCAGAAGATACAAGTGTTTATTAACAGTTGTCTACGCAAAATACTTCGTATTCGTTGGCCAGACACCATTAGCAACAACGTACTGTGGGAGAGAACAAACCAGATTCCAGTGGAGGAGGAAATCAGGAAGAAGCGGTGGAAGTGGATAGGACACACACTACGAAAAGCACCTAACTGCATCACAAGACAAGCCCTCAATTGGAACCCTCAAGGCAAAAGGAAAAGAGGAAGACCAAAGGACACACTACGTCGAGAAATAGAGAAAGATATGAGAGGAATGAACAAACATTGGACAGAACTGGGAAGGGAAGCCCAGGACAGAGTTGGTTGGAGAAAACTGGTCGGCAGCCTATGCTCCATTGGAGGTAACAGGCGTAAGTAAGTAAGTAAGTAATGTAACCGTACACAGATCTCAACTATAAAAGAAGTAACACATTTTACTAGTTGTAATAAATAAGAAAATAAAAACCATGTATTGAACAAACCTATTTTTCCTCGGTTGAAAAATAGCCATACGCCCATAGTCCCATGCAAGTTTCCTTAACAATGTAAATCCGGACATAAGAACCTAGACATGTGGTGAACAAAACTTTCAATGAAGTGTGACATACCACCCAACCAACAACGTTTAATAATAAATTGTACGGTATTCCTTCATAACCGGGTATAACCCTGCTTTTATTAGCATATGTATTAACGCGATCACAAATAGGTGCAGATGACATCTTTGTAATTTGATCTAGAAATAGGTTTTAAGAGCAAAAGTGAAAAAAATAATAATTTATCCCTGTAATAGATCTAGAGAATGCAATCAAATGAGAAAAATTATGAAAACCATACGATCAGATCATTTGAAATATTATACTACACCTAAATACACTAAACAGTTCTGACAAACGTCTTCTTAAAATTGAACTAAGTAGGTGATGAGTCATGCACAATACTGTAAGATATAAAAATCAAGTAACTGGAATGAATGAGTGTCGCAAACTGACCATCCCTTCATTCTGTTTTAAACAAGTTCCAATATCGGTAAAAGAATGCATGATATGGAAGCCATTGGGATGACATTTTATTCAAACCATCGAACTTGATATTTTAAGACGATGACACCAAGTGAGTTATCGTTAAAGTGCCAGAAACACATATTGCCAAACCTTCACATAACGAACATGGTGTTACTGCTGAATGTCAATACCGGATAGAATGATGATCGAAAAGGTTGGCTCCAGGATCCTGAAGGAGCAAATGGCCTATGAAGCTATCACCAGCTACCACGGGTCTACATCACCTGGCGTCGCTCTGTTATGTTGTGGATTAAGACTGTGGATCCAAGGCTCAAGGATTATCTCCTTAAGAAAAACATCAGCTTCGGTTCGGGCACCAGAGGAGCATACCAGCCCTCGAGAAAATTGAACAACCTGGAAAACTTATGCTCGCTTCACATCACATTCTCACAAATTACGCTCACGATTGTTTGGCACCATTTGTTTTTACTATACACTGAGTTACTTCTAAGTTACTTTGGAGTGCCAGGTTAAGAGATGTTTTTCCCTATGCATAAAGTTTGTTTGCTAGGAATAAGCGCTTATCTGAGCACAGCTGCAGCAGACGGTCGCCGTTTTCTGTTCTTTGAGCCACGACATCATAACATCCACCAAAGTGTCTTTCATTTTCACTCAGTCTACCTACATGAGCATTAAAGTCACCAGCCATTATTACAACATCAGAGCGCCTAACTTTTTGCAGGAACTCTGAAAGCTTTCTGTAAAACTCATCTTTTATCTCGTCTGAACTGCAGTCAGTGAGAGCGTAGTCAGAGACAACAAAGAGGCAACGGCGTGTCCCTATCTCTCCGAGTCCTTACTGTCCCGTTCAGTCTGACAGCGCACAAGTGACTATCTACTGGGATCCAGTCTAGGAGCGCTAGTTATACTCTAGAAATGCATGTTATACTTACAGCAGCAGCAGGGCTTCCAGATACACGAAGAGTAAATCGAAGTGCTTCTTTATTTTGACAAGGTGAAATCAAACTGATGACTTTACTTGGATCCTGTAAGCGCGTTTCCGAGACGCAGCACACATCGATAGCGCGAAATTCTAAAGTCCTAGCTAAGGAAGCCTGTTGTCCTGTTCGATACGATGTCCGGACATTAACAGCTCCAGCACGTAATTCAGAACGGAGTTTCATGAGGCCAGGAATAACGTTTCGTGAACTCACATCGTTTGCATTGGCGGTGCGGGTTGATAAAGAAATCTGAGAAGAGTTAGTCGTGGAGATAAGAGGGATATTAGGGGGTGTAGGAAGGATTTGAATTTGACTAATTTGGTCTCGCGTGCTGTTACGGGTATGAGGGGGGATGTCACTTCCCGGACGCCCACACCGTGGAAGGGTGTTTCTTGAGGAACTTGAAAAGGAAGGTCAGTCAGTCGGTCAACAACAGCATAGAACTTCGTACGTACGTACATCAGTTCAAGTTGCCAGACCACATTGTCAGTTCAAATCTCATAGTAGTAGAAGTATTAGCAGTACTGAAGGGGATATTAGGGTTCGAAGATATGATTCGAGAGATAAAATCCAATGAAATAAATTTAAGGAAAAAAGATAAAGGTGATGAGGAATGCATAAGAGTAGGACTTTGAAGGAGACAAAAAATGGATGCACCTTCCACATTGCAAACGATTTTGAGCCGTCATTCGAAATCGCTAATCATCGATTACTATCATTTCATCAACCCCAACCACGTAGTATACACCTACTAACATGACAGTCCACTTGTCAGTGACTTGAGGGACTTGGTTTGGAAGCCCCTAGCTTTCTTCCGGCCTACAACTACACCACAAAACATTGCTTGTCGAGGAAGTCATTTGCTGGGCATACGTAAAACATGTCCCAACCACCACAGCAGATAAATATTAATCACCTCATCAATCGATTTCCTGTCCTTCCCTAATTCCGTCGCGTAGGCTTTTCATCAGCCTGTGCTTCATCCCTTATCTTGTTCAGAGCTAGGGGCAAATAGTTTCCACACATCTATAATTTCAGTGAATGCTAATAAAATCCACTGCTTCTCCTTAACCATTTGGTTTACCTTTCCAAGATGCCTAACTGTTTCTTAGTTGTTCTTGAAATATATTCTTGGCATTTTCATCGTTAGGTAGATCTTTGATTAGTTTCCTGTCTTTTTTGCGTCCAGACGGCTGCAGACAAATACGTGCTCGCACTAGA
>OX103972.1:11148375-11158375 GCA_944470395.2 Schistosoma turkestanicum
TGAAAAAGAACAGTAATGATTACTCTTAATAATTATTACATCGTAGCGCCGGAGTAGGTTGGAAGAGAACTAGAGGCAGCCAAACTAATACATGGCACAAATTCATTAAGTCATTGACAACTGGATTGAGTTATGGTTATAGATGTTAACTACCTGGTTGAGATCCATGAGGTGATGGTAATCGATGGTCAGAGACGTTCAGCAACATTTCTGAAAATCGTTTTCATTAGCATAAGTGCATCCACTGTTTGTGTTCTATCAAGTTCTTGCCTTCAGTATTCATCATCACCTCTATCTATCTCTTTCTAAATTTATCTCATTGGACTATACTTCTTGACTAATACCTTCGAACCGTGATCTTCTCCATTAGTGTTAATAGTTCTACTTCATCTACCGAAATGGAATTTGAATTGACAATTGCGTTTGTGTGGTAATGTTGTAGTGAATGAGAACACAGGTGAGGGCAACCGAATTGTATTTAACGAAAATTACAGAGTTACTCAGTAAAATTGGAAAGCCATATCGTAAATCGTTCATTTGCAAAATATCAGTTCATCATATCGAACTGGACTGTTCCTGTTGCAAAACATCAATCCATTGTCTGACATTTCACTATTCATGCGTTTCATACAAATTCCATTGTGTTCTTCTAACTCTTCCTTTCTTGATCTTCCCCCATCTTCTGCTGCCAGACATTACGTTGACACTCACGTCATATACTACTTATAAGTAGCTCGCACCACAATGTGATATGGCCACCTGAACATATGTACGTACATACGTACGAAGTACTAAGTTATTGATGACTGGCTGATGCATTGATTGTTATTATTTCATTTATTAATAAGACGCTATTTATTTTTTTAACGAAAAATATATACACCCGGAATTTGTTGAATGAATAAATAATGATGTAAGATGTTGGTAATCAAGAAAAACGAAACTGTAGTCCAATTTGTTTTTTTATCACCGAATTTCAATTTGTGATTCCAATTCAACTGTTTTTATTATCATTCATGAGTATATATATGTATATACAGACACTGGATTTTGATGTTCATTTAGAATTCCCTGTAATTTACATTGTACATGTTAAATAATGCATAGATTTTTCATGTTATTGATAAAAATTATTTAGATGTGATTAACAAATGTTTTATCGGAGTGTTTGAATACAAGACTGTGTGTGTGTGTGTGTGTTTAGACTTTCTCATTAGTCATAATGGAATAGTGAGATTGTTTTCCAGCTGACTCTTGTTCTCATTAACTTTCTAGATAAGTATATGAATTCATTTGGAAGGGTTTTGTGGAAGTTGGCGGTTATTTTTAGGTTGTAGTTGTCACAGATTGGGTGTATCATTGGAAATTAGGGAACATTGAACTGGAACTTTGAAAGAAATTCATCTGTAACGAATTCTACAGTACGAAGTAGTTGAATTGGTTAGATTTTAAACTTTGAACCCCCAATTTCTCCGCTTAAAACATTCCACGATATCAGTCAGTCAGTCAGTTACAATGTAGAACTTCGTACGTAAGTACGTCAGTTCAAGTTGCCATACCACATATGCACAGAGACGCAATTGTCGATTCATATCCCATAGTGGTAGAGGTAGTAGAAGTATTAGCAGTAATTGAGAAAATTAGGATTATTAAAGAAGTATAATTCAGTGAGATAAGGTTAGAAAGACAAAGGTAGAGGTGTTGACGAATCCAGAAGATTAGAACTTGAGAGGAAAAAAAGAGTGGATGCATCTGAGCCATTGCAAACGCTTTTGAGCAATGTCATTCAAGGTCTCTAACCATCGGTGACTTCCGTCTCGTGGACCCCAACTAGGTAGTCCACACCTACCGACATGGCTCAGTCCACTTGTAAGTGACTTTATGGATTTGTGCCATGTTTTGGTTTGGCCACCTCTAGCTTTCTTCCAACTTACTCCTACATCACAAAACATAGCTCGTCGAGGCAGTCGGTGGTTAGGCATACGTCACACATTTCCAAATCACCTCAACTTATGAAGTTTCAATACTTCATCTATTGATTTGCCATCCCAACCTATTACTCGTTTCATACGATATACTGTATTTCGTCTCTGATTGACATGAAATACAGTTAACGACAATTCCGTTTCATCTAACTAAATAAAACTGGTCTCTAGTGTCCACCTCAGTACTTAAAACCGTTCACTGAATTTCAAAGTGACATAAGTTCATGAATTCATTGACATTTGATTTACGCGGAATCGATATGTGTAAGCACACTAATCGATTAAGTTCTGTACGGTAATCATTAGAGTGCTCAGAGACATTGGATGATATGACTGATAATCGGTTTCATTGTTACAAATTCATTCATTACTTGTTTTCCTTGAGAAGAGAAAGATGAAAGTCATGAAGAGTTTATATTCGAATTTGTATTATGGGTCTACTGAGTTGGGAAGGTTACGATTAGGCTTGAGACAATTGGTAGATGTGACAAATAGATGAATCTTTGGTTATAGTTTCGTGTGTAATACTATTTATTCCCTGTGCGCAATCATGACCAAAGGCCGCACTAATCGAACCCAGGACCTGTAGTTTCATTCACGAACACTTAACTTACAGATCAATGAGCCGACATCCAACGATGTTCATGTCTAACTTCAATTAGTCTAAGGATTTCGTACACAACCTCGTGGATACGAACTGCTGAAGAGTTACATATTAGTTAGAAACGGCCTTCTAGTGCTTCCAAGTCTCCAATGCTGGTCTAACAATGATTGATTCCGCGATTCCGAAATAATCATCTTGTAATAACTACAACATGAAATACTAACAAGACAGTATGTAGTGGAGAAGAACGCAGGGTTACAGAGTTACTCAGTAAAATCGGAAAACCATATCGTAAATCGTTCATTTGCAAAATATCAGTCCATCCTATGGAACTGGACTGTTCCTGTTGCCAAACATCAATCCATTGTCACTATTCATGTGTTTCATACAAATTCCATTGTTTTCTAACTCTTCCTTTCTTGATCTTCCCCCATCTTCTGCTGCCAGACATTACGTTGACCTTCACGTCATATACTACTTATAAGTAGCTCACACCACAAGTAATGAATTGTTCTCATTTCAGTATGATGAAAATCTACATTTTGTCAATTAGCAAAAACAAGAACATAGAAATTTTCTCTGCATTAATTTTGTTATGTTAACTATACAACAATTCAATCATACTTATCGAGAGTAATATTTACATGACGTAAAAAATCATCTCATGTCATAATAATAAACTGCTTTTTTTTTTTTCTGTGATATTAGGCAACATAGAAATGAGCTAATTGAATTTTCTAATAACTAGCTAGTTCATGATAATCCGTTTTTTTTTTCTGTAATTACGCAATATTCTTTTATCATCTATGTGACGTGCAATATATTATGATTGCGTTACGTAACACCTCAATTAGTAATAATTAATTGTTGTACATATAGTATATATGTGTATATCTATATATATATATGAGTGTAGAGCTGTGATAAGAAACTAATGAAGAAAATTCTTCTTCTGTTTGTTTACCATGATTTCAATCAAAATTCTGTAGAGAGATTATTGGCACAACATTGAAAAATTCCCTAATCTCACATAGTTTATAATCGGTGACGATGTGTCCAAATGTTATTTCGAATCAACGATTTTATTACTATGGCCAATGGTCTGTACGTCGATTTAGACAAACAAACTAGTTGTTGGGAATGTTAGATCCTCAGAACTCGCTTGATAAATGCCTTATTTTGGATTTCATGTTTGCGAGCATAGGCTGATCAGTTGAACTTGAGATTTCATTTCCCACCAGGAAAGTCCATGGCTGTATTTGGCTGATGTGGTATTTTAGTGTGCTATTTTCGTAACTGTCTCAAGGACGTTTCTATGATGTATAAATAAACGAGAGTTGTGTGGTTGATTGTATTGTGATTGCTGGGTGTTGTTGTAGAATACACTTTCTACGCTTACAAAGCCTTCTGTTTTACAGCTTGGGATTCAAGGTAGCCTACCTAGACGCTGGTTCATTGTCTCGTTTGCGTTTATCGACTAAGGTGAACTCGTAACAGCTTCAAGCGTACCAAGTGACGAACCATAACACTAGTATAGCATGAACAATGAATATTTCTGACAAATTTGTAGACTACTTACTACATGGGGGCTAACCCAATTTAGTATTTAGTAATGTTGTTGTCACACGCACACACACACACACAAGGTTAAGAAGTTGAGATGTAGAAAGAAGTTGAAATGCTGATGGTATTATTAGTATCATTAACAATGAAAGCTTCAGATTATTTCAACAAGAATATTTAACATTAATGAGATAACATGTAATATTCAGATTGGCAATCTAGTTGATGTGGGTATACCAACAGTAATGAGTTATTATTTTATGGAATCTTCTCATCTAATATACTGTATTACTATCCACCAATGCACTTCACTTATTTGTAATTTCACTGAACCAGACCAAATCGTAAAATCCATACATTTTATCACTGATTATTGGATTTGATAATATTGGTAAGTGCATTCTACTTAGTCAAGGTTCACATACTGATCTTAACTAATGGTTAGAGAATTTGAATGACATGACTGAGAATTGTTTTCACTGGGACAAATTCATTCACTCTACTCGTAGATCCTTCATTTTTCAATTTATAATTCAAAGGATCAATTCCTTTTCCTCTAATCATAGTGTCTATACCATTAGTGTTCACGTCTGCTTTGGTATTGATTTTAATAATTTCATCTCTCTCTGTTTTGATGTATTCTGGTGAACTGGATCGATGAATCGGATTCTAGATGGCTTATAATTGGTTTTTTGCAGACAAAATTTCCCCCAACATAAACTTTATCTTCTAATGAAGTATAATTCAGTTCTTATTTTTATCTCTTCAATTAACTATGAAGCAAGTTAATCCAGTGTCGCAACGTAAATCAGCAATGAAAAGATCATTACAATCAATCACTAATAAGATTGGTAAAAGTAATCAATCGATAGCAGATGTAACAGCGAAAATACCAAGGAGTTGAACATTAAATCATTGAATCATTTATCAAAACGAAAAGTGGATGATAAATTGATAAGATTTTGAGTTGTGATTTGTTTTTTCGTTATTTTTCTTGTTATTGTGTTTAAAAAATGAACATTTTTATCTTAGTTGACTTTTTCAAGTAGAATGAGTTGACTACTGAAACAATAAATAGTAATATAAAATGATGTGATAAAATTAGGTAATTTTTCCGTCGCATTATTTACTTCACTCCCACCAGTAAAGATTTATTCGGTTTCTTGTGACAATAAAGAGATTGATTAAGTCTGGTGATTGAATGTCAGTGGAATGAGTAAGTTTTTTAACTGAATATTTCATGTTAGAATTTATTTAACTCAAGTTACCTGTCATTATCGATCTGTTCAGTTGAATGGAAACAACAACATAACTAGGAACGTTTTACTCTGCTGTTGTCAATAAATTGGACGATGTGTTCTCATAGATAACTTCTAGTATTCAAAAGGTATTTAATATCTTAATTACAATGAAAAGAGTAAATGTGGTATCCTTAGCCTACTCAGGTTACGATATGGTTTTGTAAACGTCAGAATATGTGACGTGAAATTCATCGTCTCTCAAGAAATATCTCTCAAAGTGTTATGTAACTTTAGCGCTAATATGCTTGAATTTTTACTACTTAAAATAAGATCTTGGCATATTCTGTATTCAAGACTAGGATGCAAATATCATGGATAATGTCTGTCAAAAAGGTATATGTTTTCGATAACTTAGTTTAATTCATAAATTGTTTTGTGTTTACAAAATGAATTTTGTCCATCTTAAAATTCCTAATTAAACAAAGCAGTGCCAATGGTTTTCATTCTAATAAATAAAAAAAGATATTCTGAATAATATTTTAAATATTATTTCGCAGTATACTTTTAATTTTTTTTATTCACAGTTTAAATAAATACAATGTAGAACAGCCCATATAAGCGAACAATATTGTTGTTTTCGATTAGGTCGTCATCAGGCTTTACTCTCTAATACACATGAATATTTATCATGAAAAGGTTTAACCAATCAAAGCGATTCGAGTCAGTAACCACATCTGACCTACTATCGATAAAACGTTTGTTATCGCATTTTATAATTTTCTTACAACTATCAGTACTCACCTGTCTTCCCTACCATCAACTTGTACTTTTGCTTATTATGTGTGTAATGACGTAATCTCTGTTTCATTTCATTGTGATCATTGACTTATACATTGCTTTGATTTGGTTTAACATTTTCATCCTAATATTCATGTATATTGTAGAGTAAAGCCTGATGACGATCTACTCGAAAACAACAATACTGTTCGCTTATTATAATATGTGTTGTTCTAATTTTCACAATGGAAATCTTTCATATTCTTGAATACAAAGTAAACGTGGACAATGCACATCAATCTATAGAAGCCAAATGTAAATGAAACATTGTAGACATCCTGTTTAGAGGATCTGTTTTCGGTATTTGAGCTACCTGTTACGTCGACAATCAAGGTGGATCCGATGCAGATGTGAGGGCGCGGATTGGCAAAGCAAGGGATGCATTTCTACAGTTGAAAAATATCTGGAACTCCAAACAACAACCAACCAAAACCAAAATCAGGATTTTCAATACAAATGTCAAGACATTTCTACTGTATGGAGCCGAAACATGGAGAACTACGAAAGCCATCATCCAGAAGATACAAGTGTGTATTAACAGTTGTCTACGATAAATACTTCGTATTCGTTGGCCAGACACCATCAGCAACAACGAACTGTGGGAGAGAACAAACCAGATTCCAGTGGAGGAGGAAATCAGGAAGAAGCGGTGGAAGTGGATAGGACACACTCTACGAAAAGCACCTAACCGCGTCACAAGACAAGCCCTCACATGGAACCATCAGGGCAAAATGAAAAGAGGAAGGCCAATGAACACATTACGTCGAGAAATAGAGAAAGATATGAGAGGAATGAACAAACATTGAACAGAACTGGAGAGGGAAGCTCAGGACAGAGTTGGTTGGAGAAAACTGGTGGGTGGCCTATGCTCGATTGTGGGTAAGTAAGCCAGTACCTGTTACGTAACATCAAAAAAATACCTCTTTTAGTTTGTTGTAACATGTCAATTATGTCGATTAATTGCACAGTCTATTTAAGCGCTTACATAAAATAGTTTCCGACCCATCAGTTCACAAGGTAAAAAGCAGTACAATCCTCAACATCATGGTGGCTGTCAGTCTTCAAAGTAAAACATGAACGTTAATCAGATGTCAGTTCGTCAACTGCTTACTTCCATACTGCTAATCACCAGTTGATTTGTCAAGAAAACGTGACCAGTGGAGTTCAACCCTGTCGGGTGTAGGCAGCAACTACCAAAGGCAAACTGGTGAGGTCACACAAAATCCCTAGATCATTCAGAGTTAGACATTACCACTGTCTGATACCGGTCCAGTGGTGTAGAGGTTAGGCGTTCGCTCTCAAGACCGAAGGCCCCAGGTTCGACTCCTGCGAGGTGCAAGAGTCTGCGTGATATGGACCAATCATGTCTTTTGGATTTTGTCGCTTCTTGTCATAAATAGTGACGGTTTATTCTTCACAATAATTCAGTTATAAGGTAATAATTATTTTAATCACTTGCTTATACATGATTAATTATTATTATATTATTATTATATTTAATAATTAGATTCTTCATACGTACACATATTCTTCTCGTACAATGTTACTATTAGGCACCTCTCGGCCGTAGCTGATATCTTGATGTGGTGGTTAGGCTTGCCTATCGTCATGACGCAACCGAGCTATACTGGCTGGAACATATGTTCTTGTAGGTATAACCATACTAGGTAGGTCGATTGGAGAACGATGAAGCTAAAAGCAGCAACTCTAGGTCTGAGGGCGAAGTCGTATTGCTGATTGTAGATAGGAATGACAATAAGGTGGTTTCCTCGGACAACCAGCATCTGCAGCGATGCTTCTCATAAAAATGCCGTGCGTGACCGGCTTCAAGCAGTTGTGGGCAGTCGGCAACTGACATCCGCTCTCATATCTGTCGTAGGATCCAAAATGAGGTTTGGACTGAGAAAAAGCTGTATAGGTAGGTTAGATACGCGCCTTAACCAGTTGATATCAAAACAAGTGATTTGCGTTAATAACGGTTCTAATATTCATCATAAATATAAATTTACATCATTACCTAACAAATATTACCACTAAGCTATTCCACCAACAATTGTTCAATTAATCAAATAAATTATATTCTATCCCTTCTGGATAGATCAGATTCGTTCGACAGATAATATTTGATTGCTTTATAACACAGAGTGTTTCCTATTCTGAAAGAGTGTATCAATTCACAATCAAAATGCACAATTCCAGTTCAAGCAAGTAATCCAATCAAAAGAGGAACAAAGCAATATGGCTGTCTCCATGACTAAGTATCAGCTTAAACAACATAAATGCAGTTCAGAAAGAAACATAGAAACTCAGTAAAGGCAAAAGAAATAGAAACTATAATAAAATACAAATATTACCACTTCAAAATGGAATAAAACAGATTAACAAAATGTACAGCTGAAGAAATCTCAATAAGAACAAATAACAAATATATCGATGGAGGGATTTTCGGAAACAAAGCCTTCAAAAATAGATCTTACACCTGTAACAGCACAAAATAAACATCTCAACATGTAGTTGAGTTATTCACTCAATGAAGAATATCCATCAAAGTATTAACCACAACAATTAACTTTTTTCTCATATTCATTCAATCAGAAAATCAATTAACAACAACCTATTATTCACTGTGAATCAGTACTAATATTATTTTGGGTTTTTAACGGAAATCTACTATTCCATTGAACATTGAAACCGACTAACTAACTAACTAACTAACTCACTCACTCACTCATTGTAAAATGAATCAAGCTTATGATGATACCTATCAATTTCATACATCTATTTGTATGCTTGTGTTTATGTCAATAAAAATATACACATAGTTTTCTTTTTAGATTTGATTAATTTTCATGATAATTATGATTAATTTATGTGTGTTATTATGAATTAAAAATCTGTTTACATCTTTATTGAAAGAGAAAATAAAATACTATAAAATTCTATCAGATATGAGGGGGAAAAAAAGAAAATAAACGCAACTTTGTCAATAATCAAGCGTATTTCCTATTGATATATATATTAGTAATATATATAGTACCAATATTTATATATATATGAAGAATTCATTGTAAATTATAGAGGCATTGGTGTGTAGTTATTTTATTATTACTATTATTATTATTAGGGGTTCTTCACAGGAATAATCATCAAACATGGTTCACGTTTAATCATTTAGCTTCAAGTACATACATGTAGCTTGAAAAATTACAGAGTTGTAATTCAAAGGGTTTAGTTTTACTAATAATTTGGTTTATTGCTGGAAATAAATATAAAATGTTTTTATTTGTGATAAATTGCTGCATTGTTTCATATGCTTAAATTCATATATATATATATATATATATATATATATATATATATATATATATATATATATATATATTTGAAATCATGAATCAATCAATGTTAGACCACCTTCAGAAACCTGGAAGCACTAGACGGCCGTTTCGTCCTATTAGGGGACTCGTCACTGGCAGTGCGCATCCAAGATTCCTGCACCTCACAGGACTCAAACCCAGAACCTTCGGTATTGTGCGCGAACGCCTGAACACCGAACTACTGGACCGGCATCCAACAGTGTTAATGTCTAACTCTGATTGGTCTAGGGATTTTGCGCGACCTCACCCGGGTTCGAATCCTGTGAGGTGCAGGAATCTTGGATGCGTACTGCCAGTGATGAGTCCCATACCAGGTTTCTAATTGTGGTCTAACGCTGAGTGATTGTTGATTTCAAGTGTGTAAAAACACGAATCTCCAAAACTCCAACTGAA
>OX103972.1:11163375-11170875 GCA_944470395.2 Schistosoma turkestanicum
GTAGTAGTAGTAGTAGTAGTAGTAGTAGTAGTAGTAGTAGTAGTAGTAGTAGTAGTAGTAGTAGTAGTAGTAGTAGTAGTAGTAGTAGTAGTAGTAGTAGTAGTAGTAGTAGTAGTAGTAGTAGTAGTAGTAGTAGTAGTAGTAGTAGTAGTAGTAGTAGTAGTAGTAGTAGTAGTAGTAGTAGTAGTAGTAGTAGTAGTAGTAGTAGTAGTAGTAGTAGTAGTAGTAGTAGTAGTAGTAGTAGTAGTAGTAGTACGATAGTGGTGTATTCACCCAGCCAGCACACAATGAATCCAAGCACTCGAATCGCGTTTATTTTATACTCTATAGAGGACGTCCTTGGACAGTCACAAAAATAGCACACTAAATGACACAGTAACCAATCACAGTGAAGGATTTTGCTGGTGGGAAATGTGATCTCAAAGTCAATTGATATCGGTCCATGAAATGAATTTGGCGATTAACATTCCCAAAACACTTAGTATTCTGTAAATTGTATAATTTTATATTTTCATATATTCATTTATCTATGTTCATAGTTTTCTGGGATAATTGCTGTGCTCACTGAACGTGACGATGTAAATTGGCCTAATAATTGTTATTGTAAAACCTCAGGTAAATATACCTGGTTTATTGTTGTTTTACTGTTAAGTGTTTTACTTAAAAAAGATTTTAAAATATCGAGAAAATTTGAAAATTTAATCGTTATATTCATTGTTGTTGACCATTTAAATATATAATAGTAATGATTAGTAGAGTAGAAGTAGTGTGGTGCTCTGGTGCGAACTACTTATAGTAGTATAATAACGTGAGTGTCAACGTAAAGTGCTGGTAGCATAATACGGGGGAAGATCAAGAAAGGAAGAGTTAGAAAAACAATGGAATTTGTATGAAAACGCTACCGCTGAATAGTGACAAGGGATTGATGTTTGGCAACAGAACAGTCCAGTTCCATAGGATGAACTGATCTTTTGCAAATGAACAATTTACGATATGGTTTTCGATTTTACTGAGTAACTCTGTAATTTTCGTTAAACACAAATCGGTTGACCCACCTGTGTTCTCATTCACTACAGTAGTAGTAGTAGTAGTAGTAGTAGTAGTGGTAGTAGTAGTAGTAGTTGTTGTTGTTGTAGTAGTAGTAGTAGTAGCAGTAGTAGTAGTAGTAGTAGTAGTAGTGGCAGTAGTAGTAGTAGTATTGGTAGTAGTAGTAGTAGTAGTGGTAGTAGTAGCAGTAGTAGCAGTAGTAGTATTAGTAGTGGTAGTAGTGGTAGTAGTAGTAGTAGTAGTAGTAGTAGTAGTAGTATTTGATGTAGCAGAAGTAGTAGTAGTATAAGTAGTAGTAGTGGTAGTCATAGTATTCGTATTGGTAGCAGCAGAAGTAATAGTAGTAGTAGTAGTAATGGTGGTAGCAATAGTAGTAATGTTAGTAGTAGTAGTAGTAGTGTTAGTAGTAGCAGTGGTATTAATAGCAGTAGGACATAGTAGTATTATTAGTTTTAGTAATAGCAGTAGTATTAGTGGTAGTAGTAGTAGTAGTAGTAGTAGTACAGTTTTAGTAGTAGTAGTAGTAGCAGTATTAGTAGTAGTAGCAGTCGTGGTAGTATTAGTCGTAGTAGTAGTAGTAGTATTAGTAGTAGTGGCACTAGTAGTAGTAGTAGTAGCCGTATTATTAGTAGTAGTATTAGTAGTAGTAGTATTAGTAGTAATGATAATAGTAGTAATAGTAGTAGTAGTAGTATTAGCAGTAGTGATATTAGTAGTGTTAGTAGTAGTTGTGGTAGTATTGGTAGTAGCAGTAGTGGTAGTTTTGTTAGTAATAGTAGTAGTAGTAGCAGTACTAGTAGTAGTGTGGTGTGTGCTACTTATACGAACGATATAAGTAGTATAAGAATGGACGTGAAAGGAGATGTCTTACGGTCAGAAGAGGAAATCGGAAAGCAAATAGAGCAAAAGCAAGAAAGATTTAGAGCACCGACAGGAAGTAAAGGAAGCAACAGCAGGAATGGAGGAAGGCTGGAGCGTTGGAAGTCAGGACTCAAAGATGATGTGCAAATGGAGTGTTCAATGTAATGTTA
Source organism: Schistosoma turkestanicum (assembly GCA_944470395.2). NCBI lineage: Eukaryota > Metazoa > Platyhelminthes > Trematoda > Strigeidida > Schistosomatidae > Schistosoma > Schistosoma turkestanicum. The sequence continues at coordinate 11,165,454 of OX103972.1, forward strand.
TCGTTTTTAATTGACTAAGAGTGTAAATTTTCCAAATACAATCTATCGAGCCTGCCTCAGTCTTCTCAATTGGTGTCGCTGCCTCCACACATGATGAAGATTCCATGGCCTTGGGAGTTTGAAGACGGAGATGTAAGGAGCTTCTTGAAGGTGTTCGAGGCTGTGGCGGAGCTGGTCGGAGTCAAGGAACGGAAGGCGAAGGCGGTGGTGCTGGGGACTCTACTAAGAGGCAGGGCGAGAGCGGTGTACGATAGTGTGGAGGACGCTGACTGGAAGGCGGTGACGGAAAGGCTGCCGTTGGAGTTCGACAGCCCGGCGGATAGGCAGGACGCGCTGCAGAAGTTCCGAGAGGCGCGGCTGTCGGTGGACGGCGACCCACTCGTGCTGGCCGTGGAGTTGAAAAGATTGCTGCGCCGGGGTCTGCCGAATTTGGATGAGGAGTCGCAGGCACAGCTGCTAGCCTCGCAATTCATTGAAAGTGTGCCTGCAGAGATTGGCCAACAGTTGAGACTGGTGAACGCGGCACAACCAATGGACGTCACCGAGCTGGCGAAAGTAACAAGACAACTGATGAACTCAACAGTCGCCTCGGTGGCGTGTGAGAGACAGGCTGATGATGTCGTGAAGAAGATAGAAGAATTACAACGAGAGGTGGCAGCGTTACGAATAAAGGGTGAAAGAAATAATAAATGCTACATTTGCGGAGGAACCGGACATTGGAAGAGGAATTGCCCAACAAGACGAAGACGTAAATATTTTAGACCATACACAAGTTGTTCTTTATGTCTTTCGAAACTGGGGGTTTCGGCATTAGTAGATAAGGGGGCGGTCTATGCGAGAGTAGGGATAAACGAGCGAGAGGTAGTTTGCCTGATTGATACAGGGGCGGCAGTTTCGTTAATAGACAAAGAGCGGTGTAGAGGTATCAGGCCGAGTGCATTAGTTGTTAACACCATCGGCGGCCACGTGTTAAAAATCCTCGGAGTCTCAAATGATATCGTGAAAATCGGCAGTTCGAAAATACAGTTTCCCTTTGTAGTGACTACGAACTTGTCGAGACCAATACTAGGAGCAGATTTCTTGAGAGAAGTAGGAGCAATTATTGATACAAGAAGTAAGAAGGTGATTACAAAGTACGGCACACTGACAATACATGAAAGCAGCGAGGTGGCTGAGGTTAGAGTAGCAAAAGAGGACATTGGAAAGAAACAGAACATTAACCAGGTGCTCACAAAATATAAGAAGTTGTTCACGGGAGACGGAGAACCGTACGGGTTTTGTAATAAAGTCAAACATGAAATTCCGATAAAGAACGAAGAAGTAACCATCTTCACAACACGACGGGTCCCCGTACATTTGGAAGCTGAGATAAACCAGCAGGTACAGGAGATGTTAAAAGCAGGTATAATTGAAGAAGCAGATAGCCCGTACAGCTCACCGGTACTTTTGGTAAAGAAGCCAAATGGAAAGTATAGATTCTGTGTTGACTTTAGAGAACTGAATAACGTGACAGAAATAAAACCATGTGCAATGCCAACAATAGCGGAGACATTAGATCGTCTACAGAGTGCTACGGTGTTCACAGTGTTAGATTTACGGTCGGGCTATTGGCAGCTACCAATAAAAGACAGTGATCGCAGCAAAACGGCATTTATCGTACGGGAGAAGCAGTATCAATTTAAACGAATGCCCTTTGGATTGGCGGGCGCACCCTTTACGTTTCGAAGACTAATGACATTGCTGCTCAGAAACCTGGAGAATGTCGAGGTTTATGGCGATGATTTGGTCGTATATAGTCGTACAGAGGCAGAACATGTGAGGCACGTGGAGGCGGTCCTAAGGCGAATTGATGAGTTTGGTTTACGAATTAACAAAGACAAGTCTCAGATAGCGAAAAGAAGCGTCACGTTGCTGGGGCATAAAGTAGGCAATGGAGAAATAAAACCACTGCCGGAGAAGATTCTAACGATAAAGAATATTGCAGTTCCCAACTCAAAAAGGAAGTTAAGACAGTTCCTGGGAAGAGCGGCGTTCGACAGCAGATTCGTGAAGAACTTCAACGATATAGCAGCACCTCTATATAAAGTGCTAAGCAATGCGAAGTTTACGTGGACAGAGACCGCTCAACAAACTTTCGACCGAATCAAAGAGCTGTTAGATGACCGCCAAATGACGCTGAGACTGCCGGAACCCGAGAAGCCATTTACAGTGACCACTGATGCGAGCGATCACGGTATAGGTGCGGTCTTGAGGCAGTCTGACAGAGTGGTGGAGTATGCCAGCCGTGTCCTTACGCCGACAGAACAGAAGTATTCCACAGTAGAAAAAGAGTGTTTAGCGATTGTATGGGCGGTAGACAAATGGAGACCGTATCTACTGGGTCGGCGATTTCACATCGAGACGGATCATAAGCCCCTACAATGGTTAAAAACAGCAAAAGACCCTCGGGGGAAGTTGGCTCGATGGATGCTACGTCTGCAGGAGTATGATTTTAGTATCGGGCATGTGCCAGGGGAGGAAAATGTAATGGCAGATTATTTGTCAAGACCGGACACCGAAGCCGAACTTCCAGAGATAGCGTGTGCAGTTAACGGCCTAGAGGGAGATCCCCTAGAACTCGTCCGGCATCAGAAAGCCGACCCTAACCTTCGGGAGGTAATCAGAGTGATAAAAGAGGGAGAAGATGTTGACAAGAGTGGAACAGATAAAGAATTAACAGTGTTGCTGAGGCAGAAGGAGAGACTGAGAGTGAACGGATACGGAGCCTTGACCTGGCGGGATGATGACGAGAATTGGGTAGCAATAATCCCAAAAGATCTGCGCCAGGACATGATTCGTGAATGTCACCAGGTAGCGCACACAGGTATTGCACGGACAACTGATTTGCTGCGACAAAGTGCGTACTGGCCAGGTATGAGAGACGATGTTGCACGATATGTATTAGCGTGCCAGCGATGTCAACTAATGAAAGGGGATCGATGCATACGACCGCCATTGCAGTCAATTCCAGTAACAGCAGTTGGTGATTTGTGGTCAGTAGATATTATGGGACCGTTCCCACAGACGACAAGTGGTAACCAGTACCTGCTGGTGATGACTGAGCATGCCACACGATGGGTAAATGCCGTGCCGATGGCGGACCAACGTGCAAGGACGGTGACGGAAGCGGTAATGCGGCACATTGTGGCTGACTATGGGATACCAAAGATAATATTAACCGATCAAGGTCCCTGTTTCGAGAGTGATGAGTTCAAGTCCCGTCTAAAGCAGTTAGGTATCAAGAGAGTACGAACAACGCCGTATCATCCACAGACGAATGGGTTATTGGAAAGGAATAACCGAACGCTAAAGGAATGGCTAGCATCTAAAGGGGGTGACTGGGAGAAAGAATTACCATTAATCTTGCTGGCACATCGTGCCTCGGCACAGGGAACAACCAGGAAGTCACCGTTCCAGCTGATGTACGGCAGACGGCCGAGACTACCAACGCATGATAAAACCTGGCCGCAACAACAGAGATGGAATACAACAAGATTGAGAACAGAGCGGAGACAAGCAATCAGGAATGTGAGAGAGAAACAAATATCAGACATGGAGAAGTCAGAACAGGAGAGAAAGAACTGGAGACCGTTTGAAGTGGGAGACCAAGTGAAGTGTAGAGAACGGAAATGTACCACAGGAAGAGGGCCAGGGTCAGGTAAGCTGATCCCGAAGTGGGAGGGACCGTACGTAGTAACCGAGAGGCGCGGCGCAGTGTATACGATCCAGAAAGGAAACAAACAGAAACGCGTGAATGCCAGTGAACTCCAAAGGTGGTTCCAAGTGCGCCAAGAGGGCGAGCCACAAACACTGATAAAGAAGACGGCTGTACGGAGATCAGAAAGGCTGAGAGAGCGACTTGTTAAAGGGGGGACGAGTGTGGTGTGTGCTACTTATACGAACGATATAAGTAGTATAAGAATGGACGTGAAAGAAGATGTCTTACGGTCAGAAGAGGAAAACGGAAAGCAAATAGAGCAAAAGCAAGAAAGATTTAGAGCACCGACAGGAAGTAAAGGAAGCAACAGCAGGAATGGAGGAAGGCTGGAGCGTTGGAAGTCAGGACTCAAAGATGGTGTGCAAATGGAGTGTTCAATGTAATGTTATCGTTTTTAATTGACTAAGAGTGTAAATTTGCCAAATACAATCTATCGAGCCTGCCTCAGTCTTCTCAGTAGTAGTAATAGTAGTAGTAGTAGTAGTAGTAGTAGTAGTAGTAGTAGTAGTAGTAGTAGTAGTAGTAGTAGTAGTAGTAGTAGTTTTAGTGGTATTAGTAGTACTAGCACTCATATTAGTAGTTGTAATATTGGTAGTAGTATTAGTAGTAGTTGTTGTTGTTTTTATCAGTAGTTTTAGGTGTAGAAGTAATAGTAATAGTAGAAGTATTGATTGTAGTAGTAGTAGTGATTGTCGTAGTAGTAGTAGTATTAGTATTAGAAGTAGTACCAGTAGTAGTAGTTTTAGTATTAGTAGTAGTGGTAATAATAATAATATAAGTAATAGAAGTATATTGGTGGTAGTAGTAGTTTAGTAGTAGTTGTAATGGTATTACTAGCAGTAGACGTAGTAGTAATATTAGTCGTAATAGTAGTAATATTAGTCGTAATAGTAGTAATATTAGTAGTTGTTTGAGTAGTAGTAGTAGTAGTCGTGGTTTTAGTAGTAGTATTATCAGTAGCAGCAGTAGTAGAAGTATTAGTAGTAGTGCTATTAGTAATAGTAGTAGCAATAGTAGTAGTATTAGTAGCAGTTGTGGTAGTAATGGTAGTAGCAATAGTACTAGTAGTGGTAGTAGTAGTAGTAGTAGTAGTAGTAGTACTAGTATTAGTAGTAGTAGTACTAGTAGTAGTAGTAGCCGTATTAGTAGTAGTAGTATTAGTAGTAGTGGTATCATTAGGAGTAGTAGTAATGATAGTGGTAGTAGTATTGATATTAGTAGTAGTAGTAGTAGTAGTTGTAGTAGTAGTTCTGGTAGTAGTAGTAGTAGTAGTACTTGTGGTATTAGTAGTCGTAGAGTAGAAGTAATAGTAATAGTAGTAGTATTGATAGTAGTAGTAGCAGTGGTTGTGGTAGTAGTAGAAGTAGTATTAGTAGTAGTAGTAGTACTAGTAGTATTAGTTTTAGTATTATTAGTAGTGGTATTAATAGTAGTATTAGTGATAGAAATATTATTGGTGGTAGTAGTAGTAGTAGTAGTAGTAGTAGTAGTAGTAGTAGCAGTGATACTAGTTGTGTTAGTAGTAATAGTAGTGATATTAGTAGCAGTAGACCTAGTAGTAATATTGGTCGTAGTAGTAGTAGTAGTTGTGGTAGTAGTAGTAGTAGTAGTAGTAGTAGTGGTAGTTGTAGTGGTAGTAGTAGTAGCAGTATTAGTAGTAGTAGT
>OX103972.1:11180875-11222516 GCA_944470395.2 Schistosoma turkestanicum
AGTTGGATTTCTATGTATTTGAGTCGCTAACTCCATGCCCAAACCTTCTTCTCTCCCTAGCAGGGCTCCGGACGGAGTTAGGTTGTGTCACTGCTTGATTACAATTACGAAATTGTTGAAGACTATCGAGTCTCAAATAACTATTACGCAGTAATAAATCACTTCTCATAGCATAGTGTGTACTTATAAACAGCAGACATCATGACAAACTTGATACATTGAAATTAACCAATGGAAATCATATAGTTAGCCTTTTTAATTTTAGTCGACTCATTGAGTAGCTTGGCCATCACTAAACTTATCAATGATATTTCCATTACTTATGATATATTTCCACTCAACTAGTTACCATTTTTCAATGCTACTCACAAAATGGCGTATAAGTAGTATACAGCAGAGCGTCGCCTGGAAGTTGCTACCGGTGCGGATAGTCTGGAGTTCAAAATGTATGGCACAATCAGAGAGTGTTGAAGACCAGAGTCAATGCCAGCGAAGGCAGTCAGAAGTCTGCCTGTATTACGAATGAATGTTTCAAAATTATATATACACATTTCATAAAGAAAATGTGTTCTATCTAGTCTTGAGGGCATCGTTCATCATATTATGACCTTTGGCGGAGTTGAACACGTTTATTTAATCATGCAGCCTTCTAAACTCCATCATGGTTCATTATTCAATCGCCCAACTTGATCGAATTACAATATCACTAAGAAAATTTGTTTATTCACAGTTAGATTGTTAAATAAAATAAAAAAAACACCATTCAAATAAATTATCCATAACACGCCGTCCATATTGATTCAATTATCAATTGTCAAAAGCGAAACGTATGTGTACAAATTTCTTCTTTATTTGCACAGCATGTTTTCTGCATAATTTTCAATAATAATAATGATAATAATAATAATAATAATAATAATAATAATGATTGTTTTACTCAAGCAATATCCAATTCAATATTCAATTTTCTAGTAATTTATATTTATCCATGTGTAAAAAATGTTCAATTCATTAAGAAATATATATATATATATATATATATATATATATATATATATATATATATATAAATTTCTCGTTTTTTCCCTTCTGTTATGGATAATATTTACTATTTTCATGTCTAATGAAAGGCAGGTACTTGTTTTATGTTAGAAAAGTTGTTGTCAGTGGGTGGCAAGTTAATTGGATCATAATCAATTTTGTGTAGAGTTTATTTTTTGTTGTTGCTGTTGTTGAAACTTTACCAATTAATTATGTTATATGGGAATTTTATTGAAGTTTGTGCAATTTTTAGCATATTTTGCAAGCTGTATTGATTCTTCATCCACATTGTGTAAGGGTACATTGTGTAGATGAGAGTTTAAAGCTTAGACTTCTTTCCTATTCATAGGATAGTTTGAAAATATTTTTCTTGTGAAGTAAAAAGATTTCATCGGACTAAATATTGAACAGTAGAAAGAATGAAATACGCGTTTTATTAATATAAATATACAACGCGTCATCTTACTTACTTACTTACTAACGTCTGTTACCCCCAATGGAGCATAGGCCGCTCACCAGTTTTCTCCAACCAACTCTGTCCTGGGCTTCTCTCTTCAGTTCTGTCCAATGTTTGTTCATTCTTCTCATATCTTTCTCTATTTCTCGGCGTAGTGTGTTCTTTGGCCTTCCTCTTTTCCTTTCGCCTTCAGGGTTCCATGTGAGGGCTTGTCTCGTGACGCAGTTCGGTGCTTTTCGTAGTGTGTGCCTTATCCACTTCCACCACTTCTTTCTGGTTTCCTCCTCCACTGGAATCTGGTTTGTTCTCTTCCACAGTACGTTGTTGCTGATGGTGTCTGGCCAACGAATACGAAGTATTTTTTTGAGTAGACAACTGTTAATAAACACTTGTATCTTCTGGATGATGGCTTTCGTAGTTCTCCATGTTTCCGCTCCATACAGTAGAACTGTCTTCACATTTGTATTGAAAATCCTGATTTTGATTTTGGTTGGTTGTTGTTTTTAGTTCCAGATATTTTTCAACTGTAGAAATGCAGCCCTCGCTTTGCCAATCCGCCCCCCCACATCTGCATCGGATCCACCTTGGTTGTCGATGATGCTGCCCAGATATGTAAAGTTGTTAACGTCCTCCAAGGCATCTCCATCAAGAGTGATTTGGTTGTTGCATGTTGTGTTGTATCGGAGAATTTTGCATTTTCCTTTATGTATGTTGAGACGCATCATCGATAGACATCAATAATGTAGCATACAGTAATGCACAACTGCTAGTATTGCCTTACAATAGTAGCAATAGGAGTATACAGATTATCGTTAATCAATAAAAGTAAGATTAGAATCAGACTTTTGTATGTAATAATTTCTAATTCTGCTTCAGTACTCTCTATTACATTAGTTGTAAGTGAATTGACTAATGTTGTTCAGATCAAAAATTGCATGATAGTGAAGCAACACTAATTACCGAATATGAAATTGATCACATTGTAACTTGTCTAATTAGTAAATTATATCTACTCACAGTTACTCTACAATATACGACAAACTACTGACACTGCCCTATACGACACACTACTTCCTTACTTACTTGCGCCTTTTCCCCGATTGAGCATAGGCCGCCGACCTGTATTCTCCAACCTAATCTGTCTTGCGATTTGGTTTCTAGTTCTATCCAATTTTTTTCATTCTTCTCATGTCTGTCTCCATTTCTCGGTGTAATGTGTCCTTTGGCCTTCCTCTTCTCTTTTGACCGTGAGGGTTCTAAGTGGGGACTTGTCTTGTGACGCAGTTGAGCGCTTTCCTCAATGTGCATCCTATCCACTTAAAGCGCTTATTTGTGGTTTCTTCGCTCACTGGAATCTGGTTTGTTCTCTTCCACAGTAGGTTTTTGCTGAGTATCAGAGTATCAAGTTCACCATTAGACTTCATTTCGTGGTAGGAATGTCATCGGTTTGATAGTTTTTGTTTATAATTTGATCATGAATCATACACGTGATCAAACTGTCTGTATTCGAATGGAGATTAGCTTATTATTAAATTAGTGTTCCGCTATCTGATTAATCGATAATCTGTGATTCTGATCGATAGATTTATCTACCTAACATTATAACATTCAATAATATCTACTGATTGGTTAATTTTAATTGACAAAGTTCCAAGTGAAAATCCTATTTCAGTTAATTCTGTTTCAATGACAATGGTCATCTACGTACTTGATAACAGCCATATTTGGTTATATGACTAGTATCGCTTGTCACGTGTACTTACTTAAGTCTGTTACGCGTTGTGGAGCATAGACCAGAAACCAGCATTCTTCAACCTACTCTGTCTTTAGCCTTCCTTTCGAGTTCTATTCAGTTACTGTTCATTCCTTTCATGTCTGTATACAATTCACGACGTTATATGTTCTCTAATCTTCGTATTTTTGCTTTTGCCTTGAGGATTCCAAGTGAGGTCTTGTATTGTGACGCAGTTGAGTGCTTTCCTCAATGTATGTCCTAACCACCTTCAGTGTCTTTTCCTAATTTCTTCTTCTGCCGAAATCTGGTTTGTTCTCTTCCACAGTAGGTTATTACTGATAGTGTCTGACTAACGGATTCTCATTATCTAGCTTATTCAGTATATAACCACAAAAAAGTAATCCTTTTTTTCTCTCCTAATAATTATACAATGAAGAGCATGCAAACAGTATAAATCATGATAAACTTGTATCGATCATATTAAAAACAATGAAACATCACACCATGAAAGGTATTTTTTTATCCATGATAACTATGTAAATTATGTTTACTAAACCTTACAATTATTCGAAATGATTTTACATTTATCCACACACACTATGACCGCTATCAATCAGATGCGCCATGGTAGAACTTTGAATTGATTTTATTTGACCTTACATAAAACCATGCTGGGTTCATTCTTTTTCGTTGGTTAAGGTTATCTGGTAGTATGCCCGATGTAGCTATCCCAACAGAGTTCGATCCCATATAGCAGAAGCCATAAGAATTTGTAGATTTAGCCTGATAATTATTGTGTTGCATAGTAAATTACTGTATGTGAAATGTATTTTCTACAAGTGGGTTTGTGTGTTTGTGTGTACGTGCATATGTGTGTGTGTACTCGTTGATGTCTATGCATGAACATGAATGCATGAACCACAAATATTGTACAATAATAGTCAATAACATTAGATAATTTGAAACATGTGTGTATATGTATGTATGTACATTTTTTAGATGATGTAAATTACTCTGACGGTAATTAATTACCACATGTTTAAAAATTATCCGAATAATTTCATTCTCAATCGAAATTTAATTGTGATTGTTTATTGTTTTCCGTTTTTTTAATATCGGCAATTGTATCGCCGTCCAAATGAACATGTTTATTGACTGTTGACAGAGAAAAAATTAAATTTAAAGAATAGTTTAACTTACAAAAAAGGTTGGATAACAAACGGATTTTAGGTTTAAAAATCTAAAATCAATCTTATAAATTATGGATGATAATTATGAAAAATATATTTACTTACATACTCACTTAATTAATTACGCCTGTTACTCCCGACGGAGCATAGGCCGCCAACCGGTATTCTCAAACCGGCTCTGTCCTACGCCTTCGTTTCTAGTTCTATCCAGTTTTTGTTCATTCTTCTCATGTCTGTCTCCATTTATCGACGTAATGTATTCTTTGGCATTCTTCTTCTCCTTTGACCTTGATGGCTGCAAATGAGGGCTTGTTTGGAAAAAAACTATACTTTAAATTTATAAACAGTTGAATTTTCACATATTCTGTTCGGTAGGGTTTAACGTTTTGAGTAATTATACCAAAGAAGGAGTCAGTACAAGGTGTTCAAGCCTAGAAGATGTGTTGGGTGAAGAAAGTGTAACAAGATATGCGTCACACAAAACTATCTAGGTATCATTCTTTTTTTTGTTCTCTAACACCTGGTAACTTTATCAATCAGAAATCCAACTACAGTTATTCTATCCGGTATATTTTTTCTCTACTGCTTAGCTTCTTAGACTTGATTGTTTACATGCTCTGGCATACACAGTTACAGTTTAGCCAAAACAAGCTGTATTCCTATTGATCCACTATCCAAAGTTTCTCTTTAGTCCCTTCCTACACTGAATTAGAAGAAAAGTCAGCAGTCAGCTCATATTGTTATCATTACTACGTGAGAATAATCCGAAAAATTTTATTCAGTGTAAACGCCTGTGTCAGTGACTATTCAGAGTAATAATGAATGCCTGTCCAGTCACTGGTTTATTTTCTTCTCAGCTATTGGCGGGATAGTTTATACATAGTGTTCTGAACGGCTGAACATCAGCCGTCAGTATACACACCACGAAATCAATAAGTAACCATAATTATAGTAAAAGGATTCTGTTTTTTTTGAAGTAACTAATATGACCTTGTGATATATTTGAAAAAAGTGACTGGAGTTGACAACAACCAATTAGATAATATCAATGATTCAGTGAAGAAACAAGAGTTGGTATAAAGTTGCAACAAACCATTTTACAACTCGGAGACCCAAATTATTCACAAAATTTTGAATGATTTAAGACCTTCATAGGAGTATCCTTTACAAGTGTGGAGCCAAAGTAACAAATATAGAGCGTTGGTAAGATAATAATTCACTGATTGCAGTGGTTGGGAATCGTAAAGTGATAGGAGTAAAAATATATTACAGAAACATTTGGGGATTTTTATAGATGATAAAGCAGGCTATTTCTAGTTAAACAACAGTCATGAGACCGGAGGCATAAGATGGATGTTTTGTATAAGTGTTGCGGTCGCTCATTTTCAGTGAGCGTCTACGACCCTACCAGCGGTTTTAATTTGAGACATTCAGTTTGGCTTTCGAAAGCTTAACATCTAGAAGACCACTGAGCCGCCCACCATCTACTGGTTTAAAAGTTTAATTTCGAATAATTCAAACTATCAAGCAAGCATCTTCTGATAAACTTAGTGAATAACTTCCTAACACTGCATGCTCACAATAATGTTCACGTATGCCGTCTATAGATTAGGATATGAGCGCTTTAATAACTTCGCTGACGAGTCTCAAACGGGATTAAACACTGCTTGTTGTGGTATCAATTTTATACGAAATCTTGTAATAAATTGGCTATATCTAGGTACTCAACACAATACTCAGGTTTACTGAAATGTATTGATCTAAATTCGATTCCCGATATTGACAACAGAGTTATTCAAACTCTTTCGATGAACTGCTGTTCAAACAGAACCTTGATGCTTAAGTAAGTGTTTTCTTTTAAAAAACATCCCTAACTCTGAAAACTATGTATTCCTCTTAAACTCAATCATCACTTGTTTTTCTGATCCACTAATATCGTCTGTACTGTCAAACTTAACACACTCAGTCGGAAATTACTAACTTAACAGAATCAACAAACACGTATCGCTCAAGCTTTTGAAGTAAACGGTAAAGTACTTTATTCTAATTTGTGTTGTTCTAGACGTCAATCAATGTCATTTGTTAGGTTTACCAATCAGAATTCCGAATTTCAACTTCCTTATCCCGTGTCTTCTTTCCCATCCATAATCTAGTGTTCTAAGCATTGACCGATGAAGCGTCCCGACAGACATGATTAACTTTGAGCTGAAGTCAACGTCCACCTTACTTCCATTAGTTTCAGCCTATTGTTCAAGCTTCCTCTGTGTTGTATTCCATTCAACTAATCTATTTATCTCAAGCACTTGTTAGTTTATGTATAGCAATTATTGTACCACTTAATCTTATAAAATACAATAGTCCAATTCATAATTATAATTACTGAAATGAAATTATGTTTAATCACGATTCTTAGTGTTCTGTTATCTAGTCCTATAAAATTTCTTAGACTAACATTTCTAACAAGAATTACTAGATAGACAACACGGATCACTTAATCGAAAGGCCATCTCGCAACCTAATCAACAGAACTTTACAGATTATTCAAGCAAAGCATTAATTACTCAATATTCAAATAATTAAAACCGACATGCTAAAATCTAAGCCCTAAAGATCTTTTAAAGGTTAGAGAGATCAATAGTAACTTTTCAGATTATGAAATACGATGACCGGGGTTTGAATTTCATGAAGAGAGAGAATTAGTCCTCTATAAATATTAACAAAAACCTTAATGATGAGTGTCAACTATCCTGAACACGAAGTTAAGCAAAGTCTCATGTTAACTGCTTGCAACAATCCAAAACTTAATAGAACAGATCAGTTGGGGGTTGTACACTTAACACATAAAAAATTAACACCCACGAACACTTCAACTAATATTTGAACTACTTATTTCCAAACATCAAAATGTTTTAACATGGCAGCGTGTCAGCTATATCTATTCAGTGCAAAATCTAATCAGGCGCATGTATCAGAGTTTATGACCCATCGCTTCTCATAAGTTATAAAAAAGTACAATCTAAGATATCGTGGTGGCTGAAAGTTTATAAAGAAAAGAATGAACTTCAGTGAGATGTCAATTCGTAAACTGGTTACTTCCAACTGACAATCAGTAATTGCTCTGCTATAAAATATTCAGTGTTGAGAATTCCACAATATTCTAAACACATAATATTGAATAAAGCCATCATTGTTATTACTATTATTATCATTGTCAAATCACGGGCTTGAATTACAACATCACACCTATTTTATACTGAGTAATAAGGTAGTGTAATTAACTTTTGCACAATCAGTATAATCTGAAACTCATGATGTAAACTAGTACTTGATCGAATGAATTACACTATAGCAATTCTCAAATGCATGTAAGATGCATTTTTTGAAGTCTTTGTTTATGAAAATCACTCCATCGATACATTTGTAATTTGTCCTTGTTGATTCCTTCAGTTGTACATTTTGTTAATCTGTTCAATTACGCTTTGAGATAATGATGTCTGTATTTTATTAATGTTTCTATTGCTTCTGCCTTCACTGAGTTTCTTTGCTTCTTTCTGAACTACATTTATGTTGTTGTTTAAGCTGATACTTAGTCATGGCGAGAGCCATATTGATTTGTGCCTCCTTTGATTGCAGTGACTGGAGGTGTGCACTTTTAATTGTGAATTGAAGCACTCTTCCAGAATAGGAAACACTCTGTGTTATCATTGAAGGAATAACAGTGGTCATATTATTTAGGCAATAATGTAGATTTATATTTATGATTAATATTAGAACTGTTATTTACCGGAAAATCGTGTTTTGGATTTCAACTTTGCAAGACGCATGTCTAAACTATCTGGACAGTTATTCCTCAGTCTAAACCTCAGTTTGGATCCTACATACATATTACTTTAACATACGTAAAAGAACCAGAATATCATGGCTTACTGCATAGTTCAAGATCTCTAGGCCATATACTGAATCTGTTTTAGAGCTTCTCCAGTGGGAAATTCAATATTCTAGGAACAGAATAAATATTATTTGGTGTACAACTAAATATTGACAATTTAATCTAAATTCAAAGGATAAACGATATTTAATTAACATTGGTTCCCGTCACGTTTAAAATTCCATCTAAGGAATCATTTAAAACCGATGTGTGTTGGACATATCCAAATCACTATGAATTCAATACCTAGATTGTTTACAAGTAAGCATCTATGTATTCGATCATCGGTGTCTCCGAAACATTACTCGTATACGTGTGTTACGTATGCTCCATCACTGATTGCCTTGACGAGAGATGTTTTGTGATGTAGGAGTAGGTTGTAAGAAAACTAGGGACGGTAAAACACAAATCCATAAAGTCACTAATAAGTGGACTGAGCCATGTCTGTAGATGTAGACTACCTGGTTGAGGTCCGCGAGATTATAGGAATCGATGGTTAGAGACTTTGAATGAAATAGTTCAAAATGGCACAGGTGCATACATTCTTTGTGTTCTCTAAAATCCCCAAATTCCGAATTTCTCATCACCTTCATCTGTCTCCTTTTTTAATTTATTTCACTAGATTCTACTTCTAGAATGATATCTTCAAACCCTAATCTTTTCCATTATGGCTAATACTACTACAATCTCTTCTACAATAGTATTTGAACTGACAATAGCGTCTCTGTGTTATCGTGATATACCAACTTTAACTGATGTACATACGTACGAAGTTCCACGTTGTAAGTGACTGACTGCCTGGCTGAGCACTAGCTACTGTCGCATCTCATCATAAGACAAAACAGCTGTTTAAATCTTTTTGCTCTTTAAAGATTCTTCAGTATATATCAATCCATGACGATAATCAATTTCAACCCCACCTGCACTAATTACTTTTAATCTCTCCTTAAATACTCAATAATAAACTGCAATTTCTTACTCGTAAAATAAACTTCTTTTAAAATGATTTTAACATAAACAAAAGTTATATAGATTGTTAGTATTAATTAAGGTTACAAATGGATTTTCAGGAAGCTAGAGACCTTTTTAATTTAACCAGTTTACAGTTCATTAACTAAATCTACTCATCTACGCATCAAACGCATTTTACTAACCAACGTAAACTAATAAAATCGGTCAAAATGATTCAACAACTACTTACAATAAATATACATACACGAATTGACCTTTTCTTTACTTCGTTCGACAAAAGAAATGAACATTGAAACAATGTTCAATATTCAATCCGGAAATAATTGATCTTAGTTAGCAAAACAAAAAATTAAGAAACATAGAAGATACCTTTTTATAGAACAAAAAAACTATTTAATGATACATGTCAGTGTATAATAGTTAGTTAGTTAATTGTTGAAAGGAAATTACTTACATTTAATGTAGTCTAAAAGTGAAACAAAATAGGTAGAAGTAATTGACAATTGAATTAATGTGAATAATAATTATGTTAACTTTATTAAAACAAAATTAGCAAAAACATTGTTTTTTTTAATTTAGTTCCTTTTGTTTTAAGAATTGTACATGAAAAAAAGAAAAGCTTTTTATTCATGTTACAGGAAGAGTAATAAATGTTAATTTCCTGAATTATTATTTAAATGATGGACAAAATTTTGACTATTGAATTACCATATTTTTCAATGTGACATTACATAAACTGTCATACATAGTATAATCACTTGTGTAACAACAACATTATACTGGTTTTAATAATACCACAGCTATGATAGCAGTAAATTATGGTTTCTGGGAAGTTTGAACAGATCTGTAGGTTAGTGGTACTCCAATATTGTTGAGGATGTTAGATCCCCGAGACTCGCTTGATAAATATCTTTATTTCGGATTTATTTCATGAACCGATCAGTTGACCTTGAGATCACATTTCCCAACAGGAAAATCCTTGGCTGTGGTTGGTTACCGTGTCATTTTAGTGTGCTAACACGTGGGCAGTCTCTTTAGTTCTCTTGAAAACCAATGTAACCTTACCCTCAACAATAGACAGTTAATTTATATAGCTTTGATTACACGAAACCTACCTACAGAGTAATCTTAGTCCAGTTTATATTACTGACTGATATTTTGATAAATGATTAGTTCGTATAGTACTATTATTACTACTATACAACTACTACTGTGGTGCGCGCTACTTATAAGTAGTATATGACGCGAGTGTAAACGTAATGTCTGGCAGCAGAAGATGGGGAAAGATCAAGAAAGGAAGAGTGGGAACATAATGGAATTTGTATGAAACACATGAATAATGAAATGTAATTTTCCTTAAATACAATTTGGTTTTCCTCACCTGTGTTCTCCTTCACTACTACTACTACTACTACTACTACTACTACTACTACTACTACTACTACTACTACTACTACTACTACTACTACTACTACTACTACTACTACTACGCACACTGCTACTACTACTAATGTTCATTTGATTATTAATACGAATACCATTCAAAATCCGAAATTCGTTATTGAAAACAATAAAAACAATTAAAAAAATAGTCTTGTAATTCTGTTGAACAACAAAAAAAAGAGGAAATAGTTTTCAATGTTCAATGTTCACAAATTAATTTACCACTCTCTTTAATTTTTTGTTTTACATTTAAAAGACAATTAATTGTGTAGTTGTGTTTTTCTTAGTCAATTCTAAAGTATGCATAATACTACTACTAATAATAATTGCTTGTTTTTGTTCAAAAAGGAAACCAGGTCTTACTGATTGATTACTGCATTATTTCATTTTGTTTTTGTTTTAAATGCACATTTGGGCGTAATATTTAAAATTGACAATAATTAGTAATTAGTTTCATTGTTTACATATGTTGAATCTATATGCTCATAGTAGTAGTAGTATTGAGATTATTGCTTAGGTTCATTTGATTTGCTGTTTAAATAATTCGAATGAGAGAATAAGTGGTAAAACGTGTTTAAAATTTTTGTTTTTTGATTAAATTATTGTGTTTTTTAGAAGTATTAGTTCAAACAATGATTGACATTGAACAATACAACTTGTATGCTTTTGTTGTAAATGATAAACTGACAATAAATAGATTAGGCGTTTAAATATGCTTCAGGTTTGAATATAGTCTTACAAAACAGAGATCATAGACAGGTTTTTTTTATATTGTAAATAAATATGGTTATATTTTTCGAATTCTCTATGGACTGACTTCGATTGTGATACTGTTGAAGTCTAGGAATTTAAACCACTAACAAATTAAGCATTTATCACAAACTTGACAAGTCAAACCGTTTAGAAGCTTATCGTCTCAAAACGGTATTCTGTAATGTCCAGCAAATACTTTTGATTATATGTTAGTTCACCCTTCCACTAATCAATAGACGCATCCATTTTTACCATGGTGATATACTTTTGTAGCAAACTAGTTTAGAGTTTAAAAGATATCATACTGCTGAAAGTGACTGCCAAATGCATACTGTGAGTAGTTATCTACGTCTGTTTTGTCAAAATTTATCATATTATCAAAATTATGTAGAGCAAAGACTATTCCCTTCAACTTAATGACAACTATAAGGAATTCATAGGGTAGTGATTGAGAACACAGGTGGGGAAACCGGATTGTAATTAACGAAAATTACAGCGTTACTCAGTAAAATTGGAAAACCATATCGTAAATCGTTAATTTGCAAAATATCAGTCCATCATATCGAACTGGACTGTTCCTGTTGCAAAACATCAATTCATTGTCACTATTTATGCGTTTCATTCAAATTCCATTGTATCAGTACACCTGTTTTTCTATTATCCACTTGGACGTTTGCCTATTAGATGTAGTTACGTAATCTTTTTCATTTCATTGTGATTATCACTCAAATTGCCTTGATTGGTTTAACATTTTCATATAAATATTCATGTATATTAGAGTAAAGCCTGATGACGATCTAATAGAAAACAATATTGTTCGCTTATATGTGTTGTTCAAATTCCATTGTGTTCTAACTCTTCCTTTCTTGATCTTTCGCCATCTTCTGCTGCCAGACATTACGTTGATCCTCACGTCATATACTACTTATAAGTAGCTCACACTAGTATGCAGTTAATTAAGTTGTACAACTATTAAGAAATCATTTCATTTTTGTCTTTTTTTTACAAAGAAATATTTTTCAATGTTCAATATCTACAAGTTTTCTATAATTATTTACGGAAAAATTACATATAATGTCTTGTTTTTATTTAATCAGTGAGTCTACCACAGTTTCATACAGGTTTTAATGTTAACAATGAGGACAATTTTGAATGTCAGTCATTTTACTGGATTATATCAATTAAATTGGTTAAAAAATATTACATTTAACTTGAAATACAACAAGATGTACTTTATATTGACATTAGATTTTTTGCTAATTTCTGCGGTTGGTTGAAATATGAGGTTTGCAAAAAAAAATTATTGAAAATTGAATAGACTGAGAGAATTGAATTTAGAACAACAGTATTGAGAATAATGAATTCATCAATAATTATTTCATATTAGCTTGTAACCTATTCTTTGTGGGAACCTAAGAATTTGTTGAGTATTAAACTGTCAAGGCCTTCAGTACTAAGGGTGAACACTATGCCATTGAATTACTCAGCTCACACTGAATGAATCAGAAAACAAATTAGTGGAAAACGCTTACTATTTTTAGATCCTCAGAAGTCGCTTGATAAATGCCTTATTTTGGATTTCACGTTCACCAGCATGGGCTGATCAGTTGACTTTGAGATTTCATTTCCCATCAGGAAAATCCATGGCTGTGATTGGCTGCTGTGTATTTTAGTGTGCTATTTTTATGACTGTCCCAAGGACGTTTCTATGATGTATAAATAAACGCGATTCGTGTGCTTGAATTCATTGTGCTTGCTCAATGTTTGTAGAATATACTTTTTTTGCTGTATCGAAACTTTTGATTAGTCAACAGATCAGGGTAGCCTACCTGGACTCTGGTTCATTGTCTCGTTCGCGTTTATCGACTAAGGTGAACTCATAATAGTTTCAAGCGTACCTAGTGACGAACCTAAGAACTAGTAATTCATTTGCGTAATGAAATATAATTTTCAATTTCATACGCTTACTGACTTTTGATGAATTTGTTTGATGTTTGTAATTTATTGAAAATAATGGAATAATTCTCTATTTTATTTTGTAAAAATGAAAATGATTCACAAATGTATTTGTTTATGTATGTACTTCTATTAATAGATATTGTATGCATAGGGGAATGATAATGACAGAGCAGTCAATTATACACAGAATATATCTACTGCTCGATTTATTATAGGAGGCTTTAAGATTGATTAGCAATAAAGATTATGGTATAGTCTACCAACAGATTTGATATGACCTAAAGTTTTACCTGCTTAAGGGAATATTCAATACAAATGTGAAGACAGTTCTACTGTATAAGGCGGAAACTTGGAAAACCACGAAATCCATCGTCCAGAAGATACTAGTGTTCATTAACAGTTGTCTACGCAAAATACTTCGGATCCAATAGCCACACACTATCAATAACAATCAGTCAAAGAACAAACCAGACTCCAAATGAGGAAGAAATTAGCGAAATTCGGTATAGATGGACAGGAAACACGTTGAGAAAAGCATCAAACTGCCTCACAAAGCAAGCCCTTACCTGAAATCCTCAAGGCCAACGGAACAGGGAAGGGCCAAGCAACATATTACGCCAAGAATCGGAAACAGGCCTGAGAAGAATGAACAAAGATTGGATAGAACTGGAAAGGTAGGCCTAGGACAGAGTAGGTTGGAGAATACTGGTCAACGGCCTATGCTCTGTCGGGGGTAACAGGAGTAAGTAAGTAAGTAAGTAAGTAAGTAAGTAAGTAAGTAAGTTGGAAGGTGGATTAGTAAGTAAGTACTTAAGTGAGTGAGTAGTTGAGTAAGTGAGTAAGTGAGTTAGTTAATAAGTAAGTAAGTAAGTAAGTAAGTAAGTAAGTAAGTAAGTAAGTAAGTAAGTAAGTAAGTAAGTAAATTGATTCTCCATAGATTTTTTGGCTGTATGATAAACAATAAAATCAGAAATTATTCAGCAACACGTCAGAATAAAAAGCTACCCAGACAGTAGAACTAAGCCATAAGACAAACATGTGTTTCTTTTCAAATAGTTCCTCATAATTATAGCTTTCCAGTAACATGTCTGATTTACATTTGAATATAAAACATGGAATATCAATTTATTAATAATAATAATAATAATAATAATAATAATAATAATTAACTACTTATTAAACATATAAATCTGTCTAAATTTAGTGCTTTCTATAGAAAAAAAATCAACTAACCAGTCAGTCAGTCAGTTAGGTATCTACATCAATTATGTAAGGCTAAAAATAACACTGAGAAATACAAACTGTTTGTTCAAATTTTAAACAGTCAATTGTAACGAAAAAAAATTTTTTTTAATGAATTCAGTAATTTGATAGTAAGAAATGCTTAGAATTGACTGCGTAGCGAGCGTGGTAAGTGTGAATGATTAAAATTGTAAAAAAAATAAATATATCATTTTGAGTTTTGAACGCCTACATGAGTTTATTCTAGCTTCTGGACAATTTATTATCATCTGGTTTGATAAACACAATTGAGCTACGCTTATTATTCGCTAAGTCGGTATATTGAATTGATTTTTCCGGTTAGCGTTTGTTTTCTTAGTGAGATACATTTCTGCGGGATGGGGTCGCTGACTCCAAAGCTCAACCCTCATCCTTTATCCGGGCTTGAGACCGGCCGTAGACCCAGAGGGGCTCCAGGTGGAGTTAAGTCATTATCCTACCGACTTGTCACTGTTTGTTAACCGCTTAATGTGTTCTAATATATAAACACAACATTGTTTTTAACTTATCCCGTTAACAGTGACAATAATAGATTCTTGCAGTATCGATACGATACAATAAGTTTCCATACGTCATATATTGTCATTGAGTTGAAGTCAAAATTTTAAAATTAAACTAAAGATTGGAAATCATGACAATGATAAGATGAAATAGAAAATAAAAGTTTAAAATTAAAATAATTATTGTTAAAAATAATAATTGTTCAATTTTCAATAAATGTCAACATCATTAAAACAAGGTTCAATTTAATAATTTTGAAATACGTTGAGCATTAGGTAGACAGTTAGATTATTAGTCAATAAATCATGTTTGTCCATCAGCTGTAACGGTTTGACGTTTGTTTAGTTAATGCGTCTAAAATACTAGCGTGTCTTGTTTCGATACAGATTTTAGTTCTAACGTCTGAAGTGACTGACAATGAACATGTTAGTATGCAGCACACCATCCGTAGTATGTGAAGGAATTTGAATACTTCAGTTTGAGCTGATGATGCTGTTCAGAAAAACACTGAAAACTCCATGATCTAAACATCCTTCTCAAAGAACTAAACTCTATCATTGCAAGAGTTATTGCTTAAAATGACATATCTAATGAAAATTGTACTGTGATGTGTAGTACTCATTAACTAAATAAACAGAAACTAAGTGATCTTATGTGCTGAAGACAACATACTTAATGAACGCATAAAATTTTGCTGATAACCTCGGCTTGTGAATGCTCAAAGAGATGAATGTATTTTTAAGTTCAAAGAAAAGATTTGAGTTGATTTATTCCAGTTCCATCCTGTGAAACAGGTGACATGAAGAAGGATAGGGTAGGTAAGATTGGATTCGATAGTTAAATCTGAAAGTTATATCTACATTAATTTTGAGGACTTCAAACCGCCAACTATTCGAAAATGAAGCTTCGTAAAGTTAATTTTTGTTGCTTTCTCAGTTATTAAAGGTGATATTCAACAATACTGCGATGAGATTTCTTAGTTGTGCGTTCAAGGTACTTAGCTCCAGAGGAACAGTCAAACGAATAAATATCGGTGGCTGAAATTGAAAGGCGATTCTTATTGTTTAACACAAATGTTAGTTGGTCAAAAATAGCAAACAGATAAAACTTGTAGAGTGGAATACTTTTCTCAGTGCAATTCTTAGACGAACCGTAATGGTTGCACTTCCATTTGAGTCATAATGCTACTGTAGGCCTAAACATATACAAAGGAGAAAGCAACATACTCCAATGCAACACAACATGCACCAAATAAATCGCACTTGTCAGAGAAACATTGGAAGAACTTTTATATTATTATATAGTCAGTACCATTGCTGAGCAAGGTTTATCTGATGAGGATATGAAGGCGCGGATTGGAAAAAGCAAACATCAGGAAATACAAACAAATACCTGTGAACCAACACCAAATTCAGAATTTTTCAACACAAATATCAAAACAGTTCTACTGAGTGAGGCGAAAACTTGGAGAACTACCAAAGACATCATCCACAAGAGTACAAGTGTTCATTCACAGTTGTCTACGCAAAATACTTCAGATCCGTTGGCCAGACACTATTAGCAACAACCTATTGTGGGAGAGAACAAACCAGATCGCAGGTGCAGGAGAAATCATGAAGAAGCTTTGAAAGTGGATAGGACACACATTGAAGAAACCATCGAACTTTGTCACGAGACAAGCCCTCACTTGGAATCCTCAAGGTCGAAAGACAAAAATGAAGACCAAAGAACACATTACGTTATACTTCGAAAGCGGATCTGAAAAGAATGAACAGTAATTGGTTAGAACTAGGAAGGAATGCGCAGAATACAGTAGGATGGAGAATACCAGTCATTGGCCTATGCTCCTTTTGGGAGTAAGTAACAGACGTCACTAACTAACTAAGAATAATATCTCAATGTTCACGTAATGACCAATGTTGACAATACGACAAATATTTTCAAGTAAATAGACTACTAACAAGATTTTAGTTTCATACTTTATGTAATAATATGTAATAAATATTTTTATGGCACCTCTGTTAGATGATGGATGACCAGACTAGTGATTCGTTTCAACACTGACTGCTCTATCTGTTGATTAAAATCAACGACAGCTTAGCATTTTCTAATCAACATTTGATTAGATAATACAAAATGGACAACAGAAATAATTACTATCATTAATCCACTTTTGATTGCATTAGTTTTAAATCACCCGCACACACATACACACAAATTTAAACAAAATAAACACTGTCATCATAAATTACCAATTTCCATATACATATTATGGTTGATAATGTAGTTTATCAATCTGATGAACAAATGAACACAAATGAACCACACGATATATATATACGCATAGCTTTCATTTTCGAATTTGAAATAATAATTGATCATTGAACCAATTTTAAATATGTCCACCACTATGGGTAACATTAATTATATAATTTCGATTAAAACAGATACACACACGGGAAAGAAAAAAGCAGCCTAATTTTCGAAAAATATTCCACTTTAATTAAGTCAGATTACATTCCAGTTATATATATATATATATACTTTTAAAAAATTTATTTCTAATTTATTTTATTGTAAACTACATTTTTACACACACTGACACATATAAATTCAAACACATGGTTTAATGAACCGATGAGGAACTTGCTTTAAAAAATAGGATTAAACAAATAGTTTTTTTGTTTCCTGAAAAAGGATTAATGGTTGGAGAAGGGAAAAAAATACAGTAGACACAGAATTGTAAAATATAGACACAATATTAATCTTAATATTGATAATTAACATTTATTATTATTATTATTATTATTATAGTAATCATGAACATTTTTTTTTCCACTGGCCATAAAAATTTGTTACATTCCCACAAATGTTTCATTGGATGATGAAATTCAACAAGATGAATTTTTAAATTTTCAAAACAGAAAAAGGTTTTTATATAGTTGCATTTTAAAAATTGAGGAATTTCACAACAGATTGAAATGTTTTGAATAATAATAATTGTGGCTAGAATTGTTTATATGATAAAATAAATTTTGACAATTTTCACAAATACAACTAAATCGCTTCATTATTTATTTTCAAATGTACACTGAATTATAATTTATACTAGTGATAGTAGGATTCAAACTGAGGTTTGGATTGAGGAATAATTGTCTAGGTAGTTTAGACACGCGCTGTTATCCAGTTGAAATCAAAACAATTGATTTGGATAAATAACGGTTCTAATATTCATCATAAATATAAATGTACATCATTACCTAAACAAATATTAGTACTTTGTTATTCCTTCAACAATTGTTCAATTATTCAAATTAACAGCAACAAATAAATGATATTCTATCAGATATGTTCGTAAGATAATATTTGGTTGTTTTATAACACACAGTGTTTCTTATTCTGGAAGAGTGATTCAATCCATAATCAAAATGCACAATTTCAGTCAAAGCAAACAATTGACACAATCAAAAGAGGAACAAATCAGTATGACTGTCGCCATGACTAAGTATCAGCTTAAATAACATCAATGCAGTTCAGAAAGAAACGTCGAAACTCAGTAAAGGTAAAAGAACTAGAAACTATAGTAAAATACAAGTATTACCATCTCAAAATGGAATCGAACAGATTAACAAAATGTACAACTGAAGGAATCAATAAGGACAAGTTACAAACGTATACATGGAGGGATTTTCACAAACAAAGCCTTCAAAAATTGGATCTTACAGTAATGAAAAACTAAAAAAATAGGAAATCATTTCAGCCATTTATTAACTAACTGAAACAGAGAATTTTTTATAATTACATTTAAGAAAACTAAACATTTCAACTTGAAATGTCACTCTAATGTTACTGTTTACTTACTTGAGCCTGTTACTCCCAGTAGAGCACAGGGTGACACGAACATCATTCGCCAATCTACTCCATCCGAAGTCCTCCTTTCCAGTTTCACCCAAGAGCGGTTCATTCTCTTCATGTCCGTCTCCAGTTCTTGATGCATTACAGTTTTGGTCTTCCTATTTTCCTTTGGCTTTGAGGACTTCAAGTGAGGGCCTATATTGTAACGCAGTTGGATGCTTTCCTCGATGTATGTCCTATCCACTTCCAAAGCTTCTTACTGATTTCTTCCTCAGTCGGAATCCGGTCTGTTCTCTTCCATAGTCGGTTGTGCCATATAGTGTCTAGTCAACGGATGTGAAGTAGTTCGTGGAGACAAATGGTAATGAACACTTGATAAATTACTTTTATAAATGAGCAAAACACGGTTAAAAACACTACAGTGTGTCAGCTATGAAGAAAAGATCTAAATATAGATGTGCGCATCCACGACCCTCGCTACGTGCACAATTCGAACCCCGGACCTTCGGTCTTGTTCGTGAACTCTTGAACTCTGATACCAAGCCTCCTTACAATGACAATAATGTCTAAATTTGATCAACTCATTGTCCTGCACTGTCTTATACACTATCGTCAGTAAGCGCTGCTTCACACCTGAACAAGGTTGAACTCAAGTGGTCACGAATTCTCACTAGAACTCAGAGAAACTTCCTAACGAAGCTAGTCACTAGTGAGCAGATGGTAATTTTAACTTTAGTTTTGCGGAGCTTGTTGAGCTAATTTTGAAATCATGAATCGATCAATGTTAGAACACCATCAGAAACCTGGAAGCACTAGACGACCATCTCGTCCTGGTGTGAAACTCATCATCAGTGCTTACTGAAGACAGAGCATGAAGTTCTTCATGAATGTGAACTGATTGGAGTTAGACATTTATACAGATTTTCTAATGTCAAATGGCTTAAAAAGAAAGAAATTAGTCAAGAAAAGTACTTGAATCGAGCAATATGCATGTTTCCTAAGCTTTTTACTTCTGCGGAATAAAAATCACCAATACGAATATCAAATTACTACAATGGAATTGTTGTTCGATTTCATTTTCAGACTATTGCTGGAATAGTTAAACTATTCTACAATTTTAAACATACTTATGTATATTTATTTACCATAGATCAAAGTTTGTTGATCTCGAGTAGCTGGTCAGTGCTTAGTTGTAGTTTATCCTGTAATTTTAATGGAAATAATGCTATTCTTGAGATTCACATAGTGATATTCTCATTGAGATATAATTCAAGGGAATACATCCCAGTCGATTGATTGTGTTTAAACTAGTGTATTAATAAATATTGATCAGTATCACGTTGTATAATCATTGATATCGAACAATTTTTGTCTTTGTCTAATTGTAATGTACGAACTTATCAGACATGGAAGTAGGCTTTTCTAACATTATCAACTAAAACCAGTCATTAGGCAGTGATGGGAATATATCGATTGTCATCAGTTGATTATAACACTAAACAAAGTTAACAAGTTACAGTCGAATGAACACATCGTAACTCAGTTGATTGAATCCTACTAACATTATAGTGTGTCAGACAACAAATTGATAGCAATGGTTAGCAATAGTATTAAGGAAACAACCATAGTTTATTGGATTAGAAATGAATTTATCATGAAAAGAATAAAAACATAAATATTTTAATGATGCTGTCAGGTTTCTTTAAAATCACAAGCATAGAGTAAACAACCATAGTTATATTTAGATGGATATTGAATATTTCATGCGATGATATTTCTTGTATGTAGACAGACAGACAGATACAACGCAGAACTTCTTGCGTAAGTACATCAGTTCAGGTTACCGTATCACATCAGCACAGAGACGAAACTGTCGGTTCAAATCCAAGAGTGATAATGATAGTAGAAGTATGAGCAGTAATGGAGAAGATTATAGTTCGAAGATATGATTCGATAAGTATAATTTAATGAGATAAATTTAGAAAAACAAAGACAGAGGTGATGAGAAATTCAGAACACAAAGAGTGGATGCACCTGCGCCATCGCAAACGACCGAAGCTTCTAACTTGACGTGGTAGTCGGGCTTGCCTATCGTGATAACCTAACCGAGCTATATCGGCTGGAACATATGTTCCTGAAGGTTCTATCATGCCAGGCAGGTCGATTGGAGAGGGATGAGACTAAAAGCAGCTACTCAATGTCTGAGGGCGAAGTCGTACTGCTGACTGTAGAGGGGTGTGACAGCAGTAAGGTGTTTCCCTCGGACAACCAGCATCTGCAGCGATGCTGCCTTCTCATAAGGAAGGAAGTGTTAGGAAGATCGATCCTAAAAGTGTCATGCCTTACCTCACGGATTTCCGTCTCCTTGGGTAAGGGTGCCCACTAAGGGCTTTCAAGAGCGAAGCTAACACTCAAGAAACCTCTCATCAAAAGTCCGTGTGTGACCGGCCTCAAGCAGTTGTCCCTTGGGCTCTGCGGTCACGCTCTCCGGTCTCTAAGACCGACAATAGTCTACTTATCTTTTCAGGTTCCTCAAGAAACAACCTTCCAAGGTGTGGGCAGCTAGGAAGTGACAACTGCCCCCATACCCGTAACACCAAGCGATACCAAATCGGTCATAATCAAATCCTTCCTACACCCCCTAATATCTTGTATGTAGATCCTTCAAATAAATATTGAATTTATACATTCGGAAGGACGAGAGCATAAGACAAAGTGGAAAGCGATGCATTCCGATTGTTGGGCATGTGTTACGTATACCCAACCACCGATCATCTCGTCAAGCTATGTTTTGTGATGTAGGAGTAGGTTGGACGAAAGCTAGGGTCGGCCAAACCAACACATGAAACAAATTCATTAAGTTACTAACAAGTTAACTGAGTCATGTTTGTTAGTGTACACTACCTGTTTGGTGTCCGAGAAACGATAGAAACCGATGGTTAGAGACGTTGAATCACATAACCCAAAATCGTTTGCTATGGCACAAGTAAATCCACTCTTTGTGCTCTCTCAAAATCTAATCTTCTGAATTTCCCTTGAACTTTCGTCTCTTTTTACACTTATTTTACCGGACTAAACTTCTTGAATAATATCTTAAAACTCCTATCTTTCCGATAACTGCTAATACTTCTACTATCTCTACTACTATTGGATTTGAACTGACAATTGCATCTCTGTACTAATGTGGTATGGTCACTTGAACTGATGTACTTTGTTGATGACTGACTGCTGCATCCCAATAAGTGTGAACATTAATAAATGCAACTATGAAAAAGGTGCATATCGTATATACTTGTTTGGAACAAAGAAGCTAGGAATCCGGTTAGCTTACTTAATACCTAGTATGAGATTTTACAGTAATGAAGTTTAATTAAAATTGTTTTGATATGTTATCCGCAATCCATTTTCAAATAACTGACACAGAACTGCCAACGACATTTTATTCCCACTTTCGACGTTCTCCTTAACTATTCTATGCGCCATATTGATGGTGACACCCTTTCACCATCTTTACCATTAATATCCGCACTTATTAATGTAAGCGCTTTTTTCATTCATTGTATCCTTTTTCATTCACTGGTCAACTGGTCATGGTTGCTTTGCTCTTACACTTCTTAACTAACATACTACTACTACTACTAACAACAACAATATCAGCGACATATATATATATATATATATATATATATATATATATATATATATATGCTTGTATATGTATATCATAAACCGATTTCTCTTCACTGTATAAAAACTCATTAATCCATATGTTGATAGAGTATTATTGACAGTATAGAGGGTGGCAGTATTTTTGATCTTGTCGGTCATACAGATATTGTATAGTTCCGATTTCGTAACCAAAACATATGTGTGTGATATAGTAGTATGTATTGTACACCATATTGTTTCTTTTTCGATTTCTGTTCTATTTTTTAAACTATTTACTAGATGATGTAATTTAAGTTAGTTTTTTATTTATCTAGAACTCCTCAGTTGTCTACGCAAAATACTTCGGATCTGGTGGCAAGACACTACCTGCAACAGCCTACTGTGGGAGAGAACAAACCAGATTCCGGTGGAGTAGGGAATGAGGAAGAATCGCTGGAAGTGAATAAGACACCAATTGAAGAAAGCACCCAGCTGCATCAAAATACAAGCCCTCACTTGGAACCCTCAAGGTCAAAGAAAAAGAGAAAGGCCAAGGAACACACTACCATGAGGATTGGAGACAGAAATGAAAAGAATGAACAGCGATTGGGCAGAACTAGAAAGGAAGGCTCAGGACAGAGTAGGTCTGAGAATGTTAACCGCTGTCCTATACTTCTCCAGGACTGACAGGCGTAAAAATGTAGGGAAAGTCCACAAAATCATCTAAATATATTGAAATTGTGTCGAAAAAACATTTGCTAGTCTCAAGTTTCAATGTAAAACTCATGTATTTGTGTTAATTGTTCTGTTGATAAAATAAAAAAAGAACACTTATAACTAACTATAAATAAAAAAAAAAGCACTCATAATTTTGATAAAATCTGTTACTTTATTTTTTGACAGTATGTTACATTAATTTCCATTATCTATAAAACAATTGTGTCTACAGGCAGTAGTTAGTTTATGAATTATAGAGTGTAGGCTATCCATATTTATTTAAAAAACAAACATATTTTGTTACATATGTGAACATAAATACTACTACTATTAGATTAGATTAGGCGCCGACAATTTCTCTCTTACTTTTTTTTTTCAATGTTCTCTCTCATATGTGTGTTCAATTTCCAATGTATTTTGTTATTAAAACACAAATTGTTATTTTAATATGATGATGATGAGAAAGAAAAATAAAAAGATAACTGTAAAATTCATAAAATGCGTTGAATTTAGTCCAATAAATTAAATTGTTTATACGCATGATAATATTTTGTTTTGTGAAGTTTCAAAATAGGTTGAATATAATAAGGGATGAGCTTACAACTCGACTGATGGAATTCAGTCACTACCGCGAATTGTACAAACATACCAATGCTTACAACTCAATGGACTGCCTCATTGGAAGATATCGATCCTACAAGAAACTAGGAAACCAGGAGATTTCTTACGAATTGATTGAATAATTTTCACCTATTTTCAGATAGTGTGGTGTGAGCTACTTATAAGTAGTATATGACATGAGTGTCAACGTAATGTCTGGCAGCAGAAGATGGGGGAAGATCAAGAAAGGAAGAGTTAGAAAACAAAGGAATTTGTATGAAACGCATCAATAGTGGCAATGGATTGATGTTTTGCAACAGGAACAGTCCAGTTAGATATGATGGATTGAAGATTTGCAAAATAACCGTTCACGATATGGTTTTCCAATTTTACTGAGTAACTTTGTAATTTCCGCTAAATGCAATCCGGTTGCCCCACCACAATAGGACATATAAATTATCTTGTCAAATAAAAATTGATCGATTTTACGGTTACCATGATTGCTGTCCAAAGTAAACTTACTTAATTACGTCTGTTATCCCCAGTGGAGCATGGGACGTTGATCAGTATTCTCCAACCTAGTGTGTCCGAGGCCTACCGTTCTATTTCTGTCCAATCATTATTCAGTCTTTTCATGTCCGTCTCCGATTCTCGACGTAATTGCGTTCTTTGGTCTACCTCTTTTCCTTCAGCCTTGAATGTTCCATATAAAGACTTATAGTGTGATGTAGTTGGGTAATTTTCTCAATGTATGTCCAGTCCATCTGCAGTGCTGGTTCCTAATTTCTTTGTTTGCTGGAATTCGGTTTTGTTCACTGTCCTAACTAGTTATATGTAAAACATCTCAAGTGTAAGTATTTACAAACCGATTTACAGACGGTTTTTGTTAATGATTAATGTTAGAAATCTATTAGAAATGAGAGTGTCATAGAAATGTGTTTTGTTCTAGTCCGCAGTTCACAAGTTAGACCATTTTGTGAAAATAGGGCTCTGTTTTGATTAGTATTGAAAAAGAAGTCTGAAGATTTACAGATTAATCAATGTATCACTGATGTTCTATGATCTGTAATCTTAAGAAAAATATTTGAAGACTCCTTATTAACTCATCAGTATAACTTGTTACAATCACAATCTGTTATTGCCTCATCTAAAAATATCCTATCATTGAGAGTGATTGTAGAATGAAGTAAAATTGTGGATGTTTAAGCAGTCAGAAAAGTTCGACAATGCCCTGCTCTAGACTACTCCAGGAAGCACTGAACAACGGTTTAGTTGAAATATTTTTAACCTTAGAAATTAGAATTTATGAATGAAAACAGAGATTTCTTATTCTCTCACGAACATTATTACATTTAGATCAAGTCAGTAGTATTTTCAGTTAGAGCTTTCGAAATCTGTGTTTTTACACATTTGAAATCATCAATCAATTATTATTAGGCAACCATTAGAAGCCTGGAAGCACTGAAAGACGGCCGTTTCGTCCTGGTATGGGACTCATCAGCAGTACGCATCTACGTCTCCTGCACCTCGTTGGATTCGAATCCAGGACCTTCGGTATTGTGCGAGAACTCCTAACAATCGGACAACTGGACCGGCATGCAACGGTGTTAATGTCTAACTCTGACTGATCTAGGGATTTTGCGCAACCTCACCCATTTGTCTTTGGTAGTTACTGCCTACACCCGACAGGGTTGAACTCCACTGGTCACGTCTTCTCATTAGAACTCCGAGAATTTCCTCCCGAAGCTAGTAGTATTTCATTGATGAACATTTCTAACTTTAGTCAATTTGTAAGATGACGCAACTATCAACCTTACTAACTGTTCTTCCATGAAATAATTGAACTGTATTTATACATGCAGCATACTAAAATGTGAGAGACATTTTTATGTGTAGTTTCATTTGTGTGCTGTTTCAAGTTGACTGTTTCTTCTCGTTGGAGATCAAGTCTATGCATTACTAACAAACAAAAGTTATTGAATACTGTTTAGTTTGTGTCGTCGGTTGTCTAGTGTTTGGTGTAAAATGTCTTTTGTTTAAACCGATTATGAGTCATACATAACAAACGATTGCAAAGAACTGACAATAAAACCTTACTAGGTTTATAGTCTATTTATGGACGATTTAGCCATGAGATTTTCATTACCTCTCTCAACAACATCATACAGTGTAATCTAATGAGATTGAAATGAACTAGTAGAATTTCTGCACAGATTGCTTGATCATGATTGAATTTGTTTGATGGTTGGTTGTCATATATTGTCTTCATATAATATATATAGTCTGATCTTTTTCCCTTTAGACATAAATTTCAAATTATTTATATTTGCTTATGCCTTTTCTAACCGATATACACATATTTATGAATTATTCATTGAGCTACAGTGATAAACTCCTAAGCATTTAATTGATATACTATTTAATTAGCTTTTGATAGAAAAATATTTTAACGTGTCTTACCGTTGTTTTTTCTACTTACACTGCAAAAGGCAAACCTGTAGAGTAGTGGTATTAAATAGATAGAATAATTAGTGATTAAATGAATTTGTTGAAGTGATTTTGTTGGGTAATATGCTATGCTAATTGAAAAGAGTCTCAATGTAGTATGAATGTGTGCAATCGGTTAGCAATTTAGTCAGACTACCTTTTTACTTCTTTGAATGAAATGTTAGAATTTGTATGTAGTTATTAACTGGCATAAAAATGAATCTACAACTCCCTCCGCTGAATGTGGGAATCGAACCTGAGGACCTTTGGTCTTGTGAACAAATACTTAACCTACGAAACACTGAAATGGCACCTCAAGGCCGTTAAGTGTTAACATCAATCAATCCACGCTCTTGCGTGACGTCATCCATTCTCTTCGGTGAACAATGCCTCAAATCCGACAGGGTTGAACTCCATAGATTAGCTTGCTTCTATTTTATGGTTCGGGGTATTCCTCACACAAAAACAACAAATGCAAGAGAAGACGACCAGTGTAACAGTAGCCTCTGTATGATCAGTAGGTCTTAGCATGCAAAAGGTAAAAAGCAAGATCCTCCAACACAACACAACATGCAACAAACAAATCAAACATGATGCGGAAGCTTTGGAAAGAGTTGAAACCTTTACATATCTGTGCAGCATCAGTAATGAACTAGGTGGGTCTGATATGGATGTAAATAGACGAATTAGCAAAGCAAGCGTAGCATTTCTACAGATGAAGAACATCTGGAACTCAAAACAACTGTTTGTCAGTTAACACAAAAGTCACAATTTTTAACAAGAAATGTCAAGACAATTCTACTGCATAAGGCATAAACTTAGAAGACCACAAAAACCATCATCCACAAGATCCATGTCATTATCAACAGTTGTCTATGCCAGATAGTGAGGTTTCATTGGCTAGACACTGTCACTAACAACCTACTGTGAGAATGAACAAACCAGACTGCAGATGAGGAAGTAATTAGGAAAACGTACTGGAGATGGATAGGACAATTAGTAAAAAAATCGTTCAACTGCATTACAAGAAATGTCTTCACTTGTATTCCTCAAGGTCAATAGAGAAGAGCAAGACGAAAGAACACATTATATAGATAATCGGGGACAGACATGTAAAGAGGGAACAGCAGTTGGGTAGGACTGAAATGGAAGGCCCCAGACAAAGTAGGTTGGAGAATCCTGGTCATTGCCCCATGCCTCACAAGGGATAAAAGGCTTCAGTAAGTAAGTAAGTAAGTAAAAAGTAAGTAAGTAAGTAAGTAAGTAAGTAAGTAAGTAAGTAAGTAAGTAGGTAAGTAAGTAATCGTCTCCTCGGTCGACACGAGAATACAAATAATTCCCAGAAATTTCCCTAGCTTGTATTTGATCGTTGACGGCTTGAAAGAATTTTTTGTAAAAGATAAATTTTGTCAAGTGAGGATTTCGATGATTTAGCATCAGCAGACCAAAATTCTATTATTAAAATCCTAAACTCATAAGTAACTAATGCTTCTCAGCAATCTCCTGTTCTCGTTAGCATAGACGAAAGATCGGTCGGATTGAATGATCCCATAAAATCCATAGAATACTTTAAGTTTCAATTTTCTATTGATTCACATTGATTTTTTGTCAAAATGATGTCAGCTGTCAAAAAACATCTCAAACATCTGAAACTATCCTACTTAAAATCATTCAACCATGAAATATATTAGCAATACGTTTAAATGCCATAAAGAGTAGTTTGTTTACACTAATTTTTTTTTACAATATTCTGTAACTAATCGTTTACCTTAGCTTATAGTATTATAAACTAAAGATGAGTCACTTCAGGTAGTTGTTACAATGTTAAACTGGACGGTCGATTGTACTAAAGACTGCAAACACGACACTAAGCGTATATTGATTAGACGCCGATAAGTGTAACGATATATATACTCCATTTGAAATAGAAATCATCTATCAACAATCAGCCTGAAATTAATGGTTTTAGCCAAGAACAAAATTTCAAAACATTCTAGTGAAAACACTTTAAAAACTCTGTAATAATCTTTTCATCCTGAACCAATTTTTAGAGTGTAATCTTACGATAATATGCATAGTATTTCAAGGATAGTGGATAATGCAGTATCAATTCGATCCTTACTAGAATGAGACTTAAGACAATTGAGAGATTATTTGTTCACACAAGAAATTGGTTGTATTGTTAGAAACACTGTTAGACACACGATTGGGAAAAAATATTTACCAAACTCAGGAACAGTGATCTCTGATTTTCATTGATTTGCTGTGAGTTTGTTAGAAAACATCATTCCAAACTTTGAAGGGGTGAACATAAAATTTTTTGACTTTGTCAAAAGTGTTTATTTCGCTTCTTCTGTCCGTTGTGGAACATAGGCTAACCAGTCGAAATCTCAAATCTATTCTGTTTCGGACTCTCTTTTGCAGTT
Organism: Schistosoma turkestanicum; assembly: GCA_944470395.2. Taxonomy (NCBI): domain Eukaryota; kingdom Metazoa; phylum Platyhelminthes; class Trematoda; order Strigeidida; family Schistosomatidae; genus Schistosoma; species Schistosoma turkestanicum. The sequence goes on from OX103972.1 coordinate 11,209,869, forward strand.
GCTTTCAAGTGCTACTTATTCGTTTTGTCTGCTTCCAGTTCAATTGTGTTATTTGGTATCCTCCTTTTACTTCGTCCTTAAAGATCCCAAGTTAGGGTTTGCCTCTTGACGCAGTTGGATGATTTCCGAAATGTGTATCCTGTCAACCTCTGGCGCTTTTTCGTAATTTCTTCCATGACTGGAATCTACTTTGTCCTATCCCACAGTAGGTTCTTGTTAATAGTATCCAGGTAACAGATCTGAAGTATATTGTGTAGGCTTACTAACTTATTTACTTACGCCTGTTACCCCCAATGGAGCATAGGCCGCCGACCAGTTTTCTTCAACCAACTCTGTCCTGGGCTTCCCTCTCCAGTTCTGTCCAATCTTTGTTCATTCCTCTCATATCTTTCTCTATTTCTAGGCGTAATGTGTTCCTTGGCCTTCCACTTTTCCTTTTGCCTTGAGGGTTCAAAGTGAGGGATTGTCTTGTGACACAGTTAAGTGCTTTTCGTAATGTGTGTCCTATTCACTTCCACCGCTTCTACCTGATTTCCTCCTCCACTGCAATCTGCTTTGATCTCTCCAACAGTACGTTGTTGCTGATGGTGTCTGGCCAACTTATCCAAAGTATTCAGCTTAGAAAACTGTTAATAAACACTTGTATCTTCTGGATGATGGCTTTGGTAGTTCTCCATGTTTCCGCTCCATACAGTAGAACTGTCTTGACATTTGTATTGAAAATCCTGATTTTGGTTTTGTTTGAAAGTTGTTTGGAGTTGCAGATATTTTTCAACTGTAGAAATGCCGCACTTGCTTTGCCAATCCGCACCCTCACATCTGCATCGGATCCACCTTGATTGTCGATGTTGCTGCCCAGATATGCAAAGGAGGTGTTAACGTCCTCCAAAGACGTTAAAGTAAATTGGATTATTACCGTCGAGGAGACTCATACTACAGTGAAATAAGTGAACCGTGATATTAAGTAGTATGTTGTTAATAAAGTCAGTTCGTGATACAGAATAACAAAATACAACAACTTCTAATAAAAACTAATTGTTTATTCATGCAGCAAATATACACTCACAGTTTATCATGAAATACAATAGTACTTTTCAAGGTTTTATTATATGAGAATAAAAAAAGGTGATCACCGTATGTGAGATAAATTAATTGAATGAAAACAGGTGGCAAATTAATTTTATGTCCTTTTAACTTTCAAATTTGTTTAAACATCATTTGTTTTGGTGGAGAAATTTAAGGAAATAATCAACAGTAGTATTTCATGGTCATTGAATTACATTTGAGTTAAAATTTTATGTGAATTATCAAATTTAAAAATAGTGGTAGAAATTAATGAAGCTATATATTAAACATTGTACATTATAAGAACTATGATAATATGATTATGATGAGGGTTGCCAACCAATCACTGAATGAACAGGCACTCCTGTATGGATTCTTATGAATCAAATCGATCCCTCCCACCAATCAACATCCCATCAGCGAGAACAGCAAGACAGGTTACCCAGCTGGACCTGGCACCCTTTACAGGTTACTGAGCCACCCAAGCAATGAACAAATCCACAGCCATTCCAACCACTGGCCTACAGCTCTCTTACGCACTAGCTTATCGGCCGAGATCCCCAAGTCCCAAATGAAGCCAAGGATTAACTATCCCTCAAGGTTAGCTAGAATGTACACATTCCCATGGGGTTTACATCAAGTACTCGATCGAATACATGCAATCAGCCAAGCTGGGCTACTCTCACTCACTTGCGATTAAGCACTAATGAGCGCAAGACCCCAACCGCCCAACTGTAGATCCTTGTTTAAGGGGCTTCGACGCCAGTTGACACACTATACTGAGGTATAGAGTGTTTGGAGAACCACATAGGGTCGGTTGCCATATAGTTCAGGATCTGTTCGGCTGCTTCTCTGAACAAAGTTTAAGGCCGCCTTAAGAAAGCTGAAGCTACTTCTCATTTAGAGTATTTGTTACAACATATCAAGCACCAGGCCTACGCTCAAGTTTATAGGGGAAATTATAGAAAAAAAATCCTCACATCATTATGTCAGGCAGGTGTGAGCAACAATACTTCACAGTGTAGGCTGATTGAGCTCTAACGTCTTCCAGACAAGACATGAATCGGTCTACAGACAATTCACTACCTCCACACTGTTACAACAATTAGATATCGTGTCAACCCTGTACCCCAAGATCCGAAGCCCATTTTATGGTCATCGCTTTGGCATAACACCAAACCTGATAAGCTTGGACGAACCTGGTCCAGACACCAACAGGATTACGAAGGCTGTACGAAACCACGCTTCGGACACAATCTACCTTCGCTATATGGACGGGATCCAAACTTAAAGGCGTTCGGTCTGAATTCTCCAGATCGGAAGCCTCGCATCCACGGCTTCATGACTTTGGACAAGTACCATTATTCTGGACCCATTCCTCCTTAGTTGCTAAGAATGGTATCCAAAATGATTGGACATGCGGAAACCGTCCTCAGCTCTGTAAACAAAGCCACTTTTCTAGTGGGACTATGAAGAGGTGGTAGCGATGACAACTCCCAGTAGGCCTTATTTATGCCACTTATTCGTCAGTTAGATGAGGAGACATTTAGCTACCTTAAGAGATTCATAGTTACTGCTACCATTAAAATAGATATAGTTACTTACTTTATTGACACTAACTTATCCATCAAGTACAGCTTAGGGTTAGGTTAAAGTACAAATATGGCAGATAGGTTGATGAGTTTATAAATTCTTATCGGCTGAACTGGTTAGGACATTTGGTACATATGCCGAACACTACCTACTTGAACATGTGATTTCGGTTGATGTAGTGGTCAGTTGGAAGAAAGCTAGTGACAGGAAGTGGTGGAAGTGGATAGGACACACACTGTGCAAAGCACCTAACTGCGTCACAAGACAAGCCCCCACTTCGAATCCTTAAGGTCAAAAGAAAAAAGGAGGCCAAGAAACACATCTCGCCGAGAAATAGAGAAAGATATGAGAAGAAAAATTGGACAAAAGTGGAAAAAGGAAGCCCAGGATAGAGTAGGTTCGAGACAACTGGTTGGCGGCCTATTCTCCACTGAGGTTGACAAGCGTAAGTAAGTAAATAAGTATGTTCAACTTTATTTTAGCTGTTAGGTAATTCTAATAATCAAAGGAGATTAAATTCAACCTAGATTTCTCATTAATTGCTACTCTTCATCAAAAGTATGTCTGTAATCTGAAGTAATATCTCAATTTTTTTTTGCTCACGGGATTCAATTTCTATTTCATTGACTTAGGCAATATTAAATGACAGGAAATCGAAATCCAGACTTATCTAGACTGATAATCTTCAAATTAGACGAAGATAACATGTCTTTTAGATGATTGGTCAAATCTTTAACTGTACATATGTAATTTCAATCAGTTCTAAATATCAAACAAAAATTATGAATGAATTTTAAAAAATCTGTACACAAAGTATAATTAACTTTTAATTAGAAACATTGAAGCAACTTTTTATCCGACTAAATCAGTCGCCACTTCTTGTTTCTAATTGATTAAATTTTTATAGTCGGCAATTCTAAGCCAGAAAAATTATTGGTTTTGGTGCGGAAAACATTACTCTTCAGATCAAACAAAGTAATTTAGCTCATAATGAGGAAACTAATTATGCCAAAATGGATGAGAATGAAGAATATTTAATGATGCTTGAAAAGAAAGAGAGTTTGATGATATTTAATCACTCTGAATAAATTTCTATGCAAAATTGTTTTTAAAATTGCTTATTCAAATTAATTTATACTACTTCTCTTTGTGGTTAACTGGATTATGAAAACCTCAACATCTCTGGGGAATCAGGAAGGATTTGATTATGACCTATTTGGTATTACTTGCTGTTACGGGTATGAGAGCCGTTGTCACTTACGGGCTGCCCACACCATAGAAGGTTGTTTCTTGAGGAACCCGAAAAGACAAGTAGATTAGTGTCGGTCTTAGAGACCTGAGAGCGTGATCGCAGAGTCCAAGGGACAACTGCTTGAGGCCGGTCATACACGGTCTTTTTATGAAGGGTTTTTTGAGTGTTAGCTCTGCTCTTGAAAGCCCTTAGTGGGCACCCTTACCGACGGAGAGGGAGATCCGTGAGGTAGGGTGAGGTGTGACATTTTTAGGGTCGACCTTTTCTAACCCTTCCTTCCTTGTGAGAAGGCAACATCGCTGCAGATTCTGATCGTCCGATGGAAACACCTTACTGTTGTCACACCCCTCTACATTAAGCAGTACGACTTCTCTCTCAGACCTTGAGTAGCTGCTTTTAGTCTCATCGTTCACCTGTCGACGTGTGCGGCATGGTAGAACCTTCAGGAACATATTTTCCAGCCAGTATAGCTCGGCTGGATCACCACGATAGGCAAGCCCGACCACCACGTCAAGGTAGCAGCTACGGTCTTCTTCATTACTGTTAATACTTCTATTATTGCTATCACTGTTGGATTTGAACTGATAGTTGCGTCTGTGTGCTGATGGGGCATGGCAAAGTGAACTGATGTACTTACGTAAGACGTTCTGCGTTGTAGCTGTCTGTGTGTCTGTCTGGGGAATCTAGGGATACGGTGAACAGCTTAGAAGCAGCTAGAAGATTTGATCCTCACTGATGGTTCGGCTTTTTTATCCCACACACAAAAACAAATGCAAATGAAGATGGCCAGTGTAGCAGCAGTCTCTGCACGAGTAGCTCTCAACAAACACAGAGGAAAAGACAAGATCCTCTGATACAATAAAACATACACCGACTAAATCAAAATCGATGGAGAAGCTTTGGAAGATGTGGGAACGATTACATAACTAGCCAGTATCATTGATAAACAAGGCACGCATTAGCAAAGCAAAGGTAGCATTTCTACAATTGAAGACAGCTCAAAAGAATTTTCTGTTAGCCAACACCAAAGTCACAATTTTCAATACAAACGTCAAGACACTTCTGTTGTATGGAGCAGACACTTTGAGAACTATGAAAACCATCATTTGAAAGATACCAGTGTGCATAGCTAGTTGTCTACTCAATGTAATCCAAATACGTTGCCCGAAAACCATTCTATCTAAGGAACAAATTAGGTAGAACGCTGTAGGTGAACAGGACATACATTTCGAAAATCATCCAACTGCGCCACAAGACAAAGCCTAACTTGTGATTTTTCAAGGCGAAAACAGAAAATAGACACCAAATAACATATTTCGTATGGAATCGGAATCGGAGGTCGAAATGAAAAGAATGTATATCACTTGAGAATAACTGGCAAAGGAGGAAAGTCCCGAACAGAGTAGGTCTGTGGTGGCTGATCGTCAGCCAATCCACCACGAAGGCTAACTGGAGTAAGTAATACTTTGGTGGCCATAAATGGATTAGGTCTGAAATTAGATGAAAATGCCAAACTAATTTACTCGAAATTACTGTATTTGGCTGTTTAGAAGTTTTGAAGGAGTTAATCTTAATGAAACTAACCTAATCTACATGTAACAATTATATTAATAACATCACTATACTACTTAATAAAAATTTGCACATTTATGCAGTAAACTTTTAGCATTACTATTAATCTCTCTACTATTCATATACTTATGCCTCATTTAAAATTATTCCAACTGTTCATGTTATAGCGAAGTTAGGTACATTTTTATTTTAATTCAAAAATACATAATAATTGACACTTATCACTAAATTGCTTTTGTCACAAGATAAGCCCTCACATTTGGAGTCCACAAAGCCAAAGACAAGGAGGAATACCAGAAACACATTACGCTGAGAAATATGGATAGACATCAGGAAAATGAACAATAATTGGATAGAACTAAAAAGGAACGCCCAGGACAGATTAGGTTGGAGAATACTGGTCGATGGCCTATTCTCCGCTGGAAGTAACAGGTGTAAGTAAGTAAGTAAGTAAGTAAGTAAGTAAGTAAGTAAGTAAGTAAGTAAGTAAGTAAGTAAGTAAGTAAGTAAGTAAGTAAGTAAGTAAGTAAGTAAGTAAGTAAGTAAGTAAGTAAGTAAGTAAGTAAGTAAGTAAGTAAGTAAGTAAGTAAGTTAGTAAGTAAGTAAGTAAGTAAGTTAGTAAGTAAGTAAGTAAGTAAGTAAGTAAGTAAGTGAGTAGGTAAGTAAGTAGGAAGGTGGATTAGTAAGTAAGTAATTAAGTGAGTAAGTAGTTAAGTAAGTAAGTAAGTAAGTAAATAAGTAAGTAAGTAAGTAAGTAAGTAAGTAATTTGGTTTACAAATAGAAACCATCAGTCTTTTGATATATTAGTACATCTACACATACAAATCCACGTAGGTTTGCAGGATGAAAAAAAGGAGCAAACTAGAAGAAACTCAATTCATACTATGATAATGACACTTACTTAGTTGTTGAACTCAAGCTTTTTTTTTTCTCTAACTTACTACTTGTGACTACTTACCAACTATCTATCTATCATATCTCCCCCTTATACAATGTCTACTGACTAGAAAGAAATATAGCAAAGATTGACAGTTTCACAGCATGAATTACACTGAGGTAGATGAGAACTTCAATTTTTAAAGTGTACTCAACTATTTTCAAGTTGAATTTCAAAATGATTATAATTAAATCTATTTGAAGAATTCAGCATAATTTTATGAATAAAATGTCCGTCCGTATTTAAAAAAAAATTCTTTTTTTACGATACTTTCTTATGAAAAACATCTTTTCTCCTAAATTATCAAGTTAGTTAGTGTCAATTACTGAGAAGAAAAAAAAGAAGCTATTTAAATACTTTTTTTTTCATTTAGCATGCTTGATAGCCACTTATGATGGTGAAATTATGAAGTTTTATGCTGCAGAGACACATTTCATGAAACAGGAATACATTTCAATCATTTTTTTAGTGAAAGCTGTGAATGACCATTCAACTAGTCAGATTATAATTAAACTCTTTTAAAGTTATTTGATAAGATCATCTAACTATTTGACAATGCTTTTTTCGATAGAACAATATGAGAAGACGTAGTTCATACATATTTCGAACAATCTGATGTCACACACACACATATACACTTGTCTCAAGGTATTTTATATGAAAATTAATCAAAGGTCAATTAAATAAAAGTTCCAATTGACATGAGTTGATAATTGTAAATAAATTAATATAATATAGGCATAGTTGTTAGCGGGAGTAACTATGACTCTCTTAAGGTAGCCAAATGCCTCGTCATCTAATTGTTTGGGTATATTAGGTGACGCGCACAAATGGAGCCTTCTGGGGTTGTGGTGGCGGCGACCTCTTCGTGGTCCTACCAGGCAACGTGGCGTTGTTTACAGCGCTGCGGCTAAAAGCCTTTCCGAACGCCTAGGATACCGTGCCTGGAATGGTCCAGAATGATGGTACGTGTTCATGGTCTCAAGGCTGTGGATGCGGTTGACCACTCTGGAGGATTAGGACTGAACACCTCTAAGTCTGAATCCCGTCTACTGAGCGTAGGTAAATTTGAAATAATGGGATATAGCTTTTCACGTTCCTTGACGGTGGCCCTAGAAGATTTGTTTGGAAAGCAGCCATAAAGATCCTAGACTATTGACGCCAACCCTATGTAGTTGTCTCGAACACTCTGCATCTCGGTGTATTGTGTCAACTGGAGTCGAGGCCCCTTAAACAAGGGTCACCGGTTGGGTTATGTGATCCAGTGCTAAAGGGCACTGGACGCCAATGATGTCTGCCACTTATGTAGTGTGATTAACCCTTCTTGGCCGAGTGCTTGCACTTGTTTGAGTTCATGACACCTTCCTCATGGGAGTGTGTACGTTCCGACTAACCCTGTGGGACAAACTCGATTGTAACAGCGCAAGGCTGGAATAACTGCTGATTAGTGCACTGCTGAGTGACTCGATAATCCGTAAAGGGTGCCAGGTCTAGCTAGGTAAGCCCACCTTGCCGCTCATGCCGATTGAGGATTTTCGGGTAGTGGATTGGTGGAGGGATATGTTGATTCATAAATGCCCGAGCGGGGGCCACTGTTCGTGTGCGTGCTTTTTAGACGTCCGACCTGCTTGGAGACCAAACTGGACAACATGTATGTTCCCGATTATGGCAGGGATGATCACTAAACGGCTAAAGTGAAAGTCCTTATGTCGCCTAAACTGCAGCGATGTGCATGCGCAGCGGGCTTGCCGGTTTACCAAGCATAGTAGCAAGTTGTCACGTTACCTTAGGCTACAAAACGGCTTAAAGATTACCAGGGTGAATTCCAGGCTGCACCAAACTGTTTCTTAACGCATAAGGACGGGGTTTATTTTACGAATAGCAGAGGCTTCAATAAGCCTCAGAATTCGTCCTTCAACATTTCTATACCATGTTTTAAAGGCTGTTTCAAAGTTAATCTTATGCCCCATACAGTTTGTGTGTTTTGTTATCGATGAACATGGTTTTCTATTTCCCACATCTATCGAGTCATCTGAAGTTAGCTGATTTTAAAGCCATTTAGATACATGTTCGATAACCCGTGATTACAAAGTTCGATTTCTCCTCCTTAGGTGTGTGTATCCACACAAACATCTAAATTGATAAATGCCTCAGGATGTGATGTAATCGTTCGAGCATTGTCTAAGCCTATATGGAATCATGAGCTTAGTCCTTTCAATTATAATCAGTTTAGAAGCATAGTATATTTTCTCTATGGCTGCTTTTAGTCTCTCATCTTAACATTAAACCATTTGATTCACCTCTAAATAGTAAAGAGATATAAACAAAAATGTCGTCTTCTAGTAGTCTAATACCATAAGTAACTTTAAGAAAATCAATTTTTTACAATTGTATATAACCAGTACCAAAATATATATATATATATATATATATATAAAATTTGACTTTTCCGAATTTAGTTTTACTGCAATGCATTCTCGTTAGTTATTATTTATCAGCCAAACGTTTTTTATTCTATTTGACAAGAATATGTTGTTTATCGGATTGAAAAAAGTTACATTAATGTTGCGTGATGTATTACATAGGTTTGTTTATTTATTAAACTATAGTTGAATGAATTGATCTAAGCGAAAAAATTTATACAATAAAGTCAGCTAAACATTGAACATTGAATATGTATATGTATATATATATATGTTGGGAGCGAAACAGTTGTCATTGATAGTATTGAATCATTGTCACGCTATATATTGCAAATCGATCGAAGTTAACAAGTTCTTCCAGATGTTAAGCATGTCCACCTTGAAACTTGAAGGTTGTTATTGGTTAGACACTACTTGGTATAGTTATGGGTGTGGACTGGTGAAGAGTCCTCTACTAGTACGAAACAGTTTTCTAATGCTTCCTGATTACCACAGATACTTAAGTTGATGGACATTATACATATAAGTAGAACTGAATGAAATTTAACAAGAGTGTACATTCTTTTTTAGTTGTGGAGTAGTATATAAAGTAAGTTTTCATCAGTGAAAAGAACACTATAATTACTATGATGTTTTTTCAAAAACGTAATGAATCGATCGCAAATAACTTAACTTCCCTAAATTCATCTTCGAAATCATGAAAATCATGAAAAAGTATTTTATTGAATCGGAACTATAGTTTGAAAAATTGAAAAATTGATCATGTACTCTATTCAAAAGATTGAAATTATTATGCTTTGTGTTTTTGTGATATGACTAATGATTACTTTTGACAGGTGTTTTCCAAACAGCTTCATATTTACATAGGATGCTTTGAGGAATTCTGTAAGGATCAACTATGTAACGACCAAACTGTGATACTATAGATCATTTGAAAGTGACTCACTACTACTACTACTACTACTACTACTACTACTACTACTATACATCAACTTCCTTGACTATGACAAAGCATTTGATAGTGTGAATAGGTCGACATTATGGAAACTTCTTTGACACTGCAGAGTGCATGAAAAGACAGTCAATATCATATGGGATTTTTACGATGGACTATAATACTTATGATTCTCGACACAGTATCCTCCTTGGTCTTCTTCTTTTGAGGGTTCCTAGAGAAAGAGGTTGACTATGGAACACAATCTGCCAAGATTTGGAGGCAGACAGACAAAAGAATGAACAGCATTAAGGAAGAATTGTAAAAGAAGGCCCCGGGACACAGTAGGTTGGATAATGTCAGTTAGTGGCCTGTGCTTCATTGGAGGTAACAGGCGTAAGTAAGTAAGCAAGCAAGCTTTGATGCCAGTATTATGATAATTTCAGCATGTTGGTCAAATAAATAACATGTCATCCTACAGATCTATTAACTCGCAACATAAACAGTGTTTAGATTATAAAGTTTTGCAAGAAAACAATTCATTTATAATCTGATAATAAAGTGAATAGTCATGATTATTTGACAATATTTACATCAGCCGATGACCAATCAGTCATCAACAACATGTTGGGATAATCTTTAGGTTATTGCACTGTAATCTGGTCACTAGTTTAAGACATGTGGGCTTTGAATTAAGGAAAGTGATTGTATTTCACTGAATAACTTATTGGTAAGATTCTCGATATTGATGTCAGTTGATATTAGTTCGAATCTTATACCGGCCCCCACAAGATCGTAGATAAATTTCACTCACAAATGTTCAATAAAATAAAGAGCACTATAAGAGCTTTTTGCAACCATTTTCAAAGATTTCAAAGTATCAGTTTGAATTTATGTTTCATTTGTGCAACTGAAGAAGTATTCTAATGAAAAAAAAAGTAATTTTTGAATGGTTGATATAAAGCTCTAGTTGCTTTTATATCATTTTAACTGATTTCGCAAATGTACTAACATTCATACATGCGCTTTATACTAATGTATGCAGCATATCAATCGACCTGTTAAGTCGTTTGTGTATAATTAGTATGATTATATTATTAGTTCTGATTATGAGTGTGTTTAACCTTTTGTCAATTATATTTGTAGTGTAATCACGTAAGAATAGGTTTGATTTTCTTTTAACTTTCATTTGTCTGAACAGTAATTTCTTGTTTTACTCAGTTGGTGGGAAAGTATTGGACATACTCAAACAATAAACAAAGTCATAAATCGATCATTGTTAGATCACCATTAGAAATCTGGAAGCGCTGGATGGCCGTTTCATCCTAGTATGAGACTCATCAGCAATGTGTGTCCATGATCCCCGCCAGCAAGAATCAAAATCAGGACCTTTGGTCCCAGGCGCGAACGTTTAACCTCTAGACCAGCATCCAGCACTGTTAACTTTTAACTTAAATTAATTCATGCATATTGCGCAAACTAATCCATTATGTTCGGTGGGTAACTGCCATACACGTCACGACTTGTCACTAGGACTCTGAGAATTTCCTCACTAAGCTAGTTGCTAGTGAGTAAGTGTTAGTTTACTTCATAGGGTTTTGGAGATTGCTGAGTTTCATCGCAATCACCAGATGCGGGGTCATTGGTCTAATGGTTAAGAGTTAGCGCGTGAGACCATAGGTCCTAGATTCGATTCTCGCAAGTAGAGTTCGTAAATGTGCACTTCTGATTAGTCTTATAGCAGGATAAAACAGCCGTCCTATGTTTTCAGGTTTCTAATGGTGGTCTAATATTGATCGATTCACACAATTTCAATGGAACTCAACAATCTTTACAACTCTATCAGGAGAATAAATAAATAAAATATGGACTGAGTCAAGAAAGTAAGCGTTTTCATCTTCCTATTATTCATATTCCATAAAAAACTGGTTATTTCTGTAAATTGCTGTTTATAATTATTCAGTAATATATTCATTCTTCAATCATGTTCTGAAGGATGCGCGAAACTGAATCAGTATGGAGTTCAGTTAAGTGGCATAGTGGTGTTCGAAATGGAAATTACAGCTTGATATTCGATATGCACAAACTCCTAATTATAGATTTTATAACTTTTGTTCGGTAGTGAAACAACCTTTTTCTAAGTCTTCTCGCAGGATGATTTACTTTCGAGACTCAGCAACATTTTACCATAATTTATCTGTGAAATAAAATCCCTTTCATCCTTTGTTCGACGCGCTGAAAATGTGCCTCGAATGTCTATACAGTTGGAAGTATACCTCATTCAGCAAGTGGGATTATAGGAACTCTAAATGTTTAATCTTTTCTACGATTGAGTATATTAATTACATCTCTTTACTTGCATATACTTTACACTCACACTGTTCTTTGTAAATTTAACTAATTTGTACAGTATCTAACCCGAACATTAAGATATAAAATAACCTTGTACTTATATCACGGGTAAACCAGACTGATCTGTCGTAGTAAATTAGAGCTCTCGTAGTTCTATGCTTTCTGTGTCCGTTTTAGATTTCTTTAATTGTAGAAGATGATAGCCGTTTATATATGCCGCTGGAAATTATACTGAATACATTGTTTGTACAACAACAAGATATTTAGATTTAAAAGAATGAATAGTACCTGAACGATGCCTTGTATTACTGTTATACTTCCTAAACAAATTTTCGAACTAGAATACTTCAGACAGTCTAATATGACATATCTGTCCTCTACATTTAAAATTACAATCTGTGTATCAATTTGTTTATGCCAGAGAACTGGCATGAATTCGACACTTCACATTTTCAGTGTAGATTATAATTATACTTGACTGCTTTTAAAATCCAGAAGTTAGGCATTCGCGCGCAAAAA
>OX103972.1:11223016-11238164 GCA_944470395.2 Schistosoma turkestanicum
TACTTACTTTCGCCTGTTACCCCCAATGGAGCATAGGCCGCCCACCAGTTTTCTCCAACCAACTCTGTCTTGGGCTTCCATCTCCAGTTCTGTCCAATGTTTGTTCATTCCTCTCATATCTTTCTCTATTTCTCGGCGTAATGTATTCTTTGGCCTTCCTCTTTTCCTTTTGCCTTGAGGGTTCCATGTGAGGGCTTGTCTCGTGATGCAGTTAGGTGCTTTCGTAGAGTGTGTCCTATCCACTTCCACCGCTTCTTCCTGATTTCCTCCTCCATTGGAATCTGGTTTGTTCTCTCCCACAGTTCGTTGTTGCTGATCGTGTCTGGCCAACGAAGCCGAAGTATTTTGCGTAGACAGCTGTTAATAAACACTTGTATCCTCTGGATGATGGCTTTGGTAGTTCTCCATGTTTCCGCTCCATACAGTAAAACTGTCTTCACATTTGTATTGAAAATCCTTATTTTGGTTTTGGTTGAAAGTTGTTTGGATTTCCAGATATTTTTCAACTGTAGAAATGCAGCCCTCGCTTTGCCAATCCGTGCCCTCACATCTGCATCAGATCCACCTTTGTTGTCGATGATGCTGCCCAGATATGTAAAGGTGTTAACGTCCTCCAAGGCATCCCCATCAAGAGTGATTTGATTGGTGCATGTTGTGTTGCATCGGAGAATTTTGCTTTTTGCTTTATGTATGTTGAGACCTACTGCTGCAGAGGCTGCTGCTACACTGGTCGTCTTCTCTTGCATTTGTTGTTGAGTGTGCGATAGAAGAGCCAAGTCATCTGCGAAGTCCAGATCGTCCAGCTGCGTCCTAATTGTCCAGTTGATACCGTGCTTCCCTCCAGATGTTGACGTTTTCATAATCCAGTCGATGACCAGGAGAAAGAGAAAGGGTGAGAGTAAGCAACCTTGCCTGACACCGGTCTTCACCTCAAAGGAGTCTGTTAGCTGTCCTTCGTGTACGATTTTGCAGTTGAATCCATCATAAGAGTTCCGTATGATGTTAACTATTTTCTCAGGCACACCGTAGTGTCGAAGAAGGCTCCACAGTGTTTTCCTATCCACGTTATTGAATGCTTTCTCGTAGTCGATGAAGTTGATGTAGAGTGGTGAGTTCCATTCAATTGATTGTTCCACAATGATCCGTAATGTAGCAATTTGGTCAGTACATGATCGATCCTTACGAAATCCGGCCTGTTGATCTCGAAGTTGGGCGTCTACGAAGTCCTTCATTCTGTTTAACAATACCCTGTTGAAGACTTTGCCTGGTATTGAAAGAAGAGTGATGCCTCTGTAGTTCTCACACTTGCTGAGATCGCCTTTCTTTGGTATTTTGATTAGGTATCCTTCTTTCCAATCTGATGGTACTTGTTCCTCATCCCAAATCTTCTTGAAGAGGATGTGAAATATTTTCGCAGTTGCTTCTACATCTGCTTTCATTGCCTCTGCTGGAATGTTGTCTGGTCCTGCTGCTTTGCCGCTCTTGATTTGTCTGATGGCCATACTGATCTCCTCAATCGTAGGTGCGCCAATATTAATTGGGAGGTCCGTGGATGCTGCTTCGATATTGGGTGTGTTCAGAGGAGCTGGTCGATTTAGGAGTTCCTTAAAGTGCTCTACCCACCTATTTCGCTGTTCGTCGGTGTTGCTGATTATTTTCCCTTCCTTGCTTTTCACTGGTCGTTCTGGTTTACGATAGTTTCCGGCGAGCTTCTTTGTTGTTTCGTACAATTGTCTCAAGTTTCCGTCTCTTGCAGCCTTTTCCGCCGTCATTGCTAGATCTTCCACATATTTTCGTTTGTCAGCTCTGATGCTCTTCTTCACTTCCCTGTTTGCTTCTGTGTATGCAGCTTGTGCGGTAACTTTCTCTGCTCTTGTTCGGCTGACATTGATTGCTGCCCTCTTGTTCCTCCTTTCTTCAATTTTTGCGAGAGTATCAACAGAGATCCATTCCTTGTGATGCTGCTTCTTGCGACCAAGGACCTCCTGACATGTTGAAGTGATTGCCTCCTTAATCCCTTTCTAATTGTTCTCCAATGTTGCGTCCTCTCCATTGTGTAGATCCTGAAAGGCCTGGAACCTATTGGTGAGGGCTATCCTGAATTCGTTGAGCTTTACAGTATCCCGAAGAAAGACCGTATTAAACTTCTGTGATGTTGTCTGTCCCGTTGTCCAGTGCTTCTTTAGTTTCAGTTTCATTTTGGCGATTAGCAAATGGTGATCTGAGGCTACATCAGCTCCTCTCATGGTTCTCACATCCTCCATAGTCCTTCTGAACGTTTTGTTGATACAGATATGATCAATCTGGTTTTGAGTAGTGTGATCCGGTGAAATCCATGTAGCTTTGTGTATGCGTTTGTGCGGGAATATTGTGCCACCGATGACCAGTTTGTTGAAGGCACATAGGTTTGCAAATCTCTCACCGTTTTCGTTCCTTTCTCCCAGTCCATGTCGTCCCATGATGTCTTCATATCCAGTGTTGTCCATTCCA
This sequence comes from Schistosoma turkestanicum, assembly GCA_944470395.2. Taxonomy (NCBI): domain Eukaryota; kingdom Metazoa; phylum Platyhelminthes; class Trematoda; order Strigeidida; family Schistosomatidae; genus Schistosoma; species Schistosoma turkestanicum. The sequence continues at coordinate 11,225,507 of OX103972.1, forward strand.
ACCTTGGCATTCAGGTCTCCCATAAGAATCGTCAAATCCTTTGGTGAACATTTATCGACGATTGACTGCAGCCTTTCGTAGAATTGATCTTTATCGTTGTCATTGTAGTCGTTGGTAGGTGCATAACATTGGATGACGCTCATTGTAATGTCCTCTTTCTTTGTTTTGAAGGATGCTTTAATGATCCTCGGTCCATGAGATTCCCATCCTATTAGTGCCTTTTGTGCATGTTTGGACAGCATCAGTGCAACTCCTTGTGTATGTGAAGCATTTTCCTCTTCATGACCAGAGTATAACAGCAGTTCCCCTGAAGCTAGTCTCAGTTGTCCTACTTGTGTCCAATGTGTTTCACTGATGCCGAGCACTTCGAGGTTATATCTTTTCATTTCTGCCGCAACTTGAAATAGTCTTCCAGTCTCCCACAATGTACGAACGTTCCATGTACCTAAAAAAATGGTTGCTCTGGTTGTCAGAAGAGGCATCGGCCCCGTGACTTCCGAGGGAACTCGGCTTTCATCACGCGACGTCATAATTCTTCCTCCAACTCCCAGGGCAGAGTTAAAATGGTTTGAATTATTTTTTCTGGTTAGCGTTTTTTTGGCAAGTTAGTTTTTGACGGAATGGGGTCGCCAACCACATGTCCAACCCTCCTCCTTTACACATTTGAAATCATTAATCAATCATTATTGTTAGACCACCATTAGAAACCTGGAAGCACTGGACGGCCGTTTCGTCCTAGTATGGGACTCCTCAGCAGTGCGCATCCACGACTCCTGCACCTCGCAGGATTCGAACCCGGGACCTTTGGCATTGTAGGCGAACGCCTTACCATTGGACCACTGGGCCGGCATCCAACGGTGTTAATGTCTAACTCTGATTGATCTAGGGATTTTGCGCGACCTCACCCATTTGTCTTTGGTAGTTACTGCCTACACCCGACAGGGTTGAACTCCACTGGTCACGTCTTCTCAACTAGAACTCCGAGAATTTCCTCACGAAGCTAGTCACTAGTGAGCACTGTTACGATATATTGGGGCACAGTTTTGGAGGTTTGCGTTTTTTTACACATTTGAAATCATTAATCAATCATGATTGTTAGACCACCATTAGAAACCTGGAAGCACTGGACGGCCGTTTCCTCCTTTACCCGGGCTTGGGACCGGCAGTAGCCCCGAAGGTTCTACTGGCGGAGTTATTCATACATGTGGTTTATACTAATGTATGAAGCATATCAATCGACCTGTTAAGTCAATTTTATGAATATGTTTATCTTTGTGCAACATAATTAGCATGATTATATAATTAGTTCTGATTATGAGTGTGTTTAACCTTTTGTCAATTATATTTGTAGTGTGATCACGTGAGAATAGGTTTGATTTTCTTTTAACTTTCATTTGTTTGAACATTAATTTCTTGTTTTACTTAGTTGGTGGGAAAGTATTGGACATACTTAAGCAATAAACAAAGTCATTTATCGATCATTGTTAGATCACCATTAGAAATCTGGAAGCGCCGTTTCGTCCTGGTATGAGACTCATCAACAATGCGTGTCCTCTTATATCCGCCTGCAGGGATCAAAATCAGGACCTTTGGTCCCAGCCACAAACGGTTAACTTCTAGACCAGCATCCAGCACTGCTAACTTCTAACTTAAATTAATTCATAGATATCGCGCAACCTGCTCAATCGGTGGATAACTGCCACATACGGCACAGCTTGTCACTAGGACTGTGAGAATTTCCTCACAAAGCTAATCGCTAGTCAGTTTTGGAGATTGCTGAGTTTCATCGAAACCAGCATCAAATGCGGAGTCATTGGTCTAATGGTTAAGAGTTCGCGCGTGAGACCATAGGTCCTAGATTCGATTCCAGCGAGTAGGAGTCGTGAATTTGCATTTCTGATTGGTCTTATAACAGGATAAAACAGCCGTCCTATGTTTTCAGGTTTCTAATGGTGGTCGAATACTGATCAATTCACACAATTTCAATGAAACTCAACAATCTTTACAGATCTATTAGGAGAATAAATAAATTAAATATGGACTGAGTCAAGAAAGTAAGCGTTTTCATCTTCTATTATTCATATTCCATAATAAACTGGTTATTTCTGTAAATTGCTGTTTATAATTTCGTATATGACCACGTTACTGTATCATTATTCAGTTTGATTTTATTTTAGAAATTTTTTTGTAAAATATATATTTAGTCGAAATCTTGTTAATAGATAATTTATGTTAAATTATTTCAGTGAACTCATTATCTCCCAAGTTTCGTTAATCCTGAACTAGCCAACATTCAAGAAACTCCATTTACATATGATAATCAAGTAAGCCTCTGATATATGCAGATCATCTTACAGCAATATATTCGTTCTTTCATCATGTTCTGAAGGATGCGGGAAACTGAATCAGTATGGAGCTCAGTCAAGTGGCCCAGTGGTGTTCGAAATAGGAAATTACAGCTTGATACCGCCAAATAATATGAATGTATCTGCTTAATTAATCCTTTACTCAGCATTGATAAAACCATAAATGTTGAGGTGTTATCGAAATTTCAAACAGTAATGAAACTAGAGGCTCGAGCACTCCTATACTTTGTCCTTCTCAGAATAGGTACCTAAACAGATCTCCAAGTCTCAATGTCTTATGAGTCGCATAAGTTGTAATCGCCGTAACAATGAGTCACGTATTTTAGTGTACAAACTATGTGTTCGTCCATTCTTTGAATATTACACTTTTATCCTAAGTATTGTTGGCAAAAAGGAGAAATGAAGTCTGAAATCCATTCGGGAACGCTTCGCACTTCTCATTCTTGCATCTGATTGTACTTTAAGTTATAAATCCTGATGTAATAAACGTGAAATCGATTCTTTGTGGAAGAGGAGACTTCAAAATAAATCTGATCTTTTTCGTCAAACTACTACGCTAAGTAAGTAAGTAAGTAAGTAAGTTATTCGATATGCACAAACTCCTAACTATAGATTTTATAACCCTTTTTCAGCAGTGGAAAAACCTCTTTCTAAATCTTCTCGCAGGATGATTTACTTTCGAGACTCAAGATTATTTAAACCATAATTTGTCTGTGAAATAAAATCCCTTCCATCCTTTGTTCGTTGAAATGATGCTTATTACCTCTTTTAGAAAAAATGTGCCTCAAATATCTATACACCTGGAAGTATGTACCATTCAGCAAGTGGGATTATAGGAACTCTAAATGTTTAATCGTTTCTACCATTGAGACTATTAGTTAAACCTCTTTAATTGCATTTACTTTACACTCACACTGTTCTTTGTAAATTTAACTAATTTGTACAGTATCTAAGCCGAACAATAAGTTATAAAATAACCTTGCACTTGTATCACAGGTAAACCAGACTGATCTGTCGTAGTAAATTAGTGCTCTCGTAGTTCTATGCTTTCTGTGTCCGTTTTAGATTTCTTTAATTGTAGAAGATGATAGCCGATTCGATAGGCCACTGAAAACGATACTGAATACATTGTTCATACAACAACAAGATTTAAAAGAATGACTAGTTCCTGAACGATGCCTTGTATTACTGTAATACTTTTTAAACAAATTTTCGAACTAGAATACTTCAGACAGTCTAATATGACATATCTGTCCTCTACATTTAAAATTACAATCTGTGTATCAATTTGTTTATGCCAGAGAACTGGCATGAATTTGATACTTCACATTTTCAGTATAGATTATAATTATACTTGACTGCTTTTTTAAATTCACTCATTTTTTTTCTCAAAATTTCCATTTTGACAACTATGTTAAGCTTTACAAATCAATTCAAAGTTGAAACAATACGAATCGTAAGTAAAAATCGATAAAAATCATGTTATTCTGTTCCGATTCATTGTTTTCATTTCAATAAACTTGTGAATAACAATTCATAATCAATGATCTTCTTGAAAAAAGTTCAAGCGTCTCGGCTGTAGGCAGTAACTACCGAAAACAATTGTTGAGGTTGCGCAAGACTAAATAGGGTTAAACATTACCACAGTTGGATGCCGGGTCAATGGTCTATAAGTTAGGCATTCGCGCGCAAAACCGGAGGTCCTGCATTCGAACTCCTTTGAGTAGCAAGGGATGTGGATATGCACTGCCATGCCAAGACAAAATGACCATCACGTGCTCTCAAGTTTCAAATGGTAGTAGTCTAGCAATGATTCATTCATGATTTTAATGTGTACAAAAATTAAACGCTGCCTATCATGAAATCTCATCTCTATAAAATCATTAAACATAAGTACTAACTTGATAATAAAATCCCAAATTTTTATGGTACCTCTAGATATAAAAAACATATATATGTATGTCATTAAATTGTAATTGCAATTCAGATAAAAATTTATGATAGTAACTATCCACATTTATATATACATATATACATATACATATATTGCATTTTCTGCCAAAAAAAACAACACTTGTTGATATAGTAACAATAAACACAATGATGAATTAAAATAAAATTTATGATAGAGTATTGTAGTATTAAATGATTTGTTTGTTGTTGTTGTTGTTGTTCAATGTTAAATTGTTGCCTCAATGAGACCAGAATGAACGTGGGCATTTTTACATGTATATATATATATATATATATATATATATATATATATATATATCAGTGAAACTGATCATGTTCAATTAACAATTGAAATAATTTGTTGACAAAAAATATAATAAAATTAAATAAATCAGACGAAATATGGTATTTTTTTCTAAATTATCTGGTAGACTTTATTAAAAAAATATCAGTGACTAACAAGGACAAACAGGTGAGGTCACACAAAATCCCTAGATCAATCGGAGTTAGACATTAACATCGTTGGATGCCGGCCCAGTGGTCCAAAGGTTAGGCGTTCTCGCACAATACTGAAGGTCCGGGGTTGGGATCCTGCCGGGGGCAGGAGTCGTGGATGAGCAAAGCTGATGAGTCTCATGCCAGGACGAAACAGCCTTCTTTCAGTGCTTCTTGGTTTCTAATGTTTGCTCTAACAATGATTTATTGGTGATTTAAAATGTGTAAAAACACTAATCTCCATAACCCTGATTGGAATTAATTATATTTATGGTTAAAGAGATAGTGATGTTCAATAATTCTGCTTTCCACCAAGCTCCTTTGTTTTTTTGAATGATATAGTTTTTAAAAAGTATTTACAAAGTGATTTTTACACATTGAAATCAATCAATCAATTATTCATTGTTAGACCACCATTTTGAAACGTAGAAGTACTGGATAGCCGTTTCGTTCTGGTATCGGACTCTTCGGAAGTGCGCATCCACGACTCCTGCTGCTTGTAGGATTCGAACCAATGAATCTTCGGTTTCGCGCGCGAACACCTAATCTCTGGACCACTGGACCGGCACTATCCAACGTTGTTAGTGCCTAACTCTGATTTTGACAATAAATTGCCGATTAGAGTTAACTGTTTCAAAATGCGGAGTTCGTCATAAATGAATTCGGTAGGTTCATGTGGATTATGTGTGAATGTTTTTAATTCATACCGTCAATCAACATTGAGCTCATAAAACAGTTTGAAAAGCGAATAATGTCTGAGTTGATATGAATACTCTAGTGTGCTTTCTGCTCCCCTATCCAGTATTTTCACGTTGTTCCAATCGAATGTGTGTCCATAATTGTCGGTGTGTATTGATATAAATGAAGCGTTGTCGCGGCGTTTGACTGCTAAGTGATGTGCACGTAAACGAAGCTGAACAGGACGTCTACTTTGTCCTATGTAGTGTTTTTCACAATCTGAGCAATTTATTTTGTAGATGGTATTTGGTTTTTCTTCTTTCGTCGTTATGTTCTTTGGTCTACATAGGATTGATTGAAGTGATTCTGTTGGTTTGTGCGCCACACCTATTCCAAATGGTTTCAATAGTCATGCTGTATGCTCCAATATGTCTTTTATGTATGGTAAGATAATCTCCACCATCTCAGAAGTGAAGTATTCCGGTTTCTCAGCTTGTTCTGTTGACCTCGATCTTGATTGGTTGGTAATGTTTTCAAACCTGTCATTGTTTGTATCTTTATTTTGATTATATCACCCTTTGATTTGTTTCTTGATCCGATCAAGACTGAAGTCATCAGAATATAAGCTAGGAGTTATACGCGGCTAACTTCGAATACTTTAATTCTATCTAAAGTTTGTGCTGTTATGTTGTTCAGTAGAAAAACAATGAAAGCTCCACAATAAAGATATACAGCTCAGAGAACGAAACTCCATCACAGTGATCTTTTTCAGCTACAAATTTTCCGTATTATCTCAATTATAAACTATCCTAGATTCTCTAATCCCAACTTAATCATTCGTCAATTTAATGAATTCCTTTCGAAAGAGTAATTAATACTACGTGTTCAAATGCAAACATAAACTGATCGAAATTCAATCTGGATTATAAACAACCGAGATAACTTACTAACTTGTCATTACAAATACAAAAATCACATAATACACACAGTCCTAATGTGAACGCCGCAACGTTTGATTACAGATAGAAGTTCCAAAATAAAAAATTAGTTGCACATCTTGTATTTCACTGTCAACCAGTAGTGTTAAACCAAAGAATATCATATCAATTTTAACTAGATTAATGAATTACTTTAAAATAAATGTCAGTTTTTATTAAACAATAATAATCAACATTAATACAATGTGTACTTCATTTACATAGAATAAAATCGTCTTATTTTTTTATACAAGAATATCAGTACTTTTATCGTTTCTCTATTTTTTTAGGGGGAATTCGATATTTGTTTTAATTAAGTTCACTTCCGATGTTCATCGTTCAATTGTGCGCAATTATTCAGTACGCTGAATTGTTGTTTCTCTGAATGATTGATTTTCGCGGCTAATGATTTATTCAATGTATCAGTAGGTTTTTGAAATTCATTTTCATCGTTATTATTATCACTACTGTTGGTATTGTTGTGTTCATAAATAATCGGTGTTAAACATAATTGTTTTGATGATGTTGAATATAATGGTTGATATGTTGCTGTTATTGTTGTTGTTGTTGTTGTTATTGAATTTGTGGTTGGAGCATCTTTGCAAAAACTTCGCATATCTGAAGTTTTTAATAAAGTATAAGGATTTTCATCCAGTTGAGGGTGATTCATTTCAATCATGAAATCATTAGTTAATAAAGAATTATTTATAGCAGAGATTGTATTGTATTTACTATGATTATTAGGATTATGAATAATCTGTGAATTGGGATTGAATACACATGATAAATTAGTGCATGGTTGTGGATTATTATGCTTGAATATGTTTGGATTGATTGTTCTATAAGTGGAATCTTTCAACAAGATATGATCACATGGAGAATTGGATGCTGTGTTTTGTACAGAACGCAATAAATTGAACTCTGGACAATGTTCTACAAAAAGAATTAAGATTATTTTTATTTTCGAAAGAAAAGGAGAAAAAAAACAGATTAAAGAATTGATTATATATAAATTATTTTGTGAATCCTACTTTATGATTAACGACATTTTGGTGAGTTAGTTTTCTTAGGGATAGGCTAGCTAACCACACGGCTAACTCTTCCCTTCTATTCGGGCTTCCGATCAGTGGTAGTTGCCGCACAAGTGCGCCAGGCAGAGATTTTCGGAAACCATGAATCGATTATTGGTAGATCACCATTAGAAACCTAGAAGCACTGAACGGCCATTTTGTTCTGATATAAGGCTCATCGGCAGTGCACATCCAAGACTCCTGCAACTAGCAGGATTCGAACCCAGGAACTTCAGTTAACCTATGGATGACTGAGTCGGTATCTGACGGTGTTAATGCGCAACTTCATCCACTGTGTTCGATGAGCACTGCTTCACTCCCGAATAGGCTTGAACCCCACTGGTAACGACTTCTCACTAGAACTCTAAGAAACCTCCTCATGGAACTCGACGCCAGTTAGCACATGTAATCAGCATGATGCAGTTGTGAATAATACTGAATTACTTTCTTTAAATCATGAACCAATCAGTGTGATACGGATTATCATTAAGAGATAAAAGAATATGGGGATGATGCCTATCGAATAAATGAACTCTGTTCGGCTAATATTTAAAATGAAATATATCGAATTTTATATATCACAAATAAGAAATGTTCTATTTGTTTTGTTACCCTGAAATGTAATCATACGGCTGAGTCTGTTCTCTCGTTTATAATGCTCTCAAATGATCATATGCAGATAACCACTGTCAGGAAAGTCTTATTAACTATCTTCTCTCGGTGATAATTGAAAGGATAATACTTTTTATAAGTCAAACCAAAACGTCTGTGTCGAAAATTTCACCCAAACTGACCTAGTGGCTAAAAACTTGATACAGTACTCACATATTAACATTTTGATAGCATGCCTCAACTGATATTGAGAGGATAAACCATTAAACTTCATCCATAACACCTCAATACTAAAGGAACTTGAACTAGGAAAAAGCGACTGCTGTCTAGTTCTGTTCAGTCTTCATTATGTTAAGCTTCACTGTGAAACTATCTTCACAAATCATTAGTTTGTAATTACTGATTTATTACAGTTTTTTTCTAAAAAAAAAATACGCTGTCTACAAACTTGTAAATTATTTTACTTAAAAAAAGTCAATAAGTAAAATGATAAAAATTTCAATCTGTTAACCATTTTTTTTTCAAGTTCAACTCAACAATTGATTATTTCTTACTATTCTCATAAATATTAATTACTAATCATTATGTAATCAATTGGAAAGTTAACAAATTTAATTTAACACTAAAAGTAATAAAATTTATTAAAATTAATTTTCCTTGTGACTTTCATTTTTTATTTATTTATCAACACTAAATTTTTCAAGGTGTGATAACTGAAAACCAAAAAAGACTAGACAACTTTTTAGTATTTTTTTCTGGTCGCATTAAAACAAATTCAATTTTTAATTTTTTTGTAAAAAAATTACACTTAAATTTGAACACATAAAGTTGGACTCTTCCGACCAATCAAGATAGCTTCAAGTAGTTTCAATGTGTGTAGGGAGGACAGATCGCCGATTGGAAGACAGGATAGGAGAACATATTCCAAAATGGTTAATCAAATCCATGATTCATCAACCTAGCCCGTCATCTCAAAATCGATCAAGAAACCCAGCCTCGTCTATCGCAAAACATCTAATGATGAATGGTCATCAAATTGACCCAAAATCATCCTTTAAAGTTGTGACATGTCATCAAAACCCACACACAATGAAACTACTCGAAGCTATCTTGATTGGTCGGAAAAGTCCAACTTTATGTGTTCAAAAACAACTGTATGTTGTTTACCATGGTTCTAGTGAGTGAATGTCATGTTAAATAAGAAATTTTGACCTTATCTTCCAAACTGTGTTTACACTTTTAAATTTATTTGAATAGTAGGTTGGCACTGGGATTCAAAATGTATGTTTCATCCTGTTAGCCAGCTGAATGTACCTGTATCCCAATGTTGATGTTTAGTTGAAAGTTGTACGTTACGCTTTAAAAGTTGAACTGTCGAGCGGAATGAGTTCAACGCAGATTCAGCTACTAGCCATTATTTAACTGTACTTCAAACTCTGAAATCGCTCAAAGAATCTGTTCAGGATATGTATGTACCATAAGGTTTTGATCAATTTTAGTCGTAACAATCATCAGAAAGGATTCAAACCAATGCGAAATTAATAAGAATATTGACTACGAAATTATGTTCGTAATATATTTTTGCTACCTTTTCAACATGTAACTTATAACAGTTAAACAGTGACATTACTTTTTAAAATTTTTCTACAGGATCTATCTATTAACGAGTGATTATCTAATTATATATAAATATATACCAATTTTAGTATGTGTACCACCAATGTGATAGGACACACATTGAGGAAAGCATCCAAATGTGTCATAAAACAAGCCTTCATCTGGAATCCTCAAGGCCGACGCAGAAAAGAAAGTCAAGCAACATATTACGCCAAGAAATGGACATAAGAAGAATGAACAACTATTGGAGAGAACTAGAAAGGAAGGCCCGAAGACAGATTAGGTTGGAGAATGCTGTTCAACAGCCTATACTCCACTAGGGGTAACAGGTGAATGTAAGTAATATATGTCAAACAACGAGAACTCATAATCTCAGTTAGTAATAGTATATTAATATGCAACACAATAATAAATGTGTGCAACATATTACGCTACAGGAAATTTCAAAAATTTCAGTAGAATACGTTTTTTTTATAAATTTTTTTTCTATTTTAATTACTTTTCATTAAATTCTCACATATATATTTGAATATTTAATTTTTAAATGCTACCTTGTTTAGTTGAATTCAATTTTCAATATTATGATTTATCATAAACTGTTGTTTTCATTGTTTTTCATTATGCATTCCATGTTAATTTGGTTGCATTAATTTGTTTAAATGTACAATGCGCGCTGAACATAAGTTGTTCAATTTGTGTTTGTTTATATCCGCCTATTATTGGTGGCGGAAAAATTGAAATTGAAATTTTAGTTTTCACACATTTATTCATATATAATCAAGAGTAAAACAACATAAAGTTGTGAATTTTCATTTATTTTTCTCTCATAAAAAAGTGAGATAAAATGAAAATGTAATTTTTATGTATTGCATAAAATTTTGTGTTCTTTTGGTTCCGGTTGAGAATAAAAATTTACTGTGCATTGTCTATAGATATATATATTTCCATCCCTTTATTTTTCTGTTTGTTTAAAAAATAAAGTTTCATAAAATTTATCTGAGTGACAAGTTATGTCAATTTAATTGTATGAATTTTTTATGATTATTATTACTATTATTTTTACAAGTAAAATGTTTGAAATAGTGCGCTAAGTAGCTAACACTCTATAATCAACTATCTGTTGTTTACTCTGCTAAGCAACGCTTTTTTTATTATATCTTTCAATCAGTTATGTATGTAGTCTTTATTGAGTTCTCGTATCATTTGGATGTAAAATGAATAACTATATTTCTGATTTATAAATATTTATGGGCAAACATATATATATATATATATATATATATATATACATATTCAATACAAATGTCAAGACATTTCTTCTGTGTAGGGCGGAAACTTGAAGAACTACGCGAGGCATTATCCAAAAAATACGAGTTTTAATTAATAATTGTCTACTGAGAATCTATTAGCCAGACCCATCATCAATAAACTACCGGGCGACGGACCAAACCAGACTCGAACTGATGAGGAAATTGGGAAAGTGTGCTTGACGGAGATTAGACACACATTGAGGAAAGTACTTAATTGCGCCACAAGATAAGCCCTCACTTGGAATGATCAAGGTCTAAAGAAAAGAGGAAGACCAAGGAACATATTACACCTAAAGTGGAAACAGCCTTGATAAGAATGAACAGAAGTTGGATAGAACCAGAAAGAAAGATCCAGGACAGAATAGGGTGGACAATACTGGTCGGCGGCCTATGCTCCATTGGGGGTAATTAAAGCAAGTAAGTATGTAAGTATATATATATATATATATATATATATATATATATATATATATATAACACTCTTAAAACAGGATTCGAAGCTAAGCCACATGGATAAATGCTAGCCTGCCGATTAGTTTGTAATTATGCCAAATACGATTCAATGAATGATTTTAGTACCGATCACATTTTATCTACCTCTTTCGTAACTTGATTCATTAAGGAGTTTGTATCTTGAATTTTTAAATTTACACATATTTGTTCTTCAGCGTACCGAGAATACTAATAAATAGTTTCGCTTTTCCTGTTATGCAACGTTTACTATTATAATCATAAATAAAATATGTTGACTATATAACGCTGTATTTTTGTTGTTGGATTAAATCGAGTTACTTTCTTACCTACTTACTTACTTACTTACACCTGTTATCCTTCGTTGACCATTGGCCGCCGACCAGCATTCTCCAAACAACTCTGTCCCCGACCTTCCTTTACAGTTGTTCCCAGATGATATTCATTCCTTTCATGTCTACTTCCGATGCGGATTCCTGAGTCAATGTGTTATTTGGAATTCTTCTTTTATTTTAACTTTGAAGAATCAAAGTTAGCGCTTGCCACATAATGCAGCTGGGTGTCTTATCCACCTAGAATGCTTTTTTCAGATTTCTTCGTCAGCTATAATCTCGTATGTTCTCTCCTACTATTGGTTGTTACTGACCAACGAATGAGGAGTATCTGACGTAGGCAACTGTTGATAAACACTTGTATCTTTTGGATGAATCCCTGATTGTTATCCATTCTCTTCATTTTCATTTCCAATTCTCGGCACAATGTGTTCCCTAGTCTTCTTTTTTTAGGAGGATTCCAAGGAAAAGAGGTAGACCGAGGGACAAAATTTGTCGAGAGTCGGAGGCAGACATCAAAAGAATAAAATAGCATTTGGGAAGAACTAGAAAGCAAGGCTCAGGACAAAGTAGGTTGGAGAATGCTGGTCGACGGCCAATGCTTCATTTTGGATAACATGAGTAAGTAAATAAGTGTATAAGTAGGTAAGTAAGTAGCTCGACTCTATTCATAAAGAGACCTGGTAAAATCTAACTGACTGAAGTTAAACATATCAACCATTAAGAGTATTTTAACTAAGTTTATTTGATCTTAAATCGAAAAGCGACTAGGTTTAA
>OX103972.1:11238659-11297015 GCA_944470395.2 Schistosoma turkestanicum
CTCACCAGACAAAGATCAAGGAATATTTATTAAGAGATTGTTTTTTGAAAGCTCATCCCATCCAAATTTAAGCGGTTTATAAAATAGTTTTTGAACTGATAGATCCTGATAAACAAAGATTGGTTAATTTCATGTTTTTTTTTAATTTGTCCAACGACTTTTCTGCATAGAACAATATTTTGTTAAGTCATAATAATAATGAATACAGAATTCCTGTCAGTTTACAGGCATAACAGTTTTTGTTTTAATAATGTCCTCGAGAATGCACAGTGTCTTTCAAAACTTCACTCTATTGCGAAGTGGAAATTATTTAGAAAATTATAGCCAGTAATAACTTTCTTATAAATTTTGTTAATAACTAAATGAAGTAAGCTAATGAGATTCTCCAAAGAACTACTACACCTTGAAAGAATGTTCTTGTCAAACTTCCATTCAAAAGAGATAATTATAGAGCTCAGAATAAGTGAGAGAATTCCACTAACTTTGTTATAGCACAGTGAATAAAATAACCTAACCAAATGGTCTTACTCAAATAACAGACCATCTCTAATTACCTTCACTTGTTAAATCTGTGTTTCCAGTAGCCCTTAGGTCGAAAAGTCTAAGCGAGTATTATCCGAAGAAATCTCAGAATGCGTACCAGTTTGTTGAGTCAGAAATTTTTACAAACTATTAGTCAGTACCATAAGAATATATATCAATATTTCGGGCCATCGAGTAGATTGTCCAACTATATTGGGAGTAATAAATAGACAGAGTAAAATTAGACGTTTACATGTGGCATATACAGAAGTACTCCGTCGACTCAAATTTAATCTATGTATACAAAAAAGGTTTGAATCATCCGGTCTAATTATGATGATTAATTTACCGTCTTGTTTATAAAATTTGTGTTTCATTGGACAAAGATTATTCAATCTTTCAACTTTCATTCATCCAAAACAATACCTTTATTGTTCATTTTGGTGAAGTCTTCACCACGAAACTCACAGTTGTCATTTCTTTCATGCCATCTTTTCATTACCAAGATTATCATGAATATTTTTCAGAAATGATTTCGACATTGAATATTATGTCACTAAGAGGTTTAACTATCTAACGAGCCTTAAATGGGACGAAACACTTTATGGATTATAATACTGGGTAATACTAATTCATATACTTCATTATCATAATTATTATAGTGAATTTGCCTTCAGTAATTATCGTTAATTTAGTTGTTTTGTCCACTGAATTGGAAATAGTTTATAAATATCATTTGCACTCAAATTACATCCTGTTTCCCTGTTTCGTTTACTCCTTCCGACTTGTTTGATTTTGAAAAATAATTATACTTATGCCTAAATGAGTGGACTGAATGAGTTTATAGATGTAATACCGAAATAAATCGATTGATGTTACGAACTCAAATGAATCACTTTCTGTTGATGTATGTAAATCCAACAAGAATAGCCTCAATATTACCGTCAATGATCAAGATTTAAGTTATATGATTGTTAGCGGTGGAATTCAGGTAATTCGCCTTATTTGAAACTTGCTAGCTGGATATATCATCACTAATGCTAATGTTAAAGTCAAGACTAGAACCCAGAACCTTTCACTTGAAGTGCTTACTGCATTATTCAATTAACTCACTGGGTTTTATCGTCATTGTAATTATTTTAGTTTTTATCTTAAAATTAACCGTAGATTCAAAATTAACATAATTATGTTTAATCCTTTCTTGGCTTTCACTAACTGTTTAATTGACGTCAGTTGATGATTTGAAACTTGTAGTTCCATAATCTCCTCAACAATGCATCATAGTATATTTTTCTGTTTAATCTCCATAGGTACATCACACATTGCAATTCTCAGTTCTCTAACTTGCTCATTTTTTTCGTGTGACTACAATTCTTTGTTGACGATACACTCGTAAGGTATATTCGATATTGTGCCGGTTTGATTAAGAATAGATTTTCAATAGTTCTCACTAGATACCATCAAGATTAAAGGAAAATAGGAGGGCCAAAAAACATATTACACCGAGAAATCGCGAAAGACATGAGAAGAATGAACAAAAATCTGACAGAACTGGAAAGGGGAGCTCAGGACAGAGTCATTTGAAGAATACTGGTCAGCAGCCTTTTCTCCATTGTGGGTAACAGGCGCAACTAACTAAGTAATCATTCTGTTTCATATCATGCGTCGTTTTATTCGGATCATTATTTAATAAAAAGAATAAACCAATATTATTACTGTCGGTTAGATTTTTCGAGATTTGTGTTTTTTTACACACAATCATTGTTAGACCACCATTAGAAACCTGGAAGCACTGAAAGACGGCCATTTCGTCCTGGCATAGGACTGACTCATCATTGACAGTTCGCATCCACGACTCCTGCCCCCGGCAGGATTCGAACCCAGGACCTTCGGTATTGTGCGCGAACGCCTAACCACCGGATCACTGGGCCGGTATTCAACGGTGTTAATAATGTGCTATTATTATTATCAAATGAAAGAAAAATACTTACCAAGTGTACTAGCTCTATACATTTCTTGACTAGAGGTAGATAATAAATCACCTCCCGATTTATTTGTACAATATTCTTTTGGTAATGTTTTAACTTGACGTAACTTATTCCACCATTGATCACGAATAAATTCACAAGCATTTCTATTATTTGATTGGATTGTATGATTTTCTAATGTAAACGGATGATGATGACTATTATTATTATTAGCTGTAATAGTATGATTATTAGTATTATTGTTACGATTATGATGCGTTTGTCTACGAAATGGCATAATGCATAATAAATGCCGACATCGTATCAAAAATATGGTCACAATTAAAATCACTGAAATAATCAGAGTCAATGCAATTAACACAATCATTACGATCAGGTCACGATCCATTCGTTTAAAATCTAAAATAATACTTGAATCTGATTGACGTTTCACATCTGTCTGTTGATGATACATCATTGATTCCATGGAGGTACGATCAGTGGTGTATGATTGTTTATCGAATTGTGCAGGAATTATAGCCACATACAGCACGGTGGTATTATGTCGTGGTGGTGTACCACGATCTTGTGCTTTCAACAAAAGTCGATAACTATGAATTTGTTCATGATGAAATTTCGCTGGATTCTCCAATATTTCTCCAGTTTGAAGTAATATAGTATTATTATTATTATTTAATTCATCTTTCGTGAATGATTTTAAATGCATTGGTTGTATTAAATGATGCAATGAACGTATTAAATACAAAGTACCACTCATTGA
Organism: Schistosoma turkestanicum; assembly: GCA_944470395.2. Lineage (NCBI taxonomy): Eukaryota > Metazoa > Platyhelminthes > Trematoda > Strigeidida > Schistosomatidae > Schistosoma > Schistosoma turkestanicum. The sequence continues at coordinate 11,241,930 of OX103972.1, forward strand.
ATCCACTTCAAATAATCCATCATCATTTCCATGAACAATGGAATAGACCACTTCACCATTTAAACCTTCATCAATATCAATTGCTTTTAATTGAGCAATTAATAAACCAACAGTTGAATGTTGTGATATATTTATTACACTATTAGCACCGAATTGTTTAGGAAATATCCATACTGGTGAATTATCATTGGTGTCTAAAATTCTAATGAGAACACTTGTTACAGCTGACAATGGTGGATTGCCTGTATCAGTGGCTATTACTTCAAATGTTAACACAGGTGTTTGTTCACGATCTGTTGTTTGATGTGTATAGATGATACCTTCAAAACTAATGTAAACATAAAGTTTCACCATTTGACCCACTGTCCCTGGTGATGGTCTCATACTATATCGCACAATACGATTCGATAATTCCGCATCACAATCTACTGCATACACTCGACCTATCTAAATCAAAGAGAAATGTGTAAAAAACAGGATTTTAGGAAAACAGTTGTGGAAATAAAAAAATATAAAAGGAAATTAACTGAAATAAATTAGTATATTTTATTTAGACTGTTTACAAAAAAATGTCACGTACAGTTTGTATGACATGAACTGATATCACAAAATGATTAAAACTAGTGAATTATTACAAACTGGATGACAGAAGACAAGTAGTTAGTTTCGTTTTCAGATTTTTTCAACAATATGCACTCATTATTCAGTCAGTGATCTAATAGGAGAATGAATTTTTGCAGTTCAGTTTATGGAAATATAATGACTACAGAATGAAATGAATCATGTGATATTAGTAGTTGTAGGGTTCGTCACTAGGTACACTTGAAACTATTACGAGTTCACCTTAGTCGATAAACGCGAACGAGACAATGAACCAGCGTCCAGATAGGCTACCTTGAATCCCAATCTGAAAATAGAACGCTTTGTAAGCGTAGAAAGTATATTCTACAAACATCCAGCAATTACAGTACAATCAAGCAAACAACTCTCGTTTATTTATACATCATGGAAACATCCTTGGGACAGTTACGAAAATAGCACACTAAAATACACAACGGCCAATCACAGCCATGGATTTTCCTGGTGAGAAATGAAATCTCAAGGTCAACTGATCAGCCCATGCACGCAAACGTGAAATCCAAAATAAGGCATTTACCAAGCGAGTTCTGACGATTTAACATCCCAAACAGTAGTGTAAGAGAGTTTGGATTTTTATTTGGAAAACAGCTGCCTATATCAATTAAAATGGATATGTATCATCACAGAAGAATAATAAAATTGAAAGCTGTCAACTGATGATGCTGAATAAATTCAATCTATCAACCTTACGTGTGTCGCAGAGATGTTTTATGATACCATTGCTCAAAGTCTTGAATCCCATAGACCCCAGAATTTCGGGTGATATTCTATTGGGATCAAAAGTAGACCCTTTTTTAGGTTCTACTAGTCTTGATAATAATTCTGCCAAACAGATTCATAAATTGTTAAAAGACCTTAGCTGTAAACTATGTAACTGGATAATTTGAAAATGCCATGCATTTAAAATGTGATATTTTCGGTGTTTTATAACAGTCAGTCAATTAATGTCATTAGGTTACATATAACAGCGTTTAGAATATTCAACCCTTGTTTCAATTTCAGCATAAATAATAACTTCGCAGCTCATCTTGGGCTACTGCCGGTCTCCAGTCCGGGTCGAGGAGGAGAGTTGGTCATGGGGTTAGCGGCCCGTATCCCGTAGGAGAATAACTAGCTCAGAAAAAAAGTAAAAACACTTTGTACCATTAGTTATACATTTTACCAATAAATTAATGTTAAAATTTGTTGCCAGTCTATTATCATTTTACATAGTGTATCGCTAGATATCCTCTGACCCAACACACAGCGCTGACAAGAATAGCTTAGAAAGAAATTAGTTGTTCTGTAGGAACAGTTTTTAAGTTTACACTGAAGTTGAAGTTAGAGGCAATTTCTCATCTGACTGGGTTATCATAAGATGTGACATAGTCAATCTCTCACTCTACCTAAAGTAATAAATGTCAATTTTGAAAAGAAATTCAAGCGATTTTCGTGATGTAATTGTAGCCTTCTGATCATTATTGGTTGATGTCTGCCATCGACAATAAAACAGTGCATTATCAAATGAATCTAGGAAAGATTCAATTCTAAGTAGCTGCTGTTTACGAATAAAATGTCGAATAATCTGAAACTATAATCCTTTTTTTTGTTTAAATTCAATTACTGATCAACAGATAAATTTAAATTAACTCATGTTAAAGTCTCAAATTTTTTTCTATGTTCATTCAGTAAGTTCACAACTAAAAAAGCCCCAGTTCAGATTAGATAGATGAGATTTTCAAATGATAGCAGAAAGAAAGTTAGAAATTTATCCATAACACATGAAATCAAGTTATCGTCGACATTTCTTAGTGGTCAATAATTCTGTCAACTTAAGCTATTATGACTTTCTCATCAAGCACAAATTCTAAATAATTGTATCATTAATTTTTGGTCACTGTTGTTGAGTTCGAGTCAGGGCTCATCACTTTGGTGGCCAGCTATCTGACTTTGATGTGTATGAACATTTAAATGTGCACTGAAATAGATATCCCCATCACTTTCCGTATATCATACTTGAGCGAACCCCGTTTGTGTGACGGCGGTAACAAGAAGAGTTTATTTCAGGCAATCGTCGATGCAGACATGATAATGAGTAGCATACAAGCAAACTGAAGTGGAGAAGTCGAGTGAGCCAACTCCAATTCTGTGAAACATGACTAAGCACCTATAGTGAGACAAACTAACCCTAGAGATGTAGTAAGCGAGGTAGGCGTGCACACACACACACTCGATTAAAAGCAACGCAGATATCAGTGAATAACTGACCAGGATTAAAAGACAAGTGAATAATAACTTGAGAATAATGAACTAATTATTTTTGTCCAAGGGCTGCGACAAGTACACACACAAAAAAATTATTTATTACCTTTTGGTTGTTTTATTTTCATATAACTAAAAATAGCTAAAGAATGATTTTCATTTTAGTGTTAATTTTCCAGTATTTCATTAATTGAATAAAAGAATTTAAAAAAACTTTCTAAATGTTTATATACACTGCATTCATTTGTCATATCACTTGATTTATTATAAAAATTATATCTATTTCTTGTCTAGAACATTATTTACAGTAGAGAAATGTCAATATATTGGCAAAAAAAAATGATTCACTTGACAGTGTAGACATTAGATGACTATTGTTTTATGGTTTTTTACAGCCATTAGAAAAGTACATAACGAACATAAATGTCCGCTATGAAATATACCTCATTGACTGGTCTAGTCTATTGAACAGAAATGGTGAAATGTTGAAAACAAACCCAAAGAAGACACAGGTTATGTCATGGGAAAAAAACAAAAGCCTTTTTGCTTAGTTTATGAACATTCTAATAGAAACATGCGTGCAAGATCGAAGGTCCTTAGCTCGAATCCTGCGAGTCTCATATCGTGACGAAACGACCGTCAAGTGCTGTCACATGTCTGATGGTGATTTAACATTGACGGATTCATGATTTCAAAAAGTTAAATGAATGTTTAATTTTAAAATTCATTTACTCCGCCAGTAGAACCTTCGGGGCTACTGACGGTCCCAAGCCCGGGTAAAGGAGGAGGGTTGGACATGGGGTTGGCGACCCCATTCCGTCAACAAACTGGTCATCGGTGGCACAATATTCCCGCACAAACGCATACACAAAGCTACATGGAGTTCACCGGATCACACTACTCAAAACCAGATTGATCATATCTGTATCAACAAAACGTTCAGAAGGACTATGGAGGATGTGAGAACCAAGAGAGGAGCTGATGTAGCCTCAGATCACCATTTGCTAATCGCCAAAATGAAACTGAAACTAAAGAAGCACTGGACAACGGGACAGACAACATCACACAAGTTTAATACGGCCTTTCTTCGGGATACTGTAAAGCTCAACGAATTCAAGATAGCCCTCACCAATAGGTTCAAGGCCTTACAGGATCTACACAATGGAGAGGACACAACATTGGAGAACAATTGGAAAGGGATTAAGGAGGCAATCACTTCAACATGTCAGGAGGTCCTTGGTCGCAAGAAGCACCATCATAAGGAATGGATCTCTGTTGATACTCTCGCAAAAATTGAAGAAAGGAGGAACAAGAAGGCAGCAATCAATGTCAGCCGAACAAGAGCGGAGAAAGTTACCGCACAAGCTGCATACACAGAAGCAAACAGGGAAGTGAAGAAGAGCATCAGAGATGACAAACGAAAATACGTGGAAGATCAAGCAACGACGGCGGAAAAGGCTGCAAGAGACGGAAACTTGAGACAATTGTATGAAACTACAAAGAAGCTCGCCCGGAACTATCGTAAACCAGAACGACCAGTGAAAAGCAAGGAAGGCAAAGTAATCAGCAACACTGAACAACAGCGAAATAGGTGGGTAGAGCACTTTAAGGAACTCTTGAATCGACCAGCTCCTCTGAAGACACCCAACATCGAAGCAGCATCCACGAATCTCCCAATTAATATTGGCGCACCTACGATTGAGGAGATCAGTATGGCCATCAGACAAATCAAGAACGGCAAAGCAGCAGGACCAGACAACATTCCAGCAGAGGCAATGAAAGCAGATGTAGAAGCAACTGCGAAAACATTTCACATCCTCTTCAAGAAGATTTGGGATGAGGAACAAGTACCATCAGATTGGAAAGAAGGATACCTCATCAAAATACCAAAGAAAGGCGATCTCAGCAAGTGTGAAAACTACAGAGGCATCACTCTTCTTTCAATACCAGGCAAGGTCTTCAACGGGGTATTGTTAAACAGAATGAAGGACATCGTAGACGCCCAACTTCGAGATCAACAGGCCGGATTTCGGAAGGATCGATCGTGTACTGACCAAATTGCTACATTACGGATCATTGTGGAACAATCAATTGAATGGAACTCACCACTCTACATCAACTTCATCGACTACGAGAAAGCATTCAATAGCGTGGACAGGAAAACACTGTGGAGCCTTCTTCAACACTACGGTGTGCCTGAGAAAATAGGTAACATCATACGGAACTCTTATGATGGATTCAACTGCAAAATCGTGCACGGAGGACAGCTAACCGACTCATTTGAGGTGAAGACCGGTGTCAGGCAAGGTTGCTTACTCTCACCCTTTCTCTTTCTCCTGGTGATCGACTGGATTATGAAAACTTCAACATCTGGAGGGAAGCACGGTATCAACTGGACAATTAGGACGCAGCTGGACGATCTGGACTTCGCAGATGACTTGGCTCTTCTATCGCACACTCAACAACAAATGCAAGAGAAGACGACCAGTGTAGCAGCAGCCTCTGCAGCAGTAGGTCTCAAAAAACATAAAGGAAAAAGCAAAATTCTCCGATGCAACACAACATGCACCAATCAAATCACTCTTGATGGGGATGTCTTGGAAGACGTTAACACCTTTACATATCTTGGCAGCATCATCGACAATCAAGGTGGATCTGATGCAGATGTGATGGCACGGATTGGCAAAGCGAGGGCTGCATTTCTACAGTTGAAAAATATCTGGAAATCCAAACAACAACCAACCAAAACCAAAATAAGGATTTTCAATACAAATGTCAAGACAGTTCTACTGTGTGGAGCGGAAACATGGAGAACTGCCAAAGCCATCATCCAGAGGATACAAGTGTTTATTAACAGCTGTCTACGCAAAATACTTCGGCTTCGTTGGCCAGACACCATCAGCAACAACGAACTGTGGGAGAGAACAAGTCAGATTCCAGTGGAGGAGGAAATCAGGAAGAAGCGGTGGAAGTGGATAGGACACACACTACGAAAAGCACCCAACTGCGTCACTAGACAAGCCCTCACATGGAACTCTGAAGGCAAAAGGAAAAGAGGAAAGCCAAAGAATACATTACGCCGAGAAATAGAGAAAGATATGAGAGGAATGAACAAACATTGAACAGAACTGGAGAAAGAAGCCCAGGACAGAGTTGGTTGGAGAAAACTGGTGGGCGGCCTTTGCTCCATTGGGGGTAACAGGCGTAAGTAAGTAAGTAAGTAAGTGTATAGAAAAAAAGTCAAATCATTTCTCGACTGAAATAAATTGAACAATGTAAGATTGTATCCTCAAATAGTCAGCGCTGTACCAAATAATTGGTAAAATGAAATTATCATGTGTAAATAATTAAATATTTGATGTATTTACATTATAAGCTGTTAATGAGGATTGGAACTAATTTCACCAAAATATATATTACTTATAATTTAACGGAGAGCAGACTGTATTGATGATCATTTGCTGACTAAGTTAAATGACTGTTTTATACTCAACATTCGTTCTCCTTGGATGGTTAGTGCGAAATAATTTACATTTCAGCCATAAATTTGTATAATTAGACATTATGACTTGATAAATTTGAAGATTTAATGCTTGACTGAACAACTTAAAAATCATCACTTCTAATTGAGTTCATATGTTTGTACGTAGGAAAGGTGGAGTAATCGCAATTTGTAAATTAAGATGGCTAATTATGTAACACGTCAGCAACAAGCACTCATCTTCCTCTGTTGTTAAGCGTACAGTTGCGATTGGTGGTTAGATTGATCTCAAGTTAGTTTAAGTAGTTTTGTACAAAATTCTTGATGAAGCCCTAACTATGGTCAAGTTCAAAGGTATTTTGGGTGTGTTCAGAAACAGTTTGTACATACATTCAACGTACCTTGATAATGTTGAATTATTATCCAAAGTCATGTAATTCCTGGTCGGCGACCTATGGTTTACTGTAGGCAACAAGCTTAAGTAAGTAAGATATATCTTTTATCTCACTATTTGCTTGGTTGAGGTTTTATTTTTAAAGTATAAATATCCTTACACTTGCATTGACGAAATACAAGTCTTCATTAACAGTTGTCTACGTAAAACACTTCGGATCCGTTGGCCAGACATAATCAGAAACAACCTACTGTGGAGGAGAACAAACCAGATTCCAGAGGACGAATAAATCAGGAAGAAGCGCTGAAAGTGGATAGGATACACATTGAGGAAAGCACCCAACTGTGTTACAAGGCAAGCCTTAACTTGGAACCCTCAAGCTCAAAGGAGAATAGAAAGATCAAAAAACACATTACTCCGAGAAACGGAAACAGACATGAAAAGAATGAACTAAAATTTGACAGAAATGGCAAAGAAGGCCGAGAACAGAGTAGGTTGGGGAATGCTAATCGATGACCAATACTCTGCTAGGGTTAACGGGCGAAAGTAATCAGGTAAGTATGACATCAAGGTGACTCAGTCAGAATCAGTTATCTACGTAATTGGTTCCATTCAGTGAGAAGAATGCTCAGTACCATATTGACACTGTAGAATTCCACTAATCATTTCATTTCACTGAACTTCCAGGAATCGATCCAGAAACTGGTGATAAGTGAGTAAAATATATTTGACTAAATCAACAAATATGTAATGATTAGTGAATTTGTTACAGAAATGCGGACAATATTCTATTTTGTTTAAAAATACATTTTTAGGAAAAAAAATCATTTGTTCTTAAGATATTTATATGTTGCTACTCACTTGAACATAAATTACAAGAAATACATATCACAAAACATTAATCGTAATTTATGTAAATCAAAAATTGTCGTATTAACATGTATCTAGTCACAGTTGAAGGATATATATCAAAACAAATTATTCTCCGTTGTAAACAATTTATTTACCTAACTTACTAACATGTAATATACATTGAGTGTATTGTAACAAAACAAATAATGGTTTATTGTATATCATAAAATCAAAGTTACATACGCAAACTATATACTGCGCATAAAAGGTTCTATAAAATACACAAGGATAAAGCTGTTCAATGTACAAAAGTTGACATTTTTCTAACGTTACTTTAAAAATATTGCTTCTTCATGCATGTTCATGACTAAACCATATTTCAGACAAACGTCAGTTTATCAATTCATATAGAGTTTTATTGTTTATTGAACAAGTATGGTTTCATTTAATTTAATCTATCATGAAGTATTAAGGATGAGAAAGGTGGATCCAATGTAGATGTGAGGGCGCGGATTGGCAAAGCAAGGGCTGCATTTCTACAACTGAAAAATATCTGCAACTCCAAACAACTGTCAATCAACACCAAAATCAGGATTTTCAATACAAATGTCAAGACAGTTGTACTGTACGAGTATTTATTAACAGTTGTCTTCGCAAAATACTTCATATTCGTTGGCCAGACACCATCAGCAACAACGTACTAAGGGAGAGAACAAATCAGATTACAGTGGAGGAGGAAATCAGGAAGAAGTGGTGGAAGTGGATAGGACACACACTACGAAAAGCACCTAACTGCGTCACAAGATAAGCCCTCACTTGCAACTTTCAAGGCAGAAGGAAAAGAGGAAGGCCAAGGAACACATTACACCGAGAAATAGAGAAAGATATGAGAGGAATGAACAAACATTGAACAGAACTGGAGAGGGAAACGCAGGACAGAGTTGGTTGGAGAAAACTGGTGGGCCGCCCAATGCTCCATTGGGGGTAACAGGCGTAAGCAAGTAAGTAAGTAAGTAAGTAATCATGAAGTATTATAAAAAATTAATGATCACACTAATTCAACCCATACTCATCATATACATTGATTGTAAAAAAAAAATGAGCTCAACAAATCGAACAGAAACTATTCAAATACCATTTCGCAATCCAATATTCAATGTCCAATGTACATTGTCTTTTATTGAACAACGTGTTTACTCATTTATTAACCGGTTATTGTGTGTGTGTGTTTGTGTGTGTGTGTATACATGATTGTGACGGTAGATTTATGCAAAAATTATTAAAAAGATAATATAGATGAATAAATTATCTGCGAAACTTTACAAATGAATATAAACTATTCTATCAAGGTTATCAGATTGCGCATTGATAATATATATATGTATATATATATATATATACATAAGTGTTTTATTGCTTTCATTGTTGTTATAGAGAAAAGGTAGTAGATTTTTATTTTGGTTTAAACAAAGCCATTCTAAAACAGAAGCAACTGTTTCATATATGCATATGTATATATATAAATCAGGCGGTTTATTTTACATTCGTTACACTAACTATAACATACTTTGGCCATTCAATATCAAAAAGGGATCTATTTTATTCTTAAAATGAATATTAGAAATTAAGGTACACTGTTTTGTTTTTTTTAAATGTTAGATGTTACATTTTCAATAAAATTTTGTTTTGTCATACACACTTTGGTGGTCAGATAGCTTGTTAGTTATCCACTGATAGCATCTATACAGAGTCATTAAGGCATTATTGTCTGTTGTTTGTGTTATTTCAGTGTCAGGTACATATGAGAAAGTAGTCAAATCACTAGAACACCACGTATGAAGCCAGTGTAGTGTAGCGATTTCGAAAATGGACTGTTCTGTGATAGTGGAGAAAAAAATCTGCAGCTCAGGTGGATGATTGTTGTGGTGGGATTTCGTTCACTGAGCTGGATGTTTTTTGGTTGTGGAGCTTTCATCAATCTTTTACTGAACAATTCAAATACTTCATACACTTCTATCTGAAGTTTGTGCAAACAATGATGTTGTTCAGTAGAAGAACAATGAAAGCTCCACAACCAAAAATCATCCAATTCAGAAAAACGAAACACCACAACTTAAAATATTAGCTGAAAAAATTTTAATTGGCTTGGTTCGTTTAAAAATGCGGTCCCTGCAAAACTGATTCATGAAAACGTTTCTTTCAATAAACAAAATCCTACATTCATTGAAGTAACTTCTAAAAATGTTAAGAACTGATCTAGTCTTCCATAGAATAGTGACAAGAGAGTCATGTTTTTTCCGACTGAAATAGTTGTGATCAGAAAGCAGTCATGAAGTTAAGACAAATGCTCATAATTATATTTCATAAATATAATCAAATATGATGACTTTTCTCATGAACGACGTATATTTTATCCCAAAGTCACTGACTTGTTTTTCTATAAAAACAGGGATTGTTCTATTCTATTCTGAATAAAAAACCATTCTAAAACTCTCGTCTTTTCTATTACAAACCTTCGGTAGAATCGAAGATGTTTAAAGAGTCTCATAATCAGACGAAACAACTATCCAATGCTTTCTTGATCGAAATCATGGTCACATATATAACTGAGATCAGTTGGTAAAGTAAAACTATGAAACGAAATTAATGTTTAAAAAATCACTTTAACTTCGATTGGATTCACATAGTAGCTAGATGTTACTTATAAACATTCACCCTAATTGTGTTATAATCAATGTTATGTTATTTCTCTGATCTGTCACACTGATCCATTTCTATCTCCATTTTCCTAACTGGCAGTGTGATTGTAGTGAAGGAGGACCGAATTGTATTTATCGCAAATTACAGAGTTAATTAGTAAAATAGGAAAACCCAAATCGTAAATCGTTAATTTGCAAATCTTCAATCCATCATCAATCCAGTGTCTGACATTTCACTATTCATGCGTTTCATACAAATTCCATTGTGTTCCCACTCTTCTTACTTTCTTGATCTTCCCTCATCTTCTGCTGCCAGACATAACATTTTCACTCGCGTCATATACTACTTATAAGCAGCGCGCACCACATGGTTAGTGAGATAATAGAGTAAACATTTTAGGGTATCCAATTTTTTAATCTAATGTTAACTAATTTTTCTGTGACAACTATTATGCATCAACGTTAAAAAACAGTTGCCATGGTTACAAAGTTTTTGTTTTCTGCAAACTATATATTTTTTAACTAGGAAAAACAACTAGAAATATATATTACTTTTCATTCATTCAACTACATGTGGACTACATTTACTGTTTAACAGATGAATTACTTTACTTTAGAAGAGCAGAAAACAAACATACACAGTCTCCGTTAAAGTTTTTTTTTACAAGAACAAACAGTATACTGATGTTAGTTAGTTAGTTAGTTAGTTAGTTAGTTAGTTAGTTACAATGAATTCATGTAACAGAAATCTATCACTGGATTATTATGCTCAAAATTTAACATGAACACATGTAACATAAAAATTATTATTATCATTCATGTAAATTAGCAAGGGGCGCCTAACAAAGTTATGGTTCATTTATTTCAAAAAAAAAGTTAATATTTATGACTGGCATTTATTATTTTGTTGTTGATTGAAGTCACCATTGTCTAAAAAAAAACCCAATTTGTTCAATCCATCTAAGAATCCATCTGACTTACTTGAGTTCTTCAGATGGATTGTAACCTATTCATAATTGGGCGCATAGTTAATTGAATTTAAGTTCCATAATAATTACTGTTGAATGGATTCATAATTGACCTATTGAGAAACCATTGAGACAGCTCAATTGTTAAATTGAAATTACCCTGTCAAAATTTCCCCTGGACAACTTCAATTCACTATGTGTGTGTGTTAAAGTCAATCTAGCCTGGTAGTTATATTATCAATCTGCTCTTTTTTAAATTGTAAGCTTGTTTTGAACTTGTCTCTTGATTACACAACTATTGAGATTTGGATCCTTCTCACATAGTTTGACTTATTTTATTGTTTTAAAAGATGTTTGTAATTATTACAATGCAATGCATATTAGTTGCGTTAAACAAACCCCTAAGTGTCACCGAAAACAATACAATCTTAATTTGGCCAATGATTATTGAGAACAGTAAAAAATGTTTGCAATTATTGGTTTCAACAACAATTTCACCGTGAAATTCACGATATTCAATATTCAATCTTTACTGTGTTTTATTAAAACTATGGTTTTTAAAACAATACTGTTTATGATATCAGTATTAAAAATAAACCTCGATCAACCAACTTGTGGTTTTGGCAAGAAGAATTACTAGAAACAATCTTTTTTTTCCAAACATACGAACATAAACCACACATTCCGGAAATCTACTGTGACCTCCTTCTTATTCAAACTTTGTAGTTTCAAAAAACAACGAGAGATTTGTACAATTTCCTATTTCTTTTACAGTTGACCTAACACTCGATATTAGATACACTTCCTTTCGATGGGATTGTCCTGGAATTTAATATGCATATATATGCATATATTTACTGAAAATGCCAAATTTCTGCCAACACGATCTTAAAATAAGCCTAGTCTAATTAAAAGTTACACAGATGATTTTCCATATGAATTGAACTGTGTTGATCAAAATAAGTGCTGGAGTATACATACAGTTGACTGAATTATTATTGATTTGGTGAAGAAAACGTAGTTTCAGGGCATTTTAAGTGGTTGATTATCTAAATCCCCTTATTGTTGGTCCTAAACAGATGTCAGTGTAATTTGAAATTATTATTATTATTACCATTATTATTACTGACAATTACATAATAAACATCATTCTTAAGAAATCATACTTTTTATAGATAGGTATAGTAGTATTAAGTCCTAGAGCTGAACTAACTCTTTGTGCTAATATGACAACTTGAACTGATGTACGTCATTCAGTCAGTCAATTACAACGTAGAACTTAGTACGTATGTACATAAGTTCATGTTGCCATACCACATTAGCACAGAGACGCAAATGTCAAGTCAAATCCCATAGTGATGAAGATAGTAGAGGTATTAATGGTAATGAAGAAGACTAGGCTGTGAGGATATTATTCAAGAAGTATAATTCAGCGAGGTAAGGTTTGAGAGACAAAGGTAGAGGTGCTGACGAATCTAGAAGATTAGGATTTGAGAGAGCTCAACGAATGGATGCACCTGCGCCATCGCAAACGATTTTGAGCCATGTCGTTCAAGGTCTCTAAATATTGGGGACTTTCGTCTCGCAGACCCCAACTGATGTACGTACGTACATACGAACGAAGTTCTATGTTGTTGTTGAATGACTTTGTATAGATCAAAGAGGAATGTGAGATGCTTTCAATTATAGAAACGAATAATTTAAATTCAACAATTTGTAAATAAAAAATTACTGTCGATTATTTCTCCAATAGATAATAAAACAATTTATTTGAGAATATGAATATTTTTTAAATTCATCATCTCATTGAGCTGAGATGAAATCCGACTAGGATTATTCGTTTTTTATTCAATTAGAGTTATGAAGACCAGTGTTTTTACACTTTGAAATCATCAGTTAATCGTTGTTACACCACCATTAGAAACGTCTGTGAGTAGCAGAAGTCATGGATGTGTACTGCTGATAAATCTCATACCAGGCTGTCTACCGGGTCTCTTATGGTGGTCTTACAATGACCGGTTGATTGATTATTTCAGCGTGTAAAAGCACTAATCTTTATGACTCCAACTGAAAACATCGTACAGTCAGCTCACTAGTGACTAGCTTCGTGAGGAAATTCTCCGAGTTCTAATGAGAAGAAATGATCAGTTAGGTTCAACCTTGTCGGATGTAGGCACCAACTACCGAAGACAAATGAATGAAGTTAGACATTAGAGTTAGAGTTAGACATTAACACCATTGGATGTCGGCCCAGTGGTCCATAGGTTAGGCATTCGTATACAAGACCGAAGGTCCTCGGTTTGAATCTTGTGAGTAGTAGGATCCATGGATGTGCACTCCTGATGAGTCAAATTGATAATCTTCATAAGTGCCCTCTTAAATACCGTATCATGTAATTTCTAACTTAAGTTGAACTATTTTTTTGACCATTCTCAAAATTATGCCTGTTCCAACTTTCTCAGTATTTATTTTACCGAAATTATTATTATAATCATTATTATTATTACTATTATTATTATTATTATTATTATTATTATTATTATTATTATTATCAACAATAAACCCATAAGTATAAAAAGAATTAATCTGCTTAAGTTTTTTTTTTGGTGAATCTGTTTTTTGGTTATTCTCTTAACATGAAATAGTTATTAACATTAGCTAATTTAACTCGTAAGTCATCCAGTTTCCTATAAAGCCTATACACAAAAAGAACAACAGTGCGGATGGACGCACACACACACACACATATAGAACCATGAAAAACAAACAAGGAATCCTTTAACTCAACATGGGGTTGTTTTCAATCCGGTTTACTTCGATCGTCGTTGTTATCATTATTATTATTATTTTCTTACTAATACATTAAAATGCATTTACTTGTTCAAAATTAAAATGCTCATTATTATTATTATTATTATCATTATTATTATTATTAATATTATTTGAATTAGTCATTAGAATATGATTGTCTCCCTCTCCAGCTCTCTTGCTCTCTCTCTCTTTATCTCGAATTCTCATTTGAATAACAATTCCTTTTTTTTTCTTTTGACCATTCAATGGTTTCAATGTAGGTCGAACCGAAATTTGCATGTGGTTGTTTTGTTTTCTTGTTTTTTCAAACAAAAGCAAAGAAAATAAAGTTGGCAAACCTAGAGATGCACATCCGGAAGCTGTTTTTATATATATATTCATCCTTGTTCTCATTCTCTCAATTATTCTTGTTGTTTTATAAGAAGAATGAAGATAGTGTTTGTTGTCAATGTTCAATGTTATTTTCCTGTGTTTATTTTAATTTTTTTTTGTTTGTTTGAATCAGTGTATAATAAATACATCATCATACCAATGAAATAGACTAATTATCATTACTATTGTTTAGTTGTTTATTTATTCTGTTTGTTATTGAAGTTTTCAGTATTTATTTGCATATTTTTTTCTAAGTGGGATTCATTGAAAAATGTAATTTGTAATGTAAACCTGTTAAATCTAACATTTTGTACAATAGTACTGTGAATAAATATTTATTAGATTTGAATCAAAAATGTTAGGTTTCATGTAGATTGTAAAAACTTTTCATGGTGTACATTAAGTGTTGATCCTTATTTGGCAATCGTTTAAAACCAAGAAAGTAATAAACTTCAGTGAAAAACGTTTGAACTATGCGTTAGTTTACTTTTTCATATTTCACGCTGGTTCAAACAAAATTTAAGATTACAAGTCTTTGAAACGGTTAGAATCTTAAAAATCCTCCATAAAACTCAGTATATTGATAATTAGTCTTATGTCATCACTAGTGACTAATGCCGACAAGTTATTTTTGCAAATCTAATAGGAAGTTGTCATAAAGGGAGTTAAAATATATTTTTGCACTATAGATGTGTGGAGATTGTTCAGTTTCATTGATATCATGAATCAATCAATGACAGATCATCATTGAAAACCTGTAAGCGCTAGAAATCTGGTTTCTCCTTGTTTGGTGCTCATCGGTGCACATCCACGACACCTTCAGTCTCGCGCGCTAACACCTAGCCTCATCGGTGACTATCTCGGTGGAGAAGTTTCTCAACGTTCGAGTGAGGTGTCGCGACCAATGGATTTTAACCCTGTCGGATGTTGGTTGAGCAGCGCTCATCGAAGACAGTGGATGATGTTACGCAAGACCGTGAACTGATCGAAGTTAGACATAAACATCGTTCAGTTTTCTAGATGTTAGTCTTGCGAGACTGAAGGTCATTAGTTTGATTCTTGTAAGCAAGTGTTGTAGCTACACACTGCCGTCGAGTCTCATATTAGGATGAAGTGACCATCCAGTGCTTCCAGCTTTATAACTGTGCTCTAAAATTAATCGGCCCTTGATTTCAGTGAGTAGAAATAGGTCAAATGCGAAGTAGCTATCTACCAAAGACAATAGAAAGTGGATATATAGTATCCTTAACAGACCATCGTTGAAAGTTTAAACCATGGATACTAGCTCTTTGGTCCAAATGCTAAGAGCTCGCCATTAGATCTGGAAGTACTGGTTTCTGTATTCCATGATTTATGAATGCTGAATGCTAAAGAACCCTGCACTGTCACGAAACAATCGTCCATTGTTCCCTGTCTTTCTGTGATTGTCTAGCTAATATCAATCTATAATTCAGGCTATTTATATTACTGCTCTGATTTTCTGCAGAAAACTGATTATTTCCTGCTTATTTTTGAAATCATGAGTCAATTATTGTTAAATCACTAACAGATACCTAGGAGCATTGGACAGCCGTCTGATCCTGGTGTGGGACTCTTCAGCAATGCGGACCCACGACGCATGCTACTCGCAGAATCCA
Organism: Schistosoma turkestanicum; assembly: GCA_944470395.2. Taxonomy (NCBI): domain Eukaryota; kingdom Metazoa; phylum Platyhelminthes; class Trematoda; order Strigeidida; family Schistosomatidae; genus Schistosoma; species Schistosoma turkestanicum. The sequence continues at coordinate 11,258,024 of OX103972.1, forward strand.
AAGCCAGGACCTTCAGTGTTGAGCGCGAACGATTAAACTCTTGACCACTGAGCTTTTGGTATCAAACGGTGTTAATGTTTAACTCTGATTGATCCGAGGTTCTGAGCACTTTCACTCATCTAACAATGACTAATTCATGATTTTAATAATAAAAAGTCATACGGTTTGCTCAGTTATGACTAGCTTCGTAAGGAAATTCTCTTAATTCTTTTGACAATACGTGGCTAGTGTGGAGCTAAACCCCATCTGGTTTAGGCAGTAACTACGGAAGACAATGGGTGAGGTTGCACGAAACCCTGGATTGAATAATGTTTGACATTAACACCATAGGATGCTCCCTCAGTCGTCCAGAGGTTAGGCGTTCGATTCTCATGAACGAGGATCGTGCATGCGCACTGCTGATGATTCTCATGCCAGGACGAAACGGTCGTTTAGTAATTTTACGTTTCCACTGGTAGTCTAACAAAACAACAATCTCCATAACTCTATATTGAAAAATTTTCATATAATTACAAAACAAACAGTTTATCTTACTAAACTCTTTTTCTATAAAGCAAGAATTATTATTAAAATACATGAATAAATCCCAGAATATACAACGGAAAACACAATCCAGTTGATGTATTTATTGCTTGTAATTGATTGATAAATATTTTTATCAAAAAAATATTTATTATCTAAATTACTAATAAATAGTTTACGTTTTCCGCTCAAAAAAACAATTCTTTTGCCTTGCTTGTTTATTTCTTTTAACCTCACTTGTAATCTAACTAACATGTCGCCACATTCAATATTCCATGATATCACATATCGTATATTATATAGTTAACCTGGGCAACTAATTATTTAGTCAATCAGTCAATCAATCAGTCAATCAGTCAACAGTACTCATGAAAATTATCTAACCATAAAACACACTAATGTAAAAATTAATTATCAACAACAAGCACATAGTTGAACGGAAATGATTTAAAAGTAAAGCTAAGGGAAATAAGTACACAAAAATTATATATGTATATATATATACATATATATACCATTAGAAACCTGGAAGCACTGGACGGCCGTTTTGTCCTGGTATGGGACTCATCAGCAGTGCGCATATATGCGTACACACACACACAGGCAGAGATTGTTTATCAATGGAATGTTGGATGAACTTGTTGATTTTCTTTTTAATTTTAGAAAAATGTATAGAAATCAGTACTCGTTTACTATGATTTTAATTGTTTATGATAGATGGTTGAACTAATGATTTGACTAATGATTGATACTGGCTCAGTGGTCCAGAGGTTAGGCGTTCGCGCACAGTAGCGAAGGTCCTGGGTTCGAATTTTGCGGCGTGCATGAGTCATGGATGCGCATTGCTGATGAGTTGCATACCAGGACGAAACGGAATCCAGTGCTTCCAGTTTTCTAATGGTGGTCTAACATTGATCGATTCATGGTTTCAAAATGTGTAACTGAACAGTTTTCGCAACCCCGTGAAGTAATGATCGAAATCAGTGTTAGCAAGTTCAATGAAAGTGATGATATTGCCCAGAAAGTTTTTTGTTTCTTAGTCAGCTTCAGGTTCTGAGATAACGATGACCTAATCGGAATAGTACACATAGCTTTTTTCTTCACTTTTGATGTATTTTTGTCAGCAATTCTTTTTATCTTATTCGGCTTTTACTAGGATTATATTTTTTTGTGGGCATATAAACAAGCGATTTTGCCAGATCCTACCATTCGGACTTAACAGATAATCTAGCTCACATATACAACAAAACTTGCAGTGAATACGGATAGTTTGACAACAGCAGCAGCAATACAACAGGCACTAACCAAGTCACACCTGATCAAGAAGCTCCTGGACTATGAGAAAAACTTCATATAACCGAGCAGCCTCATTGATAAGCAAGGTAGGTTTGATGCGAATATGAAAACACGGATTAAAAAAAAAACAACGGTAGTGTTTATACAATTAAACAACACATATCCACCTACATTAAAGTCAGAAATTCGAATACAAACATCAAGGCAGTTCTATTGTATGGAACAAACACATGAAACAGGCATCATCAACAACAACCAGATTCCTACAGAGGAAGAAATTAGGAAGAGCTGCTGTAGGTGGATAGGACACACATTGAGGAAAGGACGCAACTGTATCACAAGACAAGCACTCTGTTATGCTTGCAGCTATTACGAGTTCACTATACTCGGTAAACGGAGCGAAAATCAATGATTCAGTGAGGAGACGGGCTAATCTAATCCGTTCGTTCCGGGCCCTCACTAACTAGAGGAATAAGTCTTGATAAGACGTAGAGAAATGTATCAGACAGGCATCCAGAAAGCATGAGGTCGACAAACACTCAACTCATATTTTTTGTATGCATACAAACAGGCTATTTTGTTATCTTCTACTTTTTACCATTTTGACTATCTGGACTTATTCTAGCTCTTCTATCCTACACACAACTACAGATGCAGATCAAGACGCAGAGTGTTATAGCGGCTGTTACAGTAGGAGGTTTCAATAAACACAAGGAGAAAAGCAAGATTCTCTGATACAAAACAACATTCACAAACCAAATAACACTTGATGATGAAGCTCTGGACGATCTAGAGACTTTTACATATCTGAGCAGCATCACTGATCATCAAGCTGGGTCTGATGCAGAGGTGAAGTCGTGAATCGGCAATACAAGGGTGGCATTGCTACAACTGAAGAACATCTGGAGCCCGAAACAAATTTCAACCAACAAGAAGTCAGAATTTTCGATGCAAACGTCAAGACAGTTCCACTGTATGGAGCAAAAACTGTAAGAACTATGAAGGCTATCATCTAACTATACATGTATTTATTAACAGTTGTTTACACAAGATTCTGCCGATCCGTTGGCCCGACACCATAGGCAATAACCCAGTGCCATCAGGGGAAGAAATTACGAAGAGGCGTTGAAAGTGGTTAGAACACAAATTGAGGAAAGCACCAAACTATGTCAAAAAACAAGCCCTCAGTTGGAATTCTCTATAGGTCAAAGTAGAAGACCAAGGAACAGGTTATGCCGAGAATCGGAGAGAGACATGAGAAGAATGGACAGCGATTGTGTAGAACTGTAAACAAAGCCCTAGGACAGATTAGGTTTGAGAATGCTAATCTACGCTCCACTAAGGATGTAAGTAACGCATTACCCATTCACTTCATATATTACACAATCTATATTATTCCTTATATCATGTCAGTCTGAGAAGACATTTTTTGTCACTGATTTACTGATTGCTTCAAATCTATATTAGACTTCCCGGGATAAAGTACTAATCGTAAATCTCTACTTGAAAAATTAAATCTCAATTTGGTTTTTAATCTTGTTTTTCCCTAACGACGCAACCAACAAGTCAAATGTTGTAGAATTCAAACAACCGGAAATTTGCCCTGTAAGGACATTTGATTAAATCAACAGAAAATTTTTTTCAATCGCTTTCATTATTCTAGAATCATATTTTTTTAGAAAACACGCATACTGTTCATGCTAACAAGTTGTTTTTCTTTTCTAAAACCATGTTAAAAAAATTTGTCGGAAAAATCAATTTATCGATCAATCAGGTATGTTTCTTTTAATAAGAAAAAAAGTCGATCGACCTTGAATAAAATTGAACATGGCTTAGTTTGACTAAAAAATGTCAATCATTTGATCAGGAAAATGCATTAAAACATGAGTAGTTGATGAATAAAAAAAATCAAATTGATGATGAGAGTTTTTCCCAAAAATATTGACGATTACGTCAGTAAAGCGGTTTATTGTGAATGGGAAATGGAGTGATTGTTACAAAACATTGTCAGTGTTTTCTGTAATGGCGTTTGTTTTCGATTACTTTTAAATGATTGGATTGGTTCGGAGTATTCCGAATTAGAATTTATCCGAAAATGTACTAACTTTCTTACTTACGTCTGTTGCCCCTAATGGAGCATCGACCTCCAACTGAACTCCATATGGAACCCCTCTATGTTTACTGACAATCCAAAGACTGGATAAGAGAGGAAACTTGATCATGGAGTCTGCGACCTCACCCAATAGAAAACTAACTAGCTTAAAAACTCTAAGCAGAACAAATAGTTCAAACCGTTTGAACTGTGCTCTAGGAGTTAGAGTGTCATCGTTTAGAAGATTTAACGATGCCTCATGATAAAAACCGAGTTTCTTTCGTAAGTCACAAGACCATTGCCCTTTCTGACAACCGAAGCAATAATTAATATAAGTACATGAAATGTTCGTATCTTGTGGGAGACATTGTGAAAATGTACAACGATAACTACATTTGATCGTTAATCAAAATGAACTGGGAGTGCCATGTCCAAGTTTATCCAATCAATCTATTGTTCTCAATAACCAATATATACTACTGAATTAAATATATAAACAACTAGTTTGCAAACCTATGGTTTCATTCATTTCTATACAAACAAGTCTATTTTTATTTTAGAATGATAAATAGTAGTAGTTAAATGCTCAGTAGAACAAAAGAATGATTAACTATAAATACCATGTCTGTAAATAGAAAATCAGATTATGTATATTTGTGATGGATAATTGAATGACTGTTCTATATTCAATATTTTTAAAAGCAAAACAATATGAATCATGCAATGTATAATTTTTTTTTGTTTAAGTCAATCTTCCAGGTATTTGTAAATGATATTTTGTCAGAAAAACAAATTTACCTTTGTATAATTGAAATTTTAGATAATTAGAAGAATGAAACAATTGGGACGATTCAAAAAAAAGTAGTGTTAGACTGTGTAGTAAGTAGGTTTTGTGTAGTAACATTGAACAATTGAATTGGCAATTCAATGTTTCATGTTTTTCAACTAGGGAAACACGACGTAATCATTAAACATCATTAACCAGCATCACTGATGACAAACTACACACAGTTATATGAACAAAACAGTATATGTATGTATTAAGAGGATGATTCATTTGATGAAAATTGGAAACTAACTCTGTATGTGGTGCGCGCTACATATAAGTAGTATATGACGCGAGCGTAAACGTAATGTCTGGCAGAAGAAGATGGGGGAAGATCAAGAAAGGAAGAGTGGGAACACAATGGAATTAGTATGAAACGCATGAATTGTGAAATGTCAGACAATAGATTGATGATTGATTGAAGATTTGCAAATTAACGATTTACGATATTATTTTCCTATTTTACTGAGTAACTCTGTAATTTGCGACAAATACAATTCGGTTGCCCTCACCTGTGTTCTCCTACACTACATATGAACTATAAGCTGTGATCGGAATAGTTTAAGATTATAATTTGGCTAGAAATGGAAAGTTTATTGACTGAATTGATTTCCGGTCTGCTACAAAATATTCAAGTTCTTTATTTTAAAGGTTTATAATCTACTGCCAAGATTCCTCAATGATAATATCCTAGAGTATCTGTTTCCGCGTTTGACTTATTCTATTTCAGTACGTTACCGATTTTTTATCCCAATAACTAAAATGAATAAGTGCTCCTACTTTAATTGTAAAGTTGACTAGCAAAACGAAAATGTTTAAAATTCTCATATCATTGCCAAAAATTTGATTGTCTGTCTCATCACAAGACGGCTTAACAACACAATCAATGATATCGCAGACTATCACCGAACCTTGGTTTCGGCTCACTTTAGCTTTCCTCTGACCTACCTCTACGCAAATAAACATCACGAATCACAGAATGTGGTGACTGGAAATACCAAATAAAACCGCGCTCTTATTGTACAGTTGATTGACAATTAAATTCATTGAATTGCCAACACCAAAAGCTCTAAACATTGAATGCTGATCACCAGTGAGCTAATCACTATTTTTTTATGTTAACACAGCCTAATCAAGTAAAATTACTTTTTCTCTAAAAAAAGAAATACTTAAACAGTGTGTACATTTAAACGTCGATATTAGTTCACTGATGTCGCTAAAACGTCAAAAAACTACATACCAATTTTTTCTGCTATTAAAAAACAAAAGTTCAACATTATTGGGTTCGTCACTAAGTATTCTTGAGGCTGTTACGAGTTTACCTTAGTTGATAAACGTGAACGAGACAATGAACCAGCGTCCAGATAGGCTACCTTGAATCCCAAACTCAGGTAAGAAGGCTTTGTAAGCGTAGAAAGTACATTCTACAAACACCCAGCAATCACAATACAATCAAGCACAACTCTCGTTTGTTTATACAACACAGAAACGTCTTTGGTAGAGTCACAAAAATAGCACACTAAAATACACAGCAGTCAATCACAGCCATGGATTTTCCTGGTGGGAAATGAAATCTCAAGGTCAAATGATCAGCCCATCCTGGAAAACGCGACATCCAAAATAAGGCATTTATCAAGCGATTTCTGGGGATCTAACATCCCCAACAAACATTGAACAATATGTCCATTTAACCACCGATGAAGGAAATGCGTATTAAAAAAAAAAGAACACGTTTAGGTTTCTTTCTTCTGAATGACATACACTCTGACTGTCTTTCGCTTAGAAAAGCATAAAAGACTCTAGAAAGATGTATCATTTTAATCTTAAGACCTCATTCTAAGTTTTCATATTTTAATTTCATTTCTCTACACCAGATAATTAAAAAAAATAATATAACCATACAATAAATTCCTTATTATTAATGATTTTGCCGATAATCGACAGACAGAAATTTTTTTTTATTTGTGCTAGATATAAAAGAGAGAGAAAGTAAGAGAAGGGGAGAATAACATCACCGATTGTTTTTAATTAATTATTTATTAAAATTGACTGATATTGTTGTACTAAAAAACAACTAGTAGTAGTAGTAGTAGTAGTAGTAGTAGTAGTAGTAGTATTAGTGGTAGTAATCAAAATTTTTTCTTCATAAACAAAACATGACTATCTATCTTGTCTGATAAAAATATCACACTGGTCATGCTTCATTGAAGCTATCTATTAGGCGCATGAATTATTCAGTAGTAAGTAGTATATATATATATGCAAATATCAAAATAACTTTTGATAAACAATTGGTTATATTTTGTTATAAAAAGTTGTTTTATGGTAAAAAGGGAATAAGTAATTTTGTTCCAAATGATTGTCAATAGTTAAGTTCTGAGGTGAATATCCAATTACGCACAAGTCTCAAAATAGGATGAAATACGCGTGTGTTGTGGATTCTACTGCTAACTACTATCCATCTCTGTGAATAATGCTTGTAATCTAAGAACAATATCGAGGCAATAGGAACAAGCTGTGTATATATGGACTGAGACTGGTGATTTGCAGTCTCAAAAGTCAATGGTAGGATTCAAACAATCTCAGGAGTCTCATCAGCGCTGATCGCCTGGTGACTGATGAAATCTCAGCATGGATACATAAGGGTCGATTGGCTTTTGCTAGCTTGCGTCAATTAACCATTGACTAACCAAAGAACCAGTGTACTGTGCAGTAGTTCACTTCGTTCTACTTCTCGGACTTGAAACATGGACAGTAAGAGTTGAAGATATTCGTTGGTTACTGGTCTTTGATCAAAGATGTCTCTTAAGCAATGTTCGTTTATCTTCGGACAACCGAGTAAACAATGGTATCTTTAGGAAACGGGTGCTAGGTATCGATGGCAGATCAATAGATGAAGTAATGAAACTTCATCAGTTGAGGTGGTTGGGACTTGTGTTATGAATGCCTAACCACCGAATGCCTCTTTGAGCTATGTTTTGTGGTGTAGGAGTAGTTTGGAAGAAAGCTAGGGGCGGCCAAACCAAAGCGTGGCACAAATCCACGAAGTCTCTGACAAGTGGACTGAGTCATGTTAGTAGATGTAGGCTATTTGGTTAGAGACCCTGAGTGACATGGTTCAAAACCATTTGCAAAGATGCATGCGCATTCATATATATATATATATATATATATATATATATATATATATATATATATATATATATATATATATATATATAATGTCACAAGATTGAAAGCCCAAATCAGGAAAGCAAGGACAACATTTCTGCAATTAAAAAAAAACCGGAACTTATCAAGCAGCACCGAAGTCAGAATTTTCAGTACAAATATCAATACACGTCTGCTTTATGGGGCGGAAACTTGGAAAACTACGAAAGCCATCATCCAGAAGATTCAAGTATTAATTAACAGTTGCTTACTTCTTATCCGTTGGCCGGACACCATCAGCAACAACATATTATGGGAAAAAACAAGCTAGATTCTAGCGGATGAGGAAATCAGGAAGAGTCGCTGGAAGTGGATAGGAAACACATTGAGGAAAGCACCCAACTGTCTCACAAGACAATGTCAACGGGAAAGAGGAAGAACAAAGAATACAACGCTGAGAAATGGAGACAGGGATGAGAAGAATGAACAGAAATCGGGCAGGAATGGAAAGTGAAGCCCAGGACAGAGTAGATTGGAGAATACTGGTCTGCGGCCTATGCTCGATTAGTGGAAAACAGGCGAAAGTAGTAAGTAAGTAATTAAGGGTAAAAGCAAATATTCACATTTTATGCACATCACATTTTTGGCAAAAACTTTCCCAAAAATTTAATGAATGCTTTATAATTTAAAACAAACACGTATAAATTAGTCTGGACATTACTAAACAAAAACACACAATTACCCGTTACATAATTTAACCTAATTTAACACTGACAATAAAAAGACGTATACTTTGGGAAAAAACATGTACACACTTGAAATTTAGTTTTTTTTTGAAAAAAAAAACGATTTCACAATGAATACAATGTATAAATTTCGTTTCTATTCTATTTTGCGAACAGTAACAATAAAAACGATTTAAAAATTATTTATTGTCTATTGAACAATTTCAAAGTTCCAATGTAAATATTATAAAGACGAGAAAAAAAAGAAACGCAACACAATGTACTTAAATGAGTTTATTTCTTCAATGAAAAACAAATACGACATTTCATTATAATCTTATGCTAAATTATTTTACAAAAAAATTAATGTATCTTTGTTTTGATCAATTGAATTGCTCGCTTTATTGAACAATGAACAAAATTTGAATGATTGCGAAATTTCCAATAATTTTCTTATTTTTTTTGCAAAAATTCATAATTTTCCGACTATTATAATTTGAGTACTACATTATTTGGTTTGTTACCAAAAAAGAAACTAGTAAAAATGTTTCTTTATTAATTTATCAAAGTTATTATTTCTATTAAGACATGTTTAGATTTTTAAATTATAGTGATAAAAGAAATAAACTGGTGATTGTGTTGAAAAAAAGGTTACTTTACTAACTGTCTGTTAAATTTTTTCAGTGTTTCACATGTTGATACTCATTAGAAATGTGTGAATAAGTGTTAGAAACTATTTGCTTTCAATAGATTACTGATATTTGTATTTCATCGAAGTATTTCAGTAAAGTACAATTTTTTTTAATGAAACTATAAACGAATTGACGATTCTTAAATTAGTAATATTGATAATGATGGGATTAATTTCAAATCACAGCTTTGAAAACTAGATGTTAAATCATATAAAACAAATACTAATTCGGAGAAAGAAATCAGGAAAAAGCGCTGGAAGTGGATGGGATACACATTAAGGGGGGCATCTAGCTACATCAAATAAAAACCAGATTCTAGCGGAAGGGGAAATCAGGTTGAAGTGGTGAAAGCGGATAGGACACAAACTGCCGAAGGCAACCAACTGCATCACAAGACAAGCCCTCACTTGGAATCCTCAAGGTCAAAGGAAAAGAGGAAGACCAATGAACACATTACATTGAGAAATGGAGACAGATATAAGAAGAATGAACAGCGATTAGACAGAACTTGAAAGGAAAGCCCTAGGACAAAGTAGGTTGGCGGCCTATGCTCCATTAGGTGTAACAGGCGAAAATACAAAAATATTGTGTTTATTAATGTAGCATGCACGTCGTTTGCGTATAATTCACATGCATGTTGTATACACAGGTAAATAGATATCGACTAGTAGTCTTCATCATGAAACCATTATATGCGTAATGATAAATCAATAAATTTTTTTTTATTTTGTATCATTTCTATTTGATAAACACAGAAATCTGTAAAATTAACGTTTTTATGATATAATTACGTTTTGTTGAAATCATGAATCTGTTATGCCCGTATCTAGGTATGCTTAAACTATTACGAGTTCACCTTAGTCAAATATCGCGAACAAAACAATGAACCAGAGTTCAGGTAGGCTACTCTGATCCCTTGACCATAATGAATCAGCAGGAAGTCTTGATATAGTGTAGAAATTGTATTCTACAAACACCCAGCAAGTACACAATGAATCCAAGCACTCAAATTGCGTTTATTTATACTCTACAGAGACGTCCTTGGGACAGTCACAAAAATACCACACTAAAATGACATAGTAACCAATCACAGTGAAGGATTTCCGTGGTGGGAAATGTGATCTCAAGGTCAACTGACCGGTTCATGAAATAAATCCAAAATAAAGATATTTATCAAGCGAGTTCTGGGGATCTAACACCACCAACAGAATCGATCGATAATAGACCACCGTTAGTAACCTGAAAGTAGAGGACGGTCGTTTCGCCTTCGCATGTGACTCTTGTGCATTTGAACATTCACGACCCATGCTTGCGGGACTCGAACACAGGACCTTCACTCTCGCGTCAGAACGCCTACCCACTAAACCACTAAGCCAGCATCCAACAATGGTTATGTTCAATTTTGATCAATTTAAGAATTTTTCGCAACCTCACACATTGTCTTCGGTGGTCAGTGTTTCACATTGGACAAGGTTGAACTCCACTAATTATGAGTATTCGTAGGATTGACAATCCATAGAAACTAGTAAATAAACTTTTAATTCAACAGTAATCAAAAAAAAATTACTGTGACTCAACGTATGAATTTTTCCTGACAATTTATTTTACATTACGGCGTTGTGGTCCGACGGTTAGGCGTTCGCGCACAATACCAAAGGTCCCGGAATCGAATCCTGCCAGGTGGAGGAGTCGCGGATGCGCACTGCCAATGATGAGTGCCATAACAGGACGGAACGGCCGTCTTTCAGTGCTTTCAGGTTTCTAATGGTGTGGTCTAACATTGATCGATTCATGGTTTCAAAAATGTGTGATTTAGTTTTATTTTATCAAAATTTTTGATTTATTCATTTTCGCCTTACTTCCTGTTAGTATTTTTTCCTGTACATTAATTTCCATGCTCAATGATGAAATTCTTCTTCAACATATATTGATCATGTTTTGATCATGTAATGAAGATGATTTTTGGCATGATTATTTCTGTTTAAATATGTTTGTATATCTATTTATAAAACATGTACATTGAATACAATGAATGTTTGTATTATTTTATTTTGCATATCAATATCTTGATCATCACTTAGAATTAGATTGAGAAAAAGACTTGAAACAAAGAATCATATATACGATTACTGAAGTCAAGAATGAATCATTGTTAGACGGTCGTCTCGTCCTGGTATGAGACACATCAGCAGTGCGCATCCACGACTCCTGCTACTAGCAGGACTCTATAATGAAACGCCGTACAGTGTGCACACTAGGGATTAGCTTAGTAAGGAAATTCTCAGAGTTCTAGTAAAAAGATGTGACCAGTGGAGCTCTACCCTGTCGGTTGTAGGCAGTAACTACCGAAGACAATGGTGAGATGTTGAATAAAATCCTAGACATTAATTCTGTTGGATACGTTCATGTACAAAATTGACGGTCCTAGGTTTGATTTGTGTGAGTAGCAGGAGTTGTGGAGTGCGCATTGTTGGTGAGTTCTATACTATGATGAAGCGATCGAAGGAAAACAGTATTTCAAATCTGATGACCAATGAGAACTCCACCAATATTCCTACATTGATAGTCATACCAAGGGTCGATCGAAATGTTCCGATTGGTTAAAAACGCCCACAAAAGGATAGTCATGTCATTATTGACGGTTGTAACTGTTGACTAATGTAATAAATATTTCCCAGCCTAGAATACCAACGCTTACGCAGTCAATATGTTATTTTCTCATGAATTAACCTTTGTTGGGTCGTAGTGGATGTAGCAATTGCAGAAAAACAGTCAGTGTCGCTTAAAAAATTTACCAGAAAACAAACATTGAGTCGAATGTCTTACACAGTTGTTGTGTTTTATTTTCGTGATTAATTATTTTTGAGCTTATAACAAAAAATCTTGATTGACTTACAATCTGATAAGATATAAGAAATGATACACTTGAGAAAAAAGCCAAGTATTTATTTATACTCCAATGTAATGATATTAAAATGCAGTTAAGTATGTTAAGTAGTAATAATAATAGTAATAATAATGGTTTAGGTATAGTTTAGTTTATTTTTTATAGCCGTTGGATAATCAGTTTCTGTTTTATTCGAAGCATCAATTATTCGGAATTTTCATTTACAGTCTGTACCGGTAAAAAAAAAATGGAGAAGGTGTAAGACCGATTTTTGAAGGCTTTGCTTGTGAAAATCCATCCATGTATAATTGTAATCTGTTCTAATTGAGATTCCTTCAGTTGTACATTTTGTTAATCTGTTCGATTCCATTTTGAGATGATAATATTTGTAGTTTATTATAGTTTCTATTTTTTGTGCCTTTAAATGAGTTTCTATGTTTCTTTCTGAACTGTATTTATGTTGTGTGAGCTGATACTTAGTCATGAAGAGAGCCATATTGATTTGTGCCTCGTTTGATTGTGTTGCTTGCTTGGACTGGAATTGTGCATGTTGATTGTGAATTGTAGCACTCTTCCAGAATAGGAAACACTCTGTGTTATAAAGCAACCAAATATTATCTTTCGAACGAATTTGATCTATCCACAAGGGATAGAATAACATTTATTTGTTGCTGTTGATTTGATTAATTGAACAGTTGTTGGTGGAATAATAACGGAGTGGTAATATTTGTTTAGGTAATGATGTGTATATTTATATTTATGATGAATATGAGAAACGTTATTTACCCAAATCACTTGTTTTGGATTTCGACTGGACAAGGCGCGTATCTAAACCACCCAGACAGTTATACCTCAGTCTAAACCTTAGTTTGGATCCTACAGAAGTCACAGGATCAATATTTGTCCATTCTATCTGTTTTTAATTTACGATAAAGCCAAGTAACTTGAACGTGATTTCATATTATTTACAAGAAGTAATAAATCGTTATTTACATTAAAATTGAACAAGGAAAAAAGCAACTGTAATCGAATAATATGAATTCATGTGTTTAATGCATTCTCTTCATATCTGTTTACAACTTAGTTACGATGGCAGTCTGTGATATAAATCTCTCCTTTAGTTTCTGTAAATCATTCTTAGGTGAACTTCGTTTATGCGACGGTGTTAGTTACAAGCCAAATACGGATTCTGTTAGATGAGTTTATTTCAAGCAATCATTCGTGCAAACAGACATGATAATATCAAGCGTTAAAGCAAAGCGAAGTAAAATGAAAAATATGAGCGAACCAACTCACTACGATAAGGCCATGACTTAGTATTTAAAGTCAGATCAAATAAGCTACATATGTTGTAAGCCAGGTAAGCGGTGCACATACATACTCGAATAGAAACAACCAAGACGAAAAGTGAATAGTTGCCAAGGTCAAAACACAAGGGAATAGTAACTTGGGTCGAACGCACTAGTTAATTTCTCCGATGGCTTGGGACAAGTGCTGTGAGCTCGACATAAAAGTACGCGCACTTTAAATCATAACATAAGTAGGTTTCTATTCATTACCGATTGATCTGAATTTAAATGTTCTTAAAAGCCAAGGAGTAATAAACAATTGTTCTTGACTAGTATAAGATTTCCCAAATGAGTCCAGCCTACAATCCTACTAGAAATCTAACCCAACTCTAATGTTTTCTAGAATTTCTAGAATATGTAACACAAATTAAAACCACTCTCCACAAAACCTTTTCATCGAAACAATAATTAATACTATTTAATTGAAAATAAACAGTATACAATAATTATATCATAATATCATAAGTTTGACAAAATCAACAATCAAAAATGTATTACAAGTTTGTGAAGATTGTTAAGTTACACATTTGAAATCATGAATCGATCAATGTTAGACCACCATTAGAAACCTGAAAGCACTCGGAGGTCGTTTCGTCCTGGTGTCATCAGCATTACGCATCCACGACTCCTGCATCTCGTAGGATTCGAAACCAGGACCTTGTGTCTCGCGCACGAACGCCTAACCTCTGGATCAAATGTGCTCACTAGTGACTGGCTTCGCGAGGAATCTTCTCCGAGTTTTAGAGGGCAGTCATGACCAGTGAAATTCAACCTGATCGGGTGTAGACAGTAACTACCGAAGACAGTGTATGAGGTTGCGCAACTCCGTGAATTGATTGAAGTTAGACAATGACACCGTCTGATACCGGCTTAGTGGTCCGGAATTTAGTCGTTCGTGTGCATGACCGAAGGTCCAGGTTTCGAATCCTGTGAGATGCAGGAGTCTTAGATGCGTACTGCTGATGATACCAGGACGAAACGGCCGCCCAGTGCTTCCATGTTTCTAATGGTGATCTAACATTGATCGATTGACGATTACAAATGTGTAACAAGAAATGTGTAGTGTGTACTTAGATGTCGAGCCCACGTGGCCTGTCCTAGCCTTTGGATAAATCAATTAAACCGTTATTCTCAAGTTATTCACACACCTTTCAACCTTGTCAATCATTCGTTTATAACCTTGGTTGTTTTTACTTGAGTGTGTGTATACATTGCTCACTTCATTTATTACACGTCTTGCTTCTGACTGATTATAAATACTCAACCGTGCCTTATCGCATTAATTTGGCCCACTTAAGCGAATCTATGAATTAAATTCTACCATGTACAGCCATAATGGGCTTTTAATTACCGCGATATACATAAACTGAATAGAAGATTTATTTCATCGCATATTCAATTGTTCGTAAAAAATTTGTGATCGGATTCCAAGCCATTAAAAATGTTTACTTAATTAAATACTTATAGGCTGAGTATTGTGAATTGGAATCGTGAATCAGTCATCGTTAGACCACCATTAGGAGGCTGAAAGCACTGAAGGGACGTTGCGTCCTAGTATAGAACTCTTCAGCAAGGAGCATCCAGGACTCACACAAGCAGGAGTTGAGCCCAGGACCTTCTGTTTCGTGCGCGAATGCTTAACCTCTAAACCACTGAGCAGACATCCAACTGTGTTAATATTTAGCTTTGATTAGTCTGAGGTTTTGAGCAACCTCACCTATTGTCTTCGGTGGCTACCGCATACACTCGACAGAGTTCGAGTCCTGCAAACGGCGTCGTGAATGCGCGACTGCTGATGAGTCCCATACTAGGATAAAACAGCCGTCCACTAAGTTCGTGTTTAAAATCATGGTCTAACAATGATCTACTCATGATTTTAATGTAAAACAATGATCTCCATTTCTCTATAATGTAAAATTCATAGATTGGTGAAATCTACTCGATATTAAATATGCTTTTTTTTGTTACAGTTTTGCCTAATAATCTGATAATGTCTCGTATATAAAATGAAATTATTTTCATCCCATTACTGTAAATAATCTGATCTCTCTTAAGAATCACATGAGTTGTTTTAATTTAATTATCTAATTGAAAGAATATCACTGAGACAAAATCGATAATAATAATAATAATAATAATTATTATTATTATTATTATTATTATAACGTACAATAAGTTGCGTTCTTACCTTATGTTTCATTTCTAATAAAATAATGCTAAATATTTCATGGCTTATCTCACTCAGGATTATTTAAAAACTCAGCAGTAATTTTATTAATTATTTCAAAATCAAAACATAAAAATGATAGCGTTCAGCGAAAATTATCATTGATACATTGAATCAATCATATGAGTGTTTTTCCTTATTCTTATCGATACACCTTAGACTTTCGATGTGTGTTTGTGTGTGTGTGTTGGTGTGTAAGTTCGGGAAAGTGAAACAGTTTGGTTAACTTGAAGGTGAGAAGATAATTATGAATAACAGAAAAAAAACAAATAGATCAAAGCAGCAATCATTGTGTAAATGGATGTTCAGTTGACAGATGTGTTGTGTTTTAATGTGAATATTGATTGACTGGAGAGAACCATTCATCTTCAAGGTCACACTAGCAATAAACACGATATCGTTTGATCACGGACTGGATATTCAATTCGGTATTAGTCTAAATCAAGTCATGTATATACACTTTGATCAGTAAGGAATAATATTAGTTTACTTTTGTAAATCTATCTAATCAAGCAAAAGAATTATTGATTGAAGGTTTTTACTTTTTACATTGAAATTACTCTCTGATGAATAAAGAATTACAATGTATAATTCAAAAGCTTTAGTCCACTTAATTATTGTAATTTTTTAACCAATTAAATATTTATGTATACATATGAATCAATAAATTTAATTACATACGTTTAGAAATGTTTTTAAATTGTATAACTCATTAAAATGTGTGATTGTAGATATTCAATATCATTCCTAAACTTCATATACTACTCGTCCTGATAACCATTACTAAATAACAGTGTAGCGA
The DNA here is from genome assembly GCA_944470395.2 of Schistosoma turkestanicum. NCBI lineage: Eukaryota > Metazoa > Platyhelminthes > Trematoda > Strigeidida > Schistosomatidae > Schistosoma > Schistosoma turkestanicum. Next base: position 11,274,592 of record OX103972.1, read on the forward strand.
ATTCAGAAGACGAATACAAAGCGTTGATCACGCTTATTATCACACCACATACAGATCACAAAACTGAAGAAATACAAAGCAAAAGCGAAATAACATACGAATGTCGAGGAGCGAACGACCGAGTGAATAAATAGGCAAATGAATAAATCGCCTAATTATTTAACTGACTAACAATAAATCCGGGGTAAAATGAACATTAGGAGTAGGCTGTAAGCAAATGGCTCATCATACAAACTTGACAGTGATAATAGTACAAATGAACAGAGACAAATTGTTGCTGTCCCCAATGACTCTGTCTGATAAATAAGTCAATAAAAAGGGCGTAAACAATTCCAAATGTATGTAAAATGCCATAAATTTATCAAATGGCGGAGTATAAAATATATTATCTAATAAAAAAAATAATAATTTATAAATTAAAATGATAATTTACAATTATTATTTATATTTAATTAGTTTGAATATTTACAAATTTGCATTACGGGGTTGTGAAGATTGTTAAGTTACACATTTTTGAAACCATGAATCGATCAATGTTAGACCACCATTAGAAGAAACCTGGAAGCACTGAAAGACGGCCGTTTCGTCCTGGTATGGGACTCCTCAGCAGTGGGCATCCACGACTCCTTCACCCTAGCAGGATTCGAACCCAGGACCTTCGGTATTGTGCGCGAACGCCTTGAATTTTATTTCTATATTGTATATTTATTTAATTGAGAACTATTAACTAAAAGTGAACATTGATATTGGGATAGACATTTGCCATTATCAAATGAAGAGAGAACAAATCAGATTCCAATGGAGGAAGAAATCAGGTAGAAGCACTGGAGGCAGATAAGACACACATTAAGGAAAACGCCAACCTACGTCACAAGATAAGCCCTCACTAGGAGTCCTCAAGGTCAAAGGAAAAGAGGAAGGCCAAGGAACACATTACGCCGAGAAATGGAGACAGACATGAGAACAATGAATAACGATCGGATAGAACTGGAATGGAAGCCGCACGACAGAGTAAGTTGGAGAATACTGGTCGGTGGCCTATGCTCCACTACGAGGTAACAGGTATCAGCAAGTATATAGGTAATTATGAAATCCATGAGCCATTCAAACGCAAATATTTTTTTTTATGAACAGAAGAACACAATAAAACCTATCGATCGATTTATTTACATTTCGTCTATAGGCATTATGTGTAGTAGTTGTACGAGATAGATTTTTAATGTTTAGTCAGTACAAAGGAAGTGTACGACCACAAGAGAATGTTTGTTATCTATGCAACTAAATTTCTACATTTTATATTGATTAAACTTGTTTTTCTTACCAAGAAAAAAACAAACAATATCTCATCAACTTTACGTTTTATCATGAGCATTTTGACGTAAACAAAAATGTCATGTAAAAACTTGACAATTGACTAAGTTTATTGATTTCGGGGAAAAAACACGAGATATATTATTTCGGGTTAAAAAAAGAAAGGTTATTTTTTGAACGGAATTTCATCATTTAACCAAGAACTTTCTCATTTCTCTTTTTTTAAACAAAAAATAACATTCATTCAAGTTTATAGATGATGACATGTTTGTTGATGAGTTTTAGTGATAACTTTATGTTTATTGTATGCGTTTATAGTGATTATGAATTTATTGAAAACAATTATTGAGAGTTGATTTCCAACTTTAGAGAGAAGAAACCGTAATGAAACTTAATGTAATCAACCAATGCTTAGTTCACTCTTGATGTTGCATTTTCCACAAGCACAGTTAACTCATTTAAAAATCATGAATCGATCATAGTTGTTAGACCAGCATTATGCAAGTATTGAAGGGCTGTTCCGTCTTAGTATGTCACTCATAATGCCATATATCATAAAATGTACTTACTAGTGAAATTCTCGGAGTTCTAGAGAGAAGGTGGGATCACTGAAGCTCAACCCTATTGTAACTACTGAAGATAATGGGTGGCGTTTCTCAAAATCCTTATAGATATACAAATCATTTTTAAAATATAATCGCTAAACATCAATGTATTTATAAATGTGGTATACATTGGCTTTAATTTTCCTGTCAAAAAAGAAACGTCAATAATTTATTGAAAAAAACAGACTTGAAATATGAAATCTGGTGAGAAGACGCGATCAGTGGAGTTCAACTCTGTCAGGTGTAGGCACTGACTACGAAATAAAATGGGTGAACTAGAGCAACATCCCTAGACTGATTAGACAATGACACCGTCGGATGCCGGATCACTGGTCTACCGGTTATGATTTCCCGCTTAAGACCGGAAGTCCTCGGCTTGAATCCTGCGGGTAGCGAGAGTCATGGATGAACACTGCTGATGAGTCTCATACCAGGACGCAATGGCCATCCAGTGCTTCTATGTTTCTAATGATGGTCTAACAATGACTGGTTGACGATTTCAATGTACAGGATTATTGAAAAAGTTACAGCTGTTGAAAAGAACCGAAGACTTCGATTTAAATGAATGTTTCAGTTAGTGTATGATGATGTACGAAGATGAAAGACCGTTAAGAAATTAGATAATCGAAGAGATAATTTCTATGGAAAGCATGTTGCTATCATGAATGGATCGAAGAAATGACTACCAGTTCATATGAATTCCTAGTAAATCGATCATGTTAATCAGTAAAGTTCATTCATATCCGAAGGTTGAGAAAAGAGACATAAACACTGATGATCACTATAAATGTAAGCACTTTGAATTCCGATAGAATAGTACGAAGATATCGTACTCATTGCAAGACTTGCGATTTCTTTAATCTATCCATAGTCGAGTAGTTTATTGTGATCTTTAAATATTCTACACTTAATATGAGTTGATAAAACCTATTATATTGAATTTATCTAACAGTTTTGCTTAGACAAAGATGGAATTTCTAATCAGTTTGTTCGGTATTATAAAAAATGATAACCACTTAAACCTAATCCGACCATGTTTTAAACACAAGGTAAGTCATTGTTCTATCATTCTGTAAAAGAAAAAAATAACTATCATGTGTTTCACTAGTGAAAGAGTTGAGGGGAAATCCCCAAAGTTCTAACATGAAATCGTAATTGATGCGACTGAACCCTACTATCAGAGTCACCATTAACACTAGAATATTGTCAGGGTGTTGATTATTTTAAACTCATGAAAATGCAAAGTTTGAATAATTGTATTTTCATCTTAAAAGCTCTAGTTTCTATCTTTTGTAAAACCATGAACGAGAATTGTTAAGTAGTATGAAGCGAGAATGAAATAACTTTTCAATGTATTGTGTCACTCGATTGCTGTCAATCTTAAACCTTGCAAACAACTACAGGTTTAAGATCAACAGCAACCAATCAAGATCGTGGTTAGCAGAACAAACTACGAGTCAAGTGTGGAGAATACTTCGAATACTTCATTTCTATCTATCTAAAGTTTGTGCTGATGATGTTACTCAGTAGAAGATTAATAAAAGCTCCACAACCATAAAACATCCAGCTCAGAGAATGAAACACCGTCACAATCATCCACCTCAGCTACAAATTTTCTCCACCATTTCAATATCTTAAAATATTTGTTTTGCGGACGTCAGTAGAATCGTAGACTCACAAATAGCACTCAAGAAGAACTAGATGTGTGGTGTGAGCTACTTATAAGTAGAATATGACGTGAGTGTCAACGTAATGTCTGGCAGCAGAAGATGGAGGAAGATCAAGAAAGGAAGAGTGGGAACACAATGGAATTTGTATGAAACGCATGAATAGTGACAATGGATTGATGTTTGGCAACAGGAACAGTCCAGTTCGATAGGATGAACAGATATTTTGCAAATGAACAATTTACGATATGGTTTTCCGATTTTACTGAGTAACTCTATAATCTTCGTTAAACACAATTCGGTTGCCCTCACCTGTGTTCTCCTGCACTACAGATGTATCTGCATTAAAATACTACTGCTTACACTGATATTCGAACCCAGTATGCATTACCAATTGGCTCTTTCACGACTTTAAAAGATAATCCACAGATGCTTAAAGTGACACATAGTGAGTTCGCATTTTAAAAATAGTTAAGTTTTTGTGGGGTCCATTTATTTGCGTGTTCGGATAGCTCGCTAATTAGCTCGTCTAGACAATCGTCATGGTTTATAAATCAGAAGGCGAATTCGAAGTATGAATACGTTTATAATTTGGACACACCACATAGAGAAGTTGAAAAGCAGCGAAAGAATGAGCGAAGGAAGCGAACGAATAGGCGAAACGCGTTGGAGAAGGCTAACAGCCATCTCAAAGAAATAGAGCATGACTAAGAATATATAATCAGGCATCTATAAGACAGACATGCAACAAGCGAAATAGGCACACAAGGTCAAATGACAAATGGGACACGTCATGTGAGTTCATACAAAGCAGTCAATAATAAGAACGAATGGTACATATAAATTGTTGCAATACAAATGGCTTGGTTAAATAAATTAATCGAAAGGGCTTAACCAAATTAAATGTAGAGGCACTACACTTTCATCTATTTCAAAAAATTGTTTAATTTCGCATCAATATCTATAATTTTTTTCCACTGTGAAACTACTGTCTCAACATGTCCATAGGAAAAACAAAGCATATGTATTGAGTATGAATTTACTACGCCTACACCTACACACACACACATGGACACTCGTTGACAGACTGCATTTCCATTGACAGTCATGTTGAAAACAAACCGACACGTGTAAAAACGGCCACGTACACGCGCACACGCACACATACACACGTACGCATTATTACAAAAGTGAATAACGGCTCAACAGCAGTTGGAAAATTACATTAGACTAGAGACTATACCCGATGTTTTTTTGGTTATCGAGTAACTTTGATTTGATTGTACATAATAGAGAGAGCAAATAAGTTTACGCTTTGATTAGGGGCGAACTAAATTACGTTCTCATTGACTAGTTCGACTGGAATTGATTAGCGGAATAAACTGCTGGTGAAATACACCGTTTTTTTTTATTTTGAAAAAAAATTCAAAACAAGCATATTATGATAGTAAAATTAAATATTTTTTACACACACAATTCGGTGAATGTGATTAATAATAATTGAAAATTGAAACGAGACGAGTAATAATCAGAGAATGTGTTCTATCTCTCTCTCTCTGTGAATGAATGAACTAGTCTCATTAGTGAATCGCTTGATAAATATTGTAAATGATGACAAAAACGAGAAGTTTTCCTTTTTTATTTTTCAAAATTTTATTTGATGTGATTAATTTTTTTGGTGATTGTTTTAAGCGGTTTTTTTCTCTTTTTCATTTGTCAATTGATTGTTAACAATTTGTGTGTGTGTGTGGTGACATTGAAAAATTGTAAAGTACTAGATGCATAAAATGAAATATTTGTTGATTCAATCAAAAACAACAACGATTTCCATAAATCTTTATTGAATATTAAACAACGTGAGGAAATTCTCGAAATTCTAGTGAGAAGCTGTAACCGGCGGAGTACAACCCTGTCGGGTTTAGTCAGTAACTACCGAAGACTATGGGTGAGGTTGCGTAAAACTTTGGATTGATCTGAGTTAAACATTAGCACCGTTGGATCCCGGCTCAGTAGTATAGTAGTTAATCGTTCTCGCACGAGACCGAAGGTCCTCGGTTCGATTCCAGTCGGCGAAAGTCGTGGATGCTCATTGCTGAACAGTCCCATACTAGGACACAACAGCCATCCAGTGCTTTCAATTTCCTAATACTGGTCTGAAAATGATCGATTCATGATTTCAATCAGAACCACCTGTTATCACTCCGTGATATTTGCCTACATTCAATTTTAACAATTACAACGGCACAACTTCTCACCTTGAACAATAACTGATTTCGATAGGAATTCTTAAAATTCTAGTGAGATATTGTGTCTGTAACAAGTCAACTGTGTTTGCAATGAAGGATAAACACAGTAACCTTACTAAACATTGATAATTTAAAGCAGTTAGGTCTGTTTGATACATTTGGATAATGTAATGAGTAGACAAAGATTATCAGAACTCTGTGATGTAATGATGAGTGTAATACATGTTCACTAATCGAATCACACATAAACTACTTGTTAAAAAGATTTGTATTTGAAAAATTAAAGGTCAACTAATGTTTCACTGTAGCCTTAGTCATACGAAAGTTTAAACCTCATTAGTATACCCGGAGACAGTTTGTTTTCACCTGAAACCTACCTTCACATCGCTGGTCTAGTTGACCTATGATTTTTCATAGATAAATGTTTCTAACAAGTAGTGTATGTGTGATCAGATGATACGAAATATATTGTATCAATCTATCACATTGTCCTGATAGTCATCGCCTTCCCTTAAGACTATCTAAATATTGTTAAATCATAATGACAGCATGGAAACCTCGGTGAAACCTGGGCTTCTATGCCACAGTCTGAAGCAATATGTTGGAAAAAAAGCAGCCTTTGCTGAAGAATGGAACTCTTAGCTGAAGGATTAATTATTTCGTTACCTACTCATCACTTATACATACAACAATTATTATTTAGGTTAATTTTGTTGCTTAACAATATTTCTTTCATTATAGTATTATGGGGATGGTTGTTACTTACTTACTTACTTACGCCAGTTACCCCCGATGGAGCATAGGCCGTTCACCAGTTTTCTCCTACCAACTCTGTCCTGAGCTTCCCTTTCCAGTTCTGTCCAATGTTTGTTCATTCCTCTCATATCTTTCTCTATTTCTCAAAGTGTTGTGTTCCTTGGCCTTCCTCTTTTCCTTTGACCTTGAGGCTTCTATGTTAGGGCTTGTCTTGCGACGCAGTTCGGTGCTTTCTATAGAGTGTGTCCTATCCACTTCCACCGCTTCTTCCTGATTTCCGACTCCACTCAAATCTGGTTTGTTCTCTCCCACAGTACGTTGTTGCTGATGGTGTCTAGCCAACGGATCCGAAGTATTTTGTGTAGACAACTGTTAATAAACACTTGTATCTTCTGGATGATGCCTTTCGTAGTTCTCCAAGTTTCCGCACCATACAATAGAACTGTCTTGACATTTGTATTGAATATCCTGATTTTGGTTTCGGTTGGTTGTTGTTTGGAGTTCCAGATATTTTTCAACTGTAGAAATGCAGCCCTTGCTTTGCCAATCGGTGCCCTCAGATCTACATCGGATCCACCTCGGTTGTAGATGATGCTGCCAAGTTATGTAAAGGTGGTAATGTCCTCCAAGGCATCTCCATCAAGAGTGATTTGGTTGGTGCATGTTGTGTTGTATGGGAGAATTTCGCTTTTTCCTTTATGGAGATGGTTGTGTTTACATTGAAATCATGCATTGATCAATGTTGAACCGTCACTAAAAACCTAGAGGCACTGGATGGCCGTATCTTCCCGATATCGGACTCATCGCTGGTTGTGTGCATCCTCAGCTCCTGCTAATCGCAGGATTTGAAGTGAGGACGTTCAGTCTTGCATGCAAACGCCTAACATTTGATGAGTTCCATTCTACGAAGGGAAACGGCCATCCAGGTGTTTCCAAGTTTCTAATAGTGGTCTAAAAATAAGTCATTCATAATTTCTACGTAAAAATATTTATTGAAAGAATTTATTCATTAAACTGACAGACATCTTAAAAATTTTCGTTTCACTATTATTACTACAAAAACCCAAAAAAACAATGCAGATTGATATTTTTAAGGTTATTTGCTGAAACCATAAAAATCACATAACTAGACATATTGTCTAACAATATTGAATAAAAATGCCAGTCAATTAGTTATCTTCCTTTTTTCTGAAACAAAACTAACATTTCTATACCTTAGATGTATGCCAAAAAACTATCGTATAAAAAAAATATCGGCACGTAGTTTTACCAATAGTCAATAGGAATCTACTCTCATCATTCCTGCTGTTTTGAATCACATACTGACTACTTCTAACTGTCTACAAGCATACACATCCATGTCTATCATTCATCTGCATTATTTTGACATTAAATAGATAATGTACTGTGAGTAGGAGTGTGTTGTTTATACCAGATGTGAGTGAGTGTTCAGGTAATTATTTTATATGAGATTTATCAAAGATCTTCAATTTTTCTCACTCAGTGTAGCTTTGACTGGATGCGTTTTGCATTCTGTGGTCGTTGTCGGGCTCACCAATTTTAGCAGACCGTTATCTTGACTCTGATATTTGCGAATGGTAGAATATGCTTTTAAATAAATGTTCCCTTCATTTTCTGTATATCATACTTAGGCGTTGCCCGTTTGTGTGACGGCGTTCGTTAGAAGCCAATTACGGAGTCGGTTGAATGAGTTTATTTCAAGTAGTCGTTCATGCCGACACTTATGAGAATATGCAAAGCGTTAATGCAAAGTGAGGCGAATCGGAGAAGGCGAGCTAGTCTACTGTCATTATTTATAGTTAGATAAAATAAGCTAGACATGTTGTAAGCCAAATAAGCGATGCACACAAATACTCGAAGAGAAACAACCAAGATAAAAGCTAATAGCTGACATGGTCAAAAGATGAGTGAATAGTAACTGGAATAGAATGGACTAGTTAACTTGTCCGATGACTTTGGACAAGCCCTTTGATCTCGACATAACAGTACACGTACTACAAGATGATCCCCAATTTGTTAGTAATAATTATTATGATTAATAATAATTGCATTTTATTTTATGTAAGGTTAAGTGTTCGCGTCCGAAACTGAATGTTCTGCGTTCGATCCTCACAAACAGTAGTCGTGGTGCACACTGTTGACAAACTCTATACTACAAACGAAACGGCCATTCAGTGTTTCCAGATCCCTAATTGTGGTCTAACAATGATAATCTAGGTGAAACCCCTTATGATATCGAACAACAACTGAATCAATGATAATTGATCACGATTTTCATGTAACTGAACAATTAAACAAGTACAAAGTATTCTTTCTGTAGTATTAGTAGTAGTAGTAGCAGTAGATTGAAAAAAATCCTACTGACTGCCACACTATGCATACTACTGATATCCATAATTTAAGTAGTAGAATTCTACTGAAATTAACCTAGTTGTATTAAATTAATGGGAAGAAAAACTAGCAATAATGTATTTAGGTACAAATGGTTCACTTAATAAGGCTTCTACTTCATAACTTTCCTCTGTGTGTGCGTATTTCGTTTTGATTATGTTATTCACAAAGTAAGCCATTACATACGATCTTGCATCAAATAAATAAAACACACTTATACCAATATTCTAGTCTATAAACATATCTAGAAATAAGCTGACATTAAGAATATTGTATATATACAAATAAGCGGAAACTACCATATCTAGTAAACGTTTATAATTAATAATGCCAAAAAGAATGACATTATTACTCTCCCTATCTCTCTCTTTAAATCACCGTCATACTTAGCAGATTAATTGACCATTAACTAATTAGGATAATAGAAATTATACACGCTATCCATAATTTGACATATATAATCAAACCTACTGCAATGAATGCGGGGGGGGGGAATTAAGACGCAGTTTTTGCTATCCAACATGTGTCCACCATATCTTCAGGCTTCCATTTGCAAAACAAGCAGCTTATTGACTTTTTGTCTTCTACATATCCTCTAGTCTTCAAAACATCAACTCGTATCTGACACTCTTCTTTTGAAGTAATCACTTCTGAACGACACATTGTTACATACTACTTATAAGCTTCGTTGTGAATAGTATCCACCCCGCACTGTAGTAAAAACATACTTTACACACATAAATTGATTTATAAAATCTAATCAAATTATGCATATATATATATATATATATATATATATATATATATATATATAAATTGAGTGATTTATTTTATAGCATATTTAACAAACAGCTGTTTCCTATCAAATTAATTGTACAAATAATTATGAAAAAAAGTAATAAACTGAAATTAAATCGAAACCCTTTTAATTAACAATAACGATGGTAAAATAGAGTTATAGATGATGTTAGTACGAGTAACAGCTAGCTACACTTGAAATGAATTTGTACAGAAATAACTTCTGTTTGACGTATTGTTTCATTACACTCAATCAAAATATTCAAGCGAATTTCCTGATTTATAAACTTTTAACTATGAAGTAACTCGTTTGTTATTATAAACTTCGATGGAATTGTAGTGGTCTACTTTTATGAAGAGAATGCGATTGGTGTACTGGAAACATTGATTATTATAACCAATTTTACATATTTTTTGTTTTAGTGTACCAAAAACACACAGATTTTCCGTTGGCTGTGACCTTGAACTTACGTACGTATGGTAGTCTAGCCTGTAAACTTTGGTACAATCTCGGTATTATTTCGATACCATAAGATCGCTCACAAATATATCCTAACTTATAATAGCCAACTGTCCTTCTAATATTTGTTCTACGGAAGGATTTAACTTGGTAATTGGCACATAGTTAGTCTGTATTGGTGATCATAGTCAATTCTAACTTGACACACTACAGACCAATGAGAAGATTGAGTAGATTTGGAGAAAAATAATAATTAGTTATGTACTTGCTCTAGGCATTTCGATTATTCTGAACAAACTTATATTTTCCAAGATATACAAACTGTTCCAGTGACTTTCACTAGTCTTCATACATAAAATACATTGATTAGACTGTTTGAAGTGTGCTTCGCGAATACATCACTGTTTTTTTCCATTCTCCTGAATATTATATTTCGATTCAGTCCCTATCTGAATTAAAATTTTCTATGGTGACCGAATTATTGTACTAGTTACATTTAAACTGAATTGTGAGTGGTTATATCATTTAAATTGCACTTATTAAGTTATATGTACCGAATATGTTCTAACTGACTGACTGTTACATCATATCACCAACCCGCACGATAATACTAAAGTATGGAGGCCAGTTAATCAGGTCGCCACTTACTGCTTTAAAACCTTGGCTTTTAGCTGAAACAAGCATATTCAGTATCATAAAGATCGAAAATATAGGGAAAAAGTTTCTTCCAATAACTACTTCATAGGATTATGATGAGGGAATAAGACAGATGGAATAACAGGATAAATGTGCCAACTACATGGTCATAAGGAGATCATCAAAAAAAGGACTTTTTCATCTATTCGTAAATGACTCATGAAAAACCAATGCTGGTAATCATCAACTAGGTTTAACAAACACTAGTTACCGCTGAAATTATTTTTGCTGACATCTGGCACATTTATTAGATTAGTGTTCTCAATATTGAAAGTGTTCATGATCAAATATATTTGAATTGGTTGATGAGACACTCATAATAAAGTGAAAGTATAAGAAAAGGAAGACATTACTATAAATAGTTTGATTAATAAATGTATTTCAATACTACAGAAAGAAATCTCCCGTTTAAGCAGGGCTGAACAGTGGCTAACATTAGAAGCAAGGACACATGTTTCTCTGTATTAAGGACTTGTCTGTAGCTGGATGCAACTGCATCTCAGAGTTAATGTTCATTCCAGGGACTCAAAATCACTACCGATTGCTTCAAACGCCATTGTGTTATATCCATTTAGCTACTGAGTTCAAACAGCCAGTCGCTCGCAGTAGCCATTATCCACCCCTGTTAATAATGCTTGTGACGTGAGGGTACTACTATTGAGGACATCTGCGCAAGATGCATATATACCAAATGAGACTGATCAGTCGCAGTTCTAACCACTAATGGTAAAACTCAAACAACCAATGTTATGCTAATTAATTAAGGTTCGACTGCCGCCGTAAGTATCAATTGCCTTCAAATTCCTTATGCTTTTGGATGTTCAACATCCAAATGATACTAAGCTTCATAATTCCACACAAAATATTCCCCGTCCTTATTATTTAAAGTAGACATATTGGAACAGACATTTGACACAAGTTAGTTAGTACACTGCAAATACTTGCATCCATGTTACTGGCTTGTAAGTGTGTTATTGTCTCGAGGAATCAACGCAAATACTAACCAGTAATAATATTGAAATAAACTTAGACAATCACATCGAGTGCTACATTCTGCAATAAACTATATACATCAGTCATCAATATTTGCTGTATTGATTTTGATCAGTCTAATTTCTTATCTAAATGATCAGAAACCACAAAGACGGAAGTACTTTCTTTGGAATCACATAAGTCTATAAGACTATTGATCTGTCAGTGTTTTATTTTCATGATTCATTCATTCATTCAATACAAGAAAAGTTATTGATCGTATTCATCGGTTGTATTATTTCATCGTTCAACTTCATTTGTCAATGATGATCATTTGATTGATTTCACGTGATCATAACTGTCTGATTAAAATATTCCTATTCACTATGAAATTAAAACTAAATCATCATACTCCTCTACTTTCTATACTCATAACAGTCGTTTTTTTCAAATAGGCATGAAGTAAACATTTGACCACTATTAGAAACCTAAAAGCACCCGATGGTCGTTTCGTCCTGAAATGGTACTCATCAATGACTTCTGCCAATAGCAGGACCTCCAGTCTTGCTCGCAAACGCCTAAACTCTGAACCTCTGAGCAGGTATCTAACGGTGTCAATGTCTAACTTCAATCAATCCACAAATCCATACCAGGACGAAACGGCCATCCAATGCTTCCAGGTTTCTTTTTATGGGTTGTCTAACATTGATCGATTCATGATTTCAAACGATAACTCAACAATCTTCACAGCCACAAAATACATAAAAAATACAAACCTTTCTCACTCATTGGACTGTGGAATTGAATCATGCAACTACTCAAAAAGGAAAAAAAAGAACTGATCAACACTACTTTAATGAAATGGGAGTAGTATTTTCCAGAGAGAGAGAAAAAAACCAAAAAACCAAAAAACTAAACTGACACTTGTTAACCAGTCATTATTTTTGAGAGAAAAACAATATTTCAATCATTTTATTGAAAATATAAATTACAGAATAATGGGCAGTAGTATTATTACTAGTATTAATATCAATAATAATAATAATAATAATAACAGCAGTACAGGAAGTGTCTCTGTTCTTTCTTTTGTAGATCAATTTTTTCTGTTTCTCTGTATATGACACAGGAAGTATCATTCATCTTTTAATGTGGTACATTGATTGTAGTACATTATTATTAATATTATTCCATTTCATTTCATATTAGCAATATGATTTTGTAGACTTCCTGGTGTTATACTACTATTACTCTTATTATTATTATTATTGTTATTGCTATTATTAGAAATACCAAAATCATATGAATCGATCTGTGCATTGATTGTGTGATTTTCAGTAGACAAAAGTGGGAAATATGAGGAACTTAGCTGGAGAAGAAAAAATCAATGCGATTGAATTTAGAATGGACAAATTTGTTTATATGTGTGTGTGATGGGAGCGCCCGAACGCATCACAAGATCCGTCCTCACTTGAAAATACTCAAGAACAAAGGACAACCGGAGGACCAAATAACACGTGACGCCGAGAATCAGCGACAAACATGCAAAGAATGGACAGTAATTGGGTAGGACTGGAAAAGAAAGACCTACAACAGAGTAGTTTGGCCTATGCCCGATTGTGGGATAACACAGGCGTAAGTGAGTTATTCTCTAACATTTTCAGAGTTCTCTTGATTCAGAATTTTGATGTCTAATCTATGGATCAATACTTGTCATATAAGTCAATGTAATGAGGCACCTATTACAGTTAGTCAAAATACCCAACTGTATATGATACTCTCTCTCTATGTGAGAAGCATGAAAAAGCAATACTCATTGCCCTATTTAAAAATTAATCAATGCTTGGTCAGTTATCTAAAAATCAATATCAGACACGGCAGCTACCTGGGCAAACTGGTTCCTGACATTAAAATATTTCATCCAGTTACTCCTCTCTTCGTATTGTTTTACCACACCAATTATGTCTGTTAATCACATAATCTATTCAGGCGCGCTTATGAAAAAGTTTACAATCCACCACTTCCCATCGTACAAACAAATACACTTCAAGACATCACAATGGCTAGTCATCTGTCAAAAAAACGAATAAACAGTAGAAAGATATCGATTCCCTGAATTGCTTACTTCCCAAATGCCAGTGACTAATTGTTTTGTAAAAATAAAACTGGTTGAAATATTCAGTGGTTAAATATTCTAAAATATTAAAATACAGTTTTATGTTTAAGTTAAGTATAGATCTACCCAAAAAAAACTGATTAAAAACCTCAGTGACATATTTTATCCTTGAAATCATGAATGAATCATTGTTAGATCCCCAACAGAAACCTGGAACCACTCAACGGCCGTTTCGTCCTGGTACATGAGCTCATCACCAGTGCACATCCATAACACCTGCTACTCACAGGATTCGAAACCAGAACCTTTGGTCTTACACACAAACGATTAATCTAGAAAGTTCATGTTGTTTAAAAATTAGAATCATGACGTAGCTAAGTACATCCTCGTTTTCAGATAACACATGAATAACCTGTGATAGAGAATGCTTATTTATTCATCTTTTATCTTTAAGTTGAAAAGTAATTTTCAGTTTGAACAGGTTGGTTAACAAAAAACAGGAAATGACGATTACGTGAAACTACTTTTTTTCCAAACTTATTACAATCAAATTGATTCAGTCACATATTGTTTAATTACAAGAATAAATAAATTATAAGCTTATTCAAATACACTAAGTCACGTATTTAATATTAAAACAAATTTGTTTTAAATACAGCTTCGTGTATGTTTTACGGTAGAATGTAGAATGCTCGATAACTTGTTGTTACGCTCATCTCTGGGCATGCTTAAAACTATTACGAGTTCACCTTAGTCGACTAACGAGAACAAAACAATGAACTAGCGTCCAAGTAGGCTATTGTGATCCCTTGACCAAACAGGTATCAGCAAGAAGTCGTGATATAGTGCAGAAACTATATTCTACAAACACCCAGCCAGCATACAATGAATTCAAGCACTCGAATTGCGTTCATTTATACTCTATAGAGACAGTCACAAAAATAGCACACTAAAATGATACAGTAAACAGTCACAGCCAAGGATTTCTCTGGTGGGAAATGTGATCTCAAGGTCAGCTGATCTGTCCATGAAATAAATTCAAAATAAAGATATTTATCAACCGAGTTCTAAGGATCTAACATCCTCAACACCTGTAATAGTTATGAAGATGAAAATTTTCATGACGCAATTGTATGTCGTTTCTGGACAAACCAAAAAAGGCTATTACAATCACATTCATACCTGAAATATATATATTGCCTCCAAATACCCTGGTACCATAAAGAGCGAAGAGGGTTCTCTCGCACTCAAACGCTCTCATGTACTCATGTACATATAGCCAATTCCAGAAAAGTTCTAGTCAATGCTCTCTCGCAACAGTGGCGTTCTTCATGAAATTAAAAACGATAAAAAGCAAATCTCCGGTGGGTTAGTGAGTTTCAGGGAGGATCTACCGAGGAGAGTCGGAAAACTCTGATTCCAAACCAACAGTGCACATAGGCTTCAGGATCCTGATGAAACGAATGTCAGTTAGCGGCTACCATGGAACTACATCTCCTGACACTGTTCCACTGCCTTGTCAATTAGACTATAGTTTGAAAGGCCTGGGGATGTCACTCTCTAAGAAAACCACCTACTTCGATTCCGTTACCCAGACAGAATCCTATCTCATTCACAAAAAATAAGTAATTTGTATGGCGTATGAATATTTAGGTGGTAGTAGGTGGTAGTAGGTTTTACACTTTTGCTACATAAATCACAGTCAATCACTACTAAAACAAAACAAAAAAACTTTTCTGCAAAAAAAAAATCTTTACATCTTAAAAGAATTTATTATTATTATTTTTATTTTTTTCTTCAAATATATTACATATTTTATCGAAAAAAAATATTCATTTCTATAATCAAACTAATCTGCGAAACGCAATGCATGTTTTCATACAGGCAACACTATAATCCAATCAGAAAAAATATGTACATTTCAGTTCAGTTTAGAATAACCTTTTCGAACATACCAATATGAATTATGAATTATGACTGTGTGCAATTTACATTTTTATATATTAAAAATAAATAAATAAAATATTTCACGAGAAAAAAAGAAAAAAGAAAATCATTGCTGAGTAAATTGATGTTGCACTATGTCTGTCTATCTATCTATGTGTATGCATATGTGTATGTATATGTGTACACATATATACATATGTATGCGTGTGTGTGTGTGTGTGAGGAGTGTCTGTATGTATGTCAGTAGTTTTGAATGAATACACACACATAGACGCACATATGTACATATGTATGCCATCGAATATATATACATAGGAAAAAAAGACCACCAACACACACACACATACCTACACACCACACACAACGTGCAACGAACACACACTTCTTCAAGTTTGATCGATATAATCAATACGTGTGTTCTCCCTGGCCCTGTATACAGTGGTACATGCAATTTCCTTTGAAATCCCTAATCAAAAATACATTCATTACAACAAGTGTAATTCATGTAGTTTGAAGGCAAATAAGTGAAAGAAAAAAAAATCTCCTAGAATTAGATTATCGAGAATGTAGAAGAGATTGCTAAGCAGTCAAGTTGATATACAAAATAAATTTGTTAAAGGTCAATGAAATTATAATCATCTATTGGTATTAGTTTGTGTATGTTTCAGTGAATGATGATGAATGGATTAAGAATAATGGAATTATAAGTTTTTTTTAAAAAAAAAAAATATGGCATAATAGTTGTGCTTTTTTTCCCCTTTATATCTATCTATACGAAAGGAATTGATAAATCCTTAATGGTTGGATAAGTAGTCAGTGTTGCTTACAACATGATTGGACTGTATGGTGACTAATTGGATTTGTGTGACTTGTCAAAGTTAAATCTCAGTCTACCGACGTGTATGTACAGAAAGGAAGACAGTAGATATTTTCTTACCTTAAAATCACAAATGAATAATTTTTAGACCACTGTCAGAAACCTGGAAACACTGGTATAGGACTCATTAGCGATGCACATACACGACTCCTGCCAGTCGCGGGACTCGAACCCAGGACCTTTGGTCTTGATAGTGAACACTTGACCTCTGAACCACTGAGCCAGCACCTAGCGATGTTAGATGTTTAACTCTGATCAATCTAAGGATTTTGCGCAACCTCACCCATTGCCTATGGTAGTTACAGCCTACACCTGACAGGGATGAACTCCACTGATCATGTCATTTTTTTTACATTTGCATCGGTTATGTGACTCGTTCTATTGATGTTGAGCACTGTAACTGATCAGTCTTCCTTTAGCATCCTGTGCAACCTGTGCAAATTGCCTCGACATTGTCGTTAAATGTGCATCCAGCTAAAGACGAGTCCCAAACAAGATGAAACTCGCTTTCTGAATGCCATCACTGACGACTATCCATTTCTGTTAACAAAAATATATATTGTTGTATAACAGATAAACCAAATGAAATGTGACCTGGATTTGAAATGATGAAAAACGTTTCTTAAAGCTAAGACAGATGTTTTCTTGACTTGTCTCATTTATCTTTTGCACAACTAATTCAATTCATAAATTAGACGGATTATGATAGCCAGTAGGATAAAAGATAAACATTTTGTCTTCATAAGAACTTAGTGAATTGGATGTCACTACGATATCATTGAGACATTGTGACAATTTACACTGGATGCACAGAAGATAACAGAGAGTGATTAAAATTTCAGTGTTAAACATCCATTATATAGACACTAAACAGTAATAATATGATTTAATTAGACAGTTTAGAATAAATGTGTAAAAAAGAAACGATTTTTCAATTAGAGTTATGGAGATTATTGTTTCTACCTAACTCGTCAAATGTGCTTACTAGTTAGAAGCTTTGTGAAGAAATTCTCGGAGTTCTAGTGAGAAGATGTAACTAGTGGAGTTCAACCTTGTCGAGTGTAGGCAGTAACTACTAAAAGACAAATGGGTGAGGTCACGCGAAATACCATGATCAATCAGAGTTTGACCTGGATGCCGGCCTAGTGGTCCAGAGGTTAGGCGTTCGCGCACAAGACCGAAGGTCACGGGTTCGAATCCTGTGAGGTTCAGGAGTCTTCGATACGCACTGTTGATGAGTCCCATACCAGGACGAAACGGTCCTAATCTAACAATGATTGGTGTTTAGTTTAATTTCTTTCATGCTTATTAAATCTGAACAACAATTAATGAATGCACCGTTTCGATTGTTAGTTAAAATGACGTAATTTTCTACTGATCTATTTTGAATGGAATTATTCTACAAACTGTTCACAATTACTTTTAATTCATTCAAAAACGTTTTGTAAACTGTTTAGGAAATTCTAAAAAAAATTAATTAATTGTTTTTGTCTAGTTTAATTGAATTCTTAAAAGTTTCATTTAAAACTAATCGACATTTTCTGTAAAGGAATTAATTTTCAAAGCAAAATTTCCGTCACATTTTTATCTTCAGATTTTAGTTGTGACCAAAATAGTGGGCTGAAAAGAAAAATAATGCCTGAAGCGTTTACTGCACTGGACTTATTAGTCAACTTTATGTAGTAATGTGCGGTGGAATTCAGGATGCATGTTTTCCGTCCGATTCGGTGCTCGTCTGTAACTGGATGTACGTGCATCCCGGAGTGGATGTTCACTCTAGTCAACTAAAGCGCATGGCTCCGCGTTGACTCCATCTAGCTATTTAAGATGTGATATTAAGTAATGAGAACTACTAACCACACTTGGACTTGATCAGTGTGATTCTAGGAACTAATAAATATGTTATTGATTACTATTCAGAGATGAACCAACATGTATATCTTAACTGAATAACGGGTTATCAATTGTTCAAAATAACTTAGTAATAAGGTCTCTTCTAGGTTTTACGCTAATTGATACAATTTCTCAATCCAAGGGAGGATCAGTTAAAAATTAACCGTGTTGCAAAGTATCAAACAGTACAAATCTAAGATCAAACAATACATTCTACCATGATTTCCAAACACCCAAACAGAAAAACTATTTCAAAACTAACTGATGATGAATTTTTTTTTAGTTTTTAGTTTCTAAAACATAATCACACTTCACACAATCAATTAACTATTGTACTCATCTAATAAAAGGATTAGCTGCCCAAGTGTGATGCGCGCTACTTATAAGTAGTATATGACGTGAGTGTCAACGTAATATCTGACAGCAGAAGATGGGTGGAAGATCAAGAAAGTAAGAAGAGTGGGAACACAATCGAATTAGTATGAAACGCATGAATAGTGAGTGAAATGTCAGACAATGGATTGATGATGGATTGAAGATTTGCAAATTGACCGTTTACGATATGGTTTTCCTATTTTACTGAGTAACTCTGTAATTCTCGTTAAATACAATTCGGTTGCCCTCACCTATGTTCCCCTTCAGTACACAAGTACTACAATTCATTTCAGTTCACTCTTTCACATATCTCTTAATAAATCAAACAATCAATCAATCAGCCACTTACTTGATAATGTGATTTTTGACCTTCAACAACAGTAAACTCATAAGATGATTCATTGAACATTGGTTTACAATCATTTAAATCATCAATGGTAATAATAATTTGTGTGGAAGTTTTATGCAACACATTCCTCTTATTATTATTATCATTATCTGTTAAATACAACTGATTTCGATTGATTGCTTCCACGGTACAATTGATCAATGCAATACTTTCACGATCCAACGCGATTTGACTCATCAACTCGCCAGTATTCTCATTGATCGATATTAGATTATGTTCAGTGTGAAGTGAATTCATTGAGGAACACAGTGAGTCAGGTAAAGCAGTAGCTAATGTATATTCTTGTGCAACTAGTCGATATATGATTTCAGAATTTATGCCTAAATCAGCATCACTAGCATGTACTTGTATAATTGGTGTAGAAGGATCAAGACCTTCTTTAATTTTAGCATAATAAAATGGACGATCAAACAGGGGCGGTGAATCATTCACATCATCCACCTGTATCAGGATACTAGTTTCAGCTGTCAACGGCGGCTCACCACTATCCCAACATTCAATTTTAACATTATGCGATGGTTTCACCTCACGATCTAATGATTTTTTAAGTAATAATTTAAAGTCGGAATTAGTCATAGTGTGCAGCGGAACAATTTCAAATGAATCATGTTTACTACGACATTCCGATCTGACTTCTTTCCCTACCATGAGTTGATTTGATCTACTACTCTGTGGTATGAGGTCATCGGAATCCACCACATTGATCATTGCGACCAGCGAACCGAGTTGAGCATCTTCCGATAGCCATATATGATTACCTCTTGAAGATAAACGTAAATGTGATGCTATATGAATGGTTGGTGGATTCATATTGATTTTTCTAATACTAACTATAAGTGTCATTTTTGTAATATGTATTTGATCACTAACTTGAATTGGTATTCGATGACCAATTAAAGGTAAATTATTGGAAACACTATCCAACAGCCTATTGTTTGAGTTGTTTACCACTATGTTACTACTACCACTGTCTGCCGATAGAATACTAGCATTCTGATAACTTAATGGCATAATCAAGATTAGTTCACCTGTATCCGGATTCAATCGAAAACATCGCAACACTTCTGCACTAGCCGATGGTCCAATTTTATAAACTAAAGAATTTTGATCTGAAGAATCTAAATCATTTGCTATTGCTTGATAGATCACTGTACCCGGTTTGGTATTCTCTGGAATAACAATAATTTGATTAGGATTTTTAAATACCGGTGCATTATCATTCTTATCCATAAGTAATACACGTATCAGCACTGATCCTGTATGCCGATTTGATATATTCGGAGGTGAATAAATCCCATGTGTTGGTGTATAATGTCGTCCAGCATGAGCTTGAACTGTTTCCCCGCCATCAATAGCATATAACATTAATTCATAAGTAGGATGTGTTTCACGATCCAAATCTTCTTCAATACGAAGTTTCAATGAAAATTTCTGTGCTGCCGACTCGGCACTATCCAATACACGTACATCTAAACTGAATGGTTTTTGATCTTGCAACTCTTCTCTATCTGATAATGATGATGATGAATAATAATAATCTCTACTAGTTCGATCAATACCTTTTTTGAATAGCTTATTTTCTAATTCATAAGCTACCACTGTATGCATAGGTCCTTGATCTGGATCAATAGCTTCAGGCAGTTGATATCCTGTTCCAATGGTGGTATGTTCTGGTATTTCTAATTCAATCACTGACTGTATCCATCTTGGGGGATTATCATTAATGTCTAATATATAAATGATAATCTCTAAGAATTGTTCACTGTCTGTATGATATAAAATTAACATACGTAATGCACAATCGGAAGAAATCATTGATAATTGTTCTAGATACTTGTCATTATTCATGATTTGTAATTTATTATGATTATTATGATTATCGTTATTAGTTGACCAATCCATTGGTCGATTCAAATGACAACATGTTCCCATTGTATCACATAATGTCTCACGATCAATTCGTGCACGTACTGTTAAATCTCCAGTGGTTTGATTTAAATTCACATATGGGATTGGTTTTAAATTAACAAATAGATTATTATTATTATTTTTATTATTATTATTTGATGAATGAGTGGTCATTAACCAATTTGGATTGTGTAAATGTAATTTATCTAATAAATTCCCTATTAAACTGCCTATTTTCACTTCTTCAATAACAATAAACGCCAATTGAAGTGTTACTGATCCAACAGGATCATTATTATTATTATTATTACTGTTAATTCGTCGCCCTGAATCATCGTATGCTCTTGGACTTGTACTATCCATGGTATCATGTAGTAGGGATGGTTTATTGATTGTACTAATCCCATGAATCATGATAGGATTGTTACCATTAGTGCTAGTAATATTTGAATTCAGTTGTTTTCTACAATTGACTTCAGTTAAAAGAATCAATAAATATAAGTAGTGTGTCATATAACTGCTTTGTATATAATGCGTAATTATGCTACTACGTAAAATGAAATTTGTCGTGAAAAGATGGTGATGATGATGATGATGATGATTAGTTCCGGATAAAATGATATTCATTACCGTTGTAATTATTGTTCAACTATTCATGTGCGCCATATCATAATAATAGTAGTAGTGTATCAGTAGTAGTAATGATTAGTATTATGCATTATTACTAAAACAATCATATGTATTATGTATTATGTATTATATGTATGTATGCGTGGGCAGATTGTCGAGATGATGATGTAATCATCAACATCAACATCATAAATAATAATAATAACTATAATAACAGTGTAATTTTGTTATCAAATATATTACAAATCATCAAACTATTAAGAAACAATTACATTAAATAATAAGCTATGCAGTTGAATTAATTATTATTAATATTGTTATTAAGAAAATTGAACCAATCAAAAGTTGG
>OX103972.1:11297199-11323605 GCA_944470395.2 Schistosoma turkestanicum
AGAATTTTAATATTTCTTATTAAAAATAATAGACAATTTACGAACTATACATATATAACTAGTTTAAATAATGTTTACCCAGTTCGGTACTTTTACAGGTTACCAATAATTGGAAAGCAGTGTCCATATATTTAAAGCCAGTTGAACAGTTTATTTTCTTTATACTCAATCTAGACATTCTTGGATTGATTGAAGATGTTCACTGAATACTTACTTACTTACTTACTTACGCCTGTTACCCCTAATGGAGCATAGGCCGCCAACCAGTTTTCTCCAACCAACTCTGTCCTGGGCTTCCCTTTCCAGTTCTGTCCAATGTTTGTTCATTCCTCTCATATCTTTCTCTATTTCTCGGCGTAATGTGTTCCTTGGCCTTCCTCTTTTCCTTTTGCCTTGAGGGTTCCATGTAAGGGCTTGTCTTGTGACGCAGTTCGGTGCTTTTCGTAGTTTGTGTCCTATCCACTTCCACCGCTTCTTCCTGATTTCCTCCTCCACTGGAATCTAGTTTGTACTCTCTCAAACAGTAGGGTGTTGCTGATAGTGTTTGGCCAACGGATCTAAAGTATTTTGCGTAGAAAACTGTTAATAAATACTTGTATCTTTTGGATGACGGCTTTCGTAGTTCTCCAAGTTTCCGCTCCATACAGTAGAACTGTCTTCACATTTGTATTGAAAATCCTGATTTTGGTTTTGGTTGAAAGTTGTTTTGAGTTCCAGATATTTTTCAACTGTAGAAATGCAGCCCTTGCTTTGCCAATCCGCGCCCTCACATCTGCATCGGATCCACCTTTCTCGTCGATGATGCTGCCAAGATATGTAAAGGTGTTAACGTCCTCCAAGGCATCTCCATCAAAAGTGATTCGTCATTCAAAATAGCTTGTTGTAAATTGTTTGAATTTACAGTGAAACGGTAGTTATGAGTTTAACTGAGAACCGATGATATTATGGTAGAGTTCTAGAGAATTATTCAACTCATACAAAAGACAGACTCATTTCACGAACGTTTCAACAAAATGTTCATTGAATACTTCTAGTATATTTTCAATAGTACATCGCTGTGCTTAGTCTTAAACGAGTTAGTTATGAAGAAATACTTCTAACAAGTAATACGGTTAAGTTAGAAAAATGTTACTAGACTTTAGTAGGACGCCAACATGTTTCCTAAAAATTGTATTTACTATAGGCTTCATTGTAAACTATAGAACCGCAATACTCATGAGTTTTCTGTTATTATTTAAGTGATATCAACTGGTAATCGAAAATCCAGGCGTTATTCTGCAATACTTAAATCAAATCCACTTAGTGAAATCATGTATTTTTCAGAGTTGGTGTGTCCTAGTAGTGAATATCACAAAAGTGTACACCTATGAACTTACAGACCACCTTTAGGTTTCGTGGTTTCTCAAGAATACAGATCCAATTTGCTTCTCATGAAATACAACGAATGTTGACATGAGACCAGTTCTACAACAAAGAACGAACAATGAAAGGTTAGTACTTACAGTTGTATATTACTCAATGCAATCAAACATCTTTAATGAACTTTAGATATGTTCAGCGGGTAGTAGAAAAAATGTTTTAAAGGTACTATTTCAATTATCAACGAAACCAATACATGCACCCAGTAAGAGTTAACAATAAATTCCATACCACAAATCCCCACTGTTGGATTATGATCAGGAATCATTTCGCCTGTACTACTACATAAAAAGGATCATAGATTACCTCCTATTCGTTGAAATCTGGTCACTATCTAGTGTAGATTATACACCAGAACTTGTTCACAAGTATCAGTTGCAAAAGACGAACAATATGTACGAAATGTTTCAGATTAAAGTTGCATAGTTAGGGTTCAGTCAGTGAGAGAAAAAAACGGTCATGAGGAATTCAGATTAGAATTTGATACACCTGAGCCATTGCAAACAATTTTGATACATGTCGTTCAAGGTCGCTAACCATCGGGTACTATCATCTCGCGGACCCCAAATTGTCAGTGACTTCATAGATTTGTGTCATGTTTTAGTCAAGCCACCCCCAGCTTTCTTCCAGCCGGTCCCTAAATCAGGCGTCAAAGCTGGCCGAGGCAGTCGGTGGCTGACGAAGATTCACTACTTCATCTATTGATCTGCCATCCTTCCATAATATTCTTTTCCTAACACCTGAACTGCTAAACTATGGTCCCAAAATATACGAGCAATCCTCCGAAGGCACCTATGATCGAATGCTAATAGCCTACGAATATCTTCTACTCCTACCGGCTGTGATTCACATCCATACCCGACCGCGGCTGCTACCTTGACGTGGTGGTCGGGCTTGCCTATCGTGATGACCCAACCGAGCTATACTGGCTGGAACATATGTTCCTCAAGGTTCTACCATGTCAGGCAGGTCGATTGCAGAACCGTGAGACTAAAAGCAGCTACTCAAGATCTGAGGGTGAAGTCGTACTGCTGACTGCAGAGGGGTGTGACAGCAGTAAGGTGTTTCCCTCGGAAAACCAACATCTACAGCGATGCTGCCTTCTCACAAGGAAGGAAGGGTTAGAAAAGTTCGACCCTAAAAATGTCACACCTCACCCTACCTCACGGATTTCCGTCTCCGTCGGTAAGGGTGCCCACTAAGGGCCTTTAAGAACGGAGCTAATCCTCTAAATAGCTTTCATAAAAAAGCCGTGCGTGACCGGCCTCAAGCAGTTGTCCCTTGGGCTCTGCGGTCACGCACCAACACTAATCCATCTTCCTTTTCAGGTCCCTCAAGAAACAACCTTCCACGGTGTGGGCAGCCGGGAAGTGACAACCGCCCTCATACCCGTAACAGCACGCGAGACCAAATTGGTCAAAATCAAATCCTTCCTACATCCCCTAATGTCTCTCTTATCTCTACGACTAACTCTACTCACACTCCCTTTTCTCACTGCACCGCTAATGCAGACGAGGCGAGGTCACGAAACGTCGTTCCTGGTCTCTTGAAACCCCGTTCTAGACTACATGTTGGAGCTTTTAATGTACGGACATTGTGTCAAATAGGGCAACAGGCATCATTAGCTAGGACTTTAGAATCTCGTGCCATCGATGTATGCTGCGTCTCGGAAACGCGCATACAGGATCCTAGTAAAATTATTAATCTGATTTCACCTTGTCAAAATAAAGAAGCAGCTCGATTTACTCTTCGTGTATCTGGAAGCCCTGATGCTGCTTCCAGGGGTCTTGCTGGCGTAGGCATAGCATTGAGTCGTAGAGCTGAACAATCTCTCCTTGACTGTATCCCTGTAGATAGTCGCTTGTGCACTGCTCGATCAAACGAGACAGAAAGGACTCGGAAGGATAGGGACACTCGCCGTTGCTTCTTCGTCGTATCTGCCTATGCCCCCACTGACTGCAGTTCAGACGAGGTTAAAGATGAGTTTTACAGAAAGCTTTCGGACCTCCTCTAAAAAGCTAGGCGCTCTGATATAGGATTAATGGCTGGTGACTTTAATGCTCAAGTAGGTAGACTAGGTGAAAAGGAAAGACATCTTGGATGTTATGGTGTAGCGACTGAGAGAACAGACAATGGTGACCGTCTGTTGCAACTATGCTCAGACAACCGCCTATTCTTAGCGAACACCAACTTTAGGCATAAGGAAAATCATCTGTTGACCTGGCGACCTCCAAAGTCGTCTCAACGTTGGACTCAACTAGATCACATCATAGCCACCGATGGAGGGGTTCGATAGAAGACTGTCGCTCGTTCTGGGGCACATGTTTGGATTCAGATCATGCTCTAGTGCGAGCTCGTATCTGTTTGAGGCTTACTGGGCGTAGGAAAGACACCGTAAGGAAGCCTCTTAGGGTTTTACTTAATGGTAATAAGGCGAAGAATATATTTCAGGAACAACTAGAAAGAAAGTTAGGGAATCATGTAAACAATTCCCATCCGGAAGCAGGTTGGTACGATATCAAAAAGGCTGTGGAAACAGCAGTGATATCTGCTAGTAAGGTTGACCATATGTCTAGAATGAAGCCGTGGATCTCAGTAGCATCCACCGAACCGATGGATGCTCGAAAACTCATCCCATCTGGCTCTGAACATGATGATGAACGAAATCAGCTTAGGCGCAGGCTGATAAAAAGCCTACGCAACGACCGTGAACAGTGGTGGGTGGCGAAAGCAAAAGCGATGGAAAAGGCAGCGGCGATCGGCAACACTAGACAACTTTTCCGACTTACCAAGGAAACTGGTATTAGGAATCCTAGTGTAAGTGAGACTGTCTCGGAAAAGGATATGACTATTATTTATTCTCAATCCAGGAGACTGGATCGATGGGCAGAACACTTTAGGGATCAGTTCAACTGGCCTCGAGCCACTCTTCGGTTACCCACGATCTCCAGTCATCCTGAATGACAAATCGACGTAAGTCCGCCTAGTCTTTATGAAGTTGAGAAAGCGTTAGGAAATCTGAAGCGAGGACGAGCTGCAGGACCTGATAGACTGACCCCTGAGATATTTAAGGATGGTGGTCCAGTTTTAGCAGCTAGGTTGACTGAGATCTTAGGTAGAATCTGGGAACTGGACGTAATCCCACCCGAATGGTCTCAATCACTGATTGTCACAATCTATAAGAAATAACTTAAGTCTTCATGTGACAATCACAGGGGAATAAGTCTAACTAATATAGTATCTAAAATATTGGCCTCAATAATACTTCGACGCTTAACGAAAGCTCGTGAAGAGCAGACTCGAGAAAACCAGGCTGGTTTTCGACCTGGACGTGGTTGTATAGACCACATCTTCACACTACGACAGGTCCTGGAACACAGACACATATTGAGGCGTCCTACAATAGTTGTTTTCCTGGACCTGAAAGCGGCATTTGACTCTGTAGATCGTGAGGTTCTGTGGCAGTGTCTGTCATTGAAAGGTGTACGAAAGAAGTACATTAACCTTATACAGGCCCTCTACTCGAACACTACAGGTTGAGTGAGAGCTTATGGCGAACTGTCATCACAATTCTTTACTTCAAGTGGTGTCCATCAGGGATGTCCACTCTCTCCATTCTTGTTTAATTTTATCATAGACATGCTCCTAGAAATAACCTTATCCTCGTCTGAATTTTCAGGAGTAGACCTTCTACCAGGTGGCTCGCTTATTGACTTAGAATATGACGGTGACATAGTCCTACTTGGTGGAGACGCTGACAAAATGCAGAGTCTTCTGACCACCCTAAGCAACAATCCAAGCATGTTTGGGATGCGGTTTCCCACCTCGAAATGCAAAATGTTGCTTCAATACTGGGGTGCATCGGCACCTGAACTAGTGATAGGGAGTGAAGTAGTCAAACGTGTAGACCGCTTCACTTATCTTGGGAGTCTCATCAGTGCCGATGGCCTGGTGACTGACGAAATCTCGGCACGGATACAGAAGGCTCGATTGGCTATTGCCAACCTGAGTCACTTATGGCGAAGGCGAGATATCCGTTTGCTGACTAAAGGACGAGTGTACTGCGCAGTAGTTCGCTCCGTCTTACTTTATGGCTGTGAAACATGGCCAGTGAGAGTAGAAGATATTCATAGGTTACTGGTTTTCGATCATAGGTGTCTTCGAAGCATTGCTCGTATATCGTGGGACACCCGAGTGAGCAACGCTGTTATTAGGAATCGGGCGCAGATCAATAGATGAAGTAGTGAAACTTCATCAGTTGAGATGGTTAGGACATGTGTTGCCTATTCCTAACCAGCGACTGCCTCGAAGAGCTTTCTTTTGTGTTGTGGGAGTAGGTTGGAAGAAAGCTAGAGGCGGCCAGACCAAAAGATGGCAGGAATCCATGAAGTCATTGACGAGTGGACTTAGCCATGTCGGTAATTGTCGACTACCTGGTTGGGGTCCGCGAGATGATAATAATCGATGGTTAGAGACCTTGAATGACATGGCTCAAAATCGTTCGCAATGGCACCGGTGCATCCACTCTTACTGTTCTCTCAAATCCCAATCTTCTGGATTCTTCAACACCTCTAAACTTTTCTCACTGAATCATACTCCTTGAATAATATCTTCTAATCCTAACCTCTTCGATTACTTCTAATACCCTTACTACCTCTTCTACTATTGGATTTGAATTGACAATTACATCTGTGTGCTGATGTGGTATGGCAACATGAACTGATGTACTTACGTACGAAGTTCTACGTTGCATCTGACTGACTGATTCACATCCATAAAGTAGGAGGGAGCGAAACGCTGTGTAGTAGACTCGTCCTATGGTTAGCAGATGGATAACTCTGCTGAGATCGACAGAGTCGAGTGCCACCTTAAGGTCGAAGAATATATCTATTGAGACACAGAAATGTGCCTACGTTCTAATATTTTAGACCTGTTACTAGTTAAACTGATTTCTCTGTGATTGTCACAAGACGACTTCCATCCTTTCTTATAGACTGGGACAATCAGTGATTGAGACCAGTAGGATGGGATTATGTCCACTAATCTCATTCGAACCCAGTCAACCTAACTGCTACAACTGAACAACTACCCTTAAAAAATCTCTGAGGTAGGTCTGTCAGTCGCTCACAGTCGCCTTATATTCCTTATAGCTTTTCAACTTCATTAAGACGTTGGAGGACTAACATCAATTAGCCATCCAGGTTGACTGGAGATCGTGGGCAACGGAAAGGTGGATAAAAGCCAGTTGAACTGATCCCTGAAATGTTCTGCCCATTGATCCAACCTCCTGGACTGAGAAGGATTACAGTCCCATTCTTTCCCCAGACAGTCTCACTAACAGTCGGATTTTTAATAAGTTCCCTAGACCAGTCTGGATAACTGTCCACTGTTATGTATCGCCACTGCCTCTCCCATCTTTCTTTCGCTAATTACCACTGTTCGCGATCATTATGTATGCTTTTTATCAACCTGCGCTTAGGCTGACTACGCTCCTCACCATATTCAGAGCCAGACGAGATGAGATTTTGAGCGTCCATTAGCTTAGTAGATGCTACTGTTATCCATTGTTTCTGCTAACCTCATGATTCGCCTTACTGGCAGATATCACTGTTGTCTCCACAGACTTATGGATATCATCGCGAAGTGCCTCAGAGTGGGTATCACTTACGTGGCTGCCTGTTTTTCTAGTAGCCTTGCTAACATTAAGTAAAAAACTAATGATGGAACCTATAGGAACATATGTTTCAGCTAATTCAGCTCGGTTGGGTCATCACAATGGGCGAGCCCAACCACCACGTCAAGGTAGCAGCAACGGTCGGAGATGGTCAGCGTTTTTTGGGCTATACTTGACTTTCGACTACATCCAGAAAACGAAAACCAACTTGAATGGATTTAGTAGCGTTTTTAAAGATTATGTTACAAAACGACGTGTTCCCCTAAAAGAACTGCAAGTCATTTTACTTTCTGTTTGTTCCACACAATTTCTAAACTGTAGATTGTCCACTACTGTTTGTCTAGTATATATTCGAAGGAGAAAGTCAACTGAACCAGAATACTTATTGAGATCTGAAAAACATTTTACACTGAATGCATTGCTCACATCGGCAAGTGAATGTGAATCGAACATTTCAACCACAAGAAAATAGTCGGACTACAACAATTTCTCAAGAATATTTAGTTCCGTTAATTGGGGATTTTCGGTTGGAAGAATTGAAATTTATTAAATTACAACAAATACCATGGTAAATCCACGCATACTTGAGTCGTAATGGAGTGTCGCAAACATCTGTGAACCCGTGTTGTTGTGAATCGAAATTATATAATAACTCAATGGTGGTTTTATGTCTAGTGAAACACAAGAATGAAATCATTAAAAAGCATACATATGGAGCATATATGTACTAGTATTGAAATAAGATGTGACAATAAAATAATTCTGCCTTACGTAAGCAGTTACATACAATAATGTTATTTTTAAGGTCTTTTTACAAGAACTGAAGAAGCAAAAGAGGGTCATTAAAAAAAACTGACAAATCGTTATTGTTTAACCTTTTATTCCAATTCACTTAGCATTTCTCGTCGTTTATCTCTATACACACCAAGTTTTTGTGTACGGATTTTTGATGCTACTGCATTATTCAATCGTTTTTGTTCTTTAAAAGCTTTAGGGTGGGCTCCATTTTGCTGTACCAGCGACGGTAAACCAAGATCAAAGAGATTACGAATATACGGGTTCTCGCGAAGGTGACGCCTTATTCCACTTCCTAGCACTGAGCACAAGAAGTTATAGTAGAAGTGTCCAGTGCAAGATGACAACGTCAAAACTTCAACACCAAAGTTTATTGAGGTTTCAGGATAGTCACAGTGTACCACGGCCTCTACAAGTTCCCGAAAAGAATGACGTTGCTTCTTGCGATCAATTTTAGAGCGGTTTTTTGAGCTATCTGTAGCTAATTCACCAAGTAGACGAACAAGATCGCTGTAATATGGACCTTTGAATTTATCATCAACTTCGTTTCGAATGCGTTCATAAATGACTGCTGAAGCTTCACCTGCTATTATACGAACATCCACATTTGAACACTGGAGCAAAGATAGTAAAACAGGAAGCACAGCCTTTCCAACATTACCAGAATCGTGTGGTGATAGAAAAGTATATATAAGTGTCCAAGCTTTAAGTGCCGCCACATAAAGATCAGAAATGTCAGCTTCGGAATGAGAGGTTTTCACGTCAATTTTTGAAGTAGAGCCTCTGAATACAAACTCAAATGACTTTATAACATCCAGTGGTGAGATAAAATCACAATAGCCTGACAAAGACTGCAGTACTGAAAGAGCTATGGCTGAAGATCCTCTGAATTTATAACTTTTGGTGGGATCACGAATGATAGGCTCTAAGATAGGAAAAAACCTTTCGAACCATATAGGTACTTCATGTGGATCAATTTGTAGAGAGAATACCGTTAGTAAATCTGCAGCTAATGCCTGATCTTGCGGCTTACTCTTCTTGAAGATATTTTCAATGCTGGTTATTAGTGTTTCAGTGTAGTTCCAAGAGCCATCCAAACAGAAATAATGTGAACGGAATAACTCAATTAATGAACGTAATGCATTAATTCGAGTTTCCGTTCTCTTTTCTTCTATTAAATCGATCGCTGAGCAAACTTTATCAAGAAGTGATTGTAGAGCCAATTCATCTTCAGCCTGCAAATATTTTCAAAATAAACAGATTAAAGAGACTTTCACATGCTAGTGGAGAATATAAATTCAAGTTAAAGTTAAAAAGTAAAAGAGCATCAGGTTACACCTTAGAAGTGAACTAATGAAGTTACCCGCCTACTCAAACCAAACCAGTAGAATACAAATCAAAGACTTAGTAGATGATATCACCTAGTTGTTCAAACTAAGAGAATTATGAACGCATGGTAACATGTGATTTAATGATAAGAAGGATACGAACTCGATAAAAATTTAGTCGAAAAAGCCAATACGATCAGGGAGTTTGAAAAAATTAAGTACGAACAGAGAAAGCAACCCAGACGAAAAACTCTGAACTAGAGTGAACTAAGTATGTTTTTTTAGCCTGATTACCGTAGGAAACGTATCTTCGATCGATTTTTAGGTTGGTAATTCATAATTCAAATCATCTAGATGAAGGAAAAAAGCTGACATGATGCATAACGTACATCAAGGTTCAGATATGCAATCTATAAACAGAATTCAGTTCTCTCGGAATAAATCGACACAAAAACTACTGTTTAATTTAACAGAGTAACGTATAACTGAAATATCACAACCTGTTTCAGGTCATATAAGTACATGGTGTGACGAAATCTCAGCACAAATGCAAAAAACTCGAATGGCTTTTGGAAAATGCGTCGCTTATAGTGTAGGAGAGATATCCATCTACCAACCAAAGGACGAGTTAGCTGTACAGCAGTTCGCTACATGCCACCATACGGATGTGAAACTACCAATTAGAAAAGAGGATATCCATAGGTTACTAGTATTCGATCATGGGTGTCTTAGAAGCATGAAGTAACAACAATCCCAGGGACAAATTTAGATGAGTTATGGATGACTGCTCTATGTTATTCATGTACAAAAAACATTTTCATTTAATATCGACTCTTTAATAACCGAAGGCTTGTGTAGGAGTAGGTTGGAAGAAAGCTAGGGGCGGCCAAACCAAAACATGGCAGAAATCCATGAAGTCACTGACAAGTGGACTGAGTCATGTTGGTAGATGTAGACTACCTGGTTGGGGTCTGCGAGACGAAAGTCATCAATGGTTAGAGACCTTGAACGACATGGCTCAAAATCGTTTGCAATGGCCCAAGTGCATCCATTCTTTGAGCTCTCTCAAATCCTAATCTTCTGGATTCGTCAGCACCTCTACCTTTGTCTTTTTCTAACCTTATCTCTCCGAATTATACTTCCTGAATACTATCTTCAAACCCTAGTCTCCTTCATTACCATTAATACCTCTACTATCTTTATCACCATGGGATTTGATTTGACATTTGCGTCTCTGTGCTAATGTGATGGTATGGCAACATGAACTTATGTACATACGTTCGAAGTTCTACGTTGCAACTGACTGCCTGACTGAAGGCTTGTGTGCAAATCGCTTTGTATACGGTAGAAGTTGCTTTCTGATTGCCTAAGACAGAGGTGAAAAATGGAACTCAAAAGGAAACGGTGAAGAGCTTCAACGAATTTGCCATGTGCCACATATTTATGACCAGGAAGCAATTCGGGCCAACAACTCAAATTATTGAAAACTTTTTGGTCTATTTATATTGCCATAGCCCATCAAGTGTAAAAACGCAACTCGAACTTCATATTTCATTACCATGTCAGTTTTATTTGATGATTATCCAAGAGGTACTAGCAACATGAACATATTCCAATGTCTAAACATTATGTGAAACCGTATGATAAATATAAGAATCAAGCAGTGAGTTTTTGTTACAAGGGATGCGGATATACAACGATTAACGGCGGGGGGAACAAGATCGTTCCGTACATTCGGACCTCAGTAATCGTCAAGGGATACTAATTAAGTGAACAAACACAGGTGTCGAAGTCCAGGCTAGGTCAACAACAATTTTGGTGAAGATATCGAATTTAAAAATGTAAGTTACGTACAAAACCCAAGGTCCTGTTAGACTTACGTCGACTGATGAGGCTGTTGGAGTCTCATTACCATCACTGCAAAGACTGATGACACTCGCTAACTCCAAAGAATCAGGCTGATCTGTCAAGACTGAATCCAATCATTAAGACGGAAAATGGCTTCAAAATACCTTTAGTGTCCTTGCTTTTTTTCTTTGGCATTTGCTGTTAGATAGTTATTCCTTTTCGATTCGAATACGAAATTGATATCAACCTCCGAAGAATAAACACGAAATCACTCATAACGCACTTCCACCGCATTTATGCAACCCGCGAATCCGGACCAGGGCAATGCACAAACAAAACTTGATACTTTGTTTGTTCAAAAGTGCCGAACCTGTCTCCCGTATCTTCTTATTTGTTATGAGATGGTTAAAAAAGAGATAATATGTTTGGTCAGGTGTCATTTCCAAGTGTTTTATAAAAATTCAATTACAGCTACAGCGGCTCCAAGACTTATCTGGGAACTGTCCTCTATTCTTTTTCTGTGATATCTGATTGGCTTTATAACCAAGAGGCTTGCAGCGTGTATTCTGTCTTCTAACTTCGATCTATCTTGAACTGTATTGATCGTGGTAAACATATCCACTCCAAATTGACTGAATGCTTACCTTAAGACCAACACTGTTCTACATGCTTCGAAATTACTATGAATAGAGATTCTAGGTCCATAACTCTTGATAATTTTGGAATAGTGCTAAAGGCACTGACGCTTCATTCGAGTTGGAGATACTGATATTCACGTATAACATGAGCCTGTAGACACACTTGATCGCGTTGACTGGTAATGAGACGGCTAAGTTTGCCTAAAATGTACGTATATTATAAATTTCTACTTGCAACAAGATTTGGTGACGTAGATATTTTTACCAATATTTTCTTGCAATAACGTCATGTTTGCCTCATTCAGTTATCGGAGGAGAGCCAGTATCTGGATACTATCAGTCAATAATCTACATTAGGTAATAACCTTAAGACGTGACTGTGACGTAAGTTAAGAGGCCACAAGTTTCCGTCCAACTCCATCACGAACACTGATCACCTACGCTGACGATCCACATATCGATTCTCCATTCAACCTCTTACATCAGACTTCGGATGAAATTCATTGTTTGACGTCATTAATAAGCAGGATGTTCAATATTCTAAGATTATTTGTTTGGACATGCATCAACGGAGAATTCGGTATAACTGTCTACTCAATATAAGTGGGCTTGACTAAACGCTTGCTTTTAGCCAGATCACAGCAAGCAAAAGTCAGTTGATAAATAGGTTTGATGTTGAAAAAACATGTATGTGTGGAAAAATCCAAGGTTATAAGTGAACGGATAACAAAGACAAGTATATTGGTACATAATTACTCGAATGAATTAAATTGATATTCGCTATGAAATTTAGGATGAGCTAGTGTAATCCATGGTTTATGGTACTGCCTTTAGTTTGTAAATGATCATTCCCATCCAGATTTTCCTCTAAAAGAATAGTTTCAGAAGGACAGCTGTATCTTCCATCATTGAGCGAACCTTATACAAGTGATAATTTATAATGTTTTAAATCTCAGTGGACAAATATATCCACAGGTTTGAAGGAAATTTACTCCCCTGGGTCAACCTATTTTCATCCAAAAGCTCTTTAGTGGTGATCAAGTCTAAGTTGACTATGATTACCACCAAATACTAATTACGATCCCGTCATTGAGAAGATAAATAAATTCAGGGTAAAGAATATATTTGTTGGTGTCGAAAGAACACCGAAATTAAACCAGGAAAGTGGACGAATTAAAGAGCAGCTAGAGCAAAGAAAGGCAGCAACACAAACAGAAAGTTGCACGTAAAAAATTGTTATAGAAAAATTTAAAGTTAAAGGGTCACCGGTACAATTGGTTATAATATTGAATGTTTCGATTAAACTAATTGCGTTCTTTTCATAAAAGTATTCCACTGCAGCAGCCTCCCAAGAAAGGCTTTACACTTTCAAAATGTAGCAGTCTCGTTCGGGGGGACTGATCGGCCAACATGCGACTGTAGGGCGTAAGGGTTGGAAAACATGAAGCGACCCATGAAGTTCGAGTTGACTCAGTCATTTACGGAGGACGGTGCCAACGGTAATGTGCCATGTTTGCTGCTCCAGTTAGCGTACCACGCCAGTATGGCTCGCATCCAGAGTCTGAATATTGCGTAGATAACGCAGATAACACGTGCTGTTGACTGGGACGTGAGAATGAGATCCGTGATGTATCTAGCATGGGGTCCGAAGGAGATATTGGGATCGCGCCAGTGGGTTGAACGGATCGAGCATTGAATCTCAGTTTATCGGGCACTGTCACTGACGCGTACTGGTTTGAGACGAATAATGCTTACTGTGTCCATCAACCCTGAAGGTCTTTTCGTGACGAGAAATCACGTAGAAAAACCTTCGTAAGGCTGTTGCAAAGGTTTACGTACCGAATGTGCTCATACGAAAACATATGGACCGGTAAATAACTCTCGATGGAGAGCGACCTGTCGATGTTATATTCGAGTTCACACCGGAGGCAGAGTTCGCATCTACGCAGATAGTCATTGAACGTTATCTGATATACATAAAACCGCCTCTCCGTGGTGTCAAAAATTTTCCCGGGCAGATGCAATATCGTGCCGTATACAAGTTCAGAGGCGGAACATTGAGTATCAGCCGTTGCTGCTCTGCAATCGCCATACTATGATGAGTTCGTTGAAGACACATAGGCTAGAAAATTCCTCACCGTTTTTGTTCCTTTCTCCTGGTCCATGTCGTCTCATTATATCCTTATATCTACTGTTGTCCGTTCCAACCTTCGCGTTTAGGTTTCCCATTAGAATGGCCTTGTACTTTGTCGGACATTTCTCGACGATTTACTGAGCCCATTATAGAACAGATCTCTAACGTTTACTTTGTCATCGTTCGTAAGCGCACATCTCAGATCGACGTTCATTGCACTGCCCTCTTTCTTCGTTTTGAAGGATGCGTTCACAATCTTGGATTCATGGGGCTTCTATCCTAATAGTGCATTTATTGCTTGTTTGGATAGTATCAGTACAACTCCTTGTGTATGTGAAGCACTTTCTGTCATGATATTTATGAAGTATATTTATCAGTGCTCTTTTAAACGTATCCACAAACCTTTCCGCCTGCCCGTTCGATTGCGGGTGGTATGGTGGCGAGCGTAAGTGTTTAATAGCTAGCCGTTGACAGAAAGTCTGGAATTGGGAAGAGGTGAATTGAGAGCCATTGTCGGATACGATCACATCTGGTATGCCATTTCGTGAAGAAAATTTCAGTTACGAGCTGTATAGTCTTAGTTGTAGTGGGCTCATTTCCGGCCATTTAGAGAAGGCGTCGACGACAATTAAATACATAATTCCATTTATTGGGCCAGCGAAGTCGACATGTATCCTGGACCAAGGATGATTATGTTTGGGGCATGGAACCGGCGGAATTTCGGCATTCATCTTTGCCTCCTGCTGACACTGCATGCATTTTTCAACCAACGCTGTGACATGTTGATCCATGAAAGGCCAGTATGCATAACTCCTGGCTATGGACTTCATTTGTTTAACCCCAGGATGACCGAGATGGAATTGTCTCAGCACTTTTGCACGAAGGGACTCTGGCACGACTACTCTTTCACCAAACATCAAGGAATCGTTCACGATGCATAAAGAATCCCGCCGCTGATACAGTTGCTTCATGTCACCTTCAAACTTTTTCGACGGCCAACCGTTAGTGACATATTTCATCGTCATCTTGATGACGGGGTCGTTTCTAGAAGCATTTTGTATGTCTGTTGCAGACACCGGTAATGCGCGAACTGAGGTTGTCAGATAACATTCTGCGTGGTCTTCTACTGACAGAGATGCGATCACCATGTTTTCCTCAGCCGCCACTTGATCATTAATGAGTCGTGACAAAGCGTCTGCCTGACCGAATTGTAGAGTGCGTCGATATTGGATTTCGAAATCATACCCCAAAAGTACCAAGGCCCATCGCTGAAGACGATTTGCAGAATGGGCTGGAATGCCAGATTTAGAACCAAATACCGCTAACAGAGGCTTGTGATCTGTGAGGAGCGTGAATCTCCGACCGTTCAGAAACTTATGGAAGCGGCGAACAGCAAATACAAGAGCAAGAGCTTCTTTCTCTATCTGGCTATACTTCTTTCCTGCTGGGGTTAGTGTACGGGATGCATGCATAACGGCTTTTTCCGAAGCATCTGGAAACTGATGTGAAATAACAGCACCTAGACCATATGCTGAAGCGTCTGCTGCCACGATGATCAGCATGGATGGGTCGTAGTGTGTTAATAACAATTCCGATCTAATTATAGACTTGAGTTTACCAAAAGCCGCGTCACACTCTCCAGTCCAGTTCCATGTGTTATGCTTCTGCAATAGACTATTCGATGGAGCGCGAATATCATACATCGAGGGAACAAAAGCTGAATGATAACTGATTAAACCGAGAAAAGATCGTAATTCGGAAACATTAGTGGGAGTGGGCATCAAAGATGAATCCCAAATACTTTACCGACTGCAATAGAAACTGGTATTTTTCTGGGCGTAACCGTAAACCATTGTCACACTCGCTTAAGTAGAATAACAAGGGAAACTGAAGTGCTCTCATCCGAATAACGCAACTAAACTCAGTACGATAAGCACAAAATTCGGAACTAACACTGCCAGATAATTGAAGTCTACAAAAAACAGTCTCGCTACGTTTATCAGTTTGTGTTCGCGTAGTAGGATGTATGTCTAAGCCATAGATCGTGCTGTGCTACCACAATAAAAACCTATTCAGCAATTGTAGATTGCTATTATGTGACTTACATAAAATTCACATCATTAACTTTCTAATGCTTCCAAAGAGGATACATTAGGCTGTGAAGACTATAATAAAGTTGATTTAAGAAGATTGGGCTTACATAGTGTGACCACTGTTACATGACCAAGCCCTGCCGTCTTAATAAACCGTACCTGCTTTCACCATTCCCAACCTTCTCCAAATGTTAAACGGCCAACGGGAATCTTTCCAGCAATTGTTCATTCATCTTCAAGGATAACTTGGTTAAAGATCAAAACAATTACAGTACCATTATCAACAGAAGTGCAACACAGTTACACCTGAAAATTTAAAACTCGTGGAACTAGTAAACCACGGTCAGTCAGTAAGTTAAATTTAGAACTTCGTACGTAAGTACATCACCTCAGGTTGTCACACCACATTAGCATTGAGATGAAATTGTCAATTAAAATAACATAATAGTAGAGAGGGTGGAAGTTATAGCAGTTATGTAGAAGATTAGAGTTCAAAGATATTATATAAGAAGTATAATACAGTGAGATAATTTAAGCAATAGAAAGATAGAGGTGATGAGGAATTAAGCAGATCGAAATTTCAGAGAGCACGAAGAGTAGATGCATCCACGCCACTGCAAGCGATTTTGAGTTATATCGTTCAAGGTCTCTGACCATCAGTTACTATCATCTCGCTGACCCTAACCGGGTAGTCGACACCTACCAACATGACTCAGTCCTCTTGACAGTGATCAAATGGATTTGTGCCATGTATTTGTTTGGCCGCCCCTAGCTTTCTTAAAACATACTCTGACACTACAAAACACTGCTCTTCGAGGTGGTCTGCGATTGTGCATTCTCAACACATATCACAACCACCTCAACTGATGGAGTTTCAATACTTCATCTATTGGTTCGCCATCCGTACCTAGAACTCGTTTCCTAACGATAGCATTGCTTACTCGGTTGTTCCTGGATAAACGAGAAATGCTTCGAAGACACATGTGATCGATAACCAACAACAAACAACGTTATATATTAGTAGAAAGTCTATGGTAAAATTTAACATGAATGGAGAAAGTGGACAGCCTTGACGGACACCATTTGAGGTAAAGAATTCCGATGACAGTTCACCATAAGCCCTCACCCGACGGGTAATGTAGAGAGCTTGTATAACGTTATGTATTTCTTTGGTACACCTTTCAATGACAGATACTGCCACAGAACCTCACGATCCACTGAGTCAGATGCCGCCTTGAGCTCCAGGAAGACAACTATTGTAGGACTTATAAATGTGTGTCTGTGTTCCAGAATCTTCCGTTGAGTGAAAATGTGGTCTATACATCCACGTTCAGGTCTGAAACCACCCTGGTTTTATCTAGTCTGCTCTTCACATGCTCTACTTAGGTCCCTAAGTATAATCGAGGCTAACAATTTAGAAACTATATTAGTTAGACTGATTCCCCTGTGGTTGTCACAAGAAGACTTTTGTCCTTTCTTGTAGACTGTGACAATCATTTTCGGATGGGATAACGACCAGTTCCCAGATTCTACCAGAACTCTCAGTCAGTCTTAATGCTAAAACTTGGCCACTATTCCTAAAAGTCTCAGGGGTCAATCTGTCAGGATACGCTGCTTCCCCACTTTTTAGATTTCCTATAGCTTTCCCAACTTAATAAAGAGTTGGAGGACTTACCTCGATTTTCCATCCAGATTGACTGGAGATCGTGGGCACCGAGGTGTGGATGAAGGCCAGTAGAGTTGGTCCATAAAATGCTCTACCCATCTATCCAACCTCCTGGGTTGAGAATGAATGATAAAGCCATCCTCTTCTGAGATAGTTTCGCTAACAGATGGATTTCTGAAACCAGTTTCGTTGATAAGTCGGAACGGCTGTCTACTAAGGCCTATAGCCGCTGCCTTTTCTAACTCACTCACTTTTGCCAGCCACCACTGTTCGCGGTCGTTGCGCAAGCTTTTTATCAGCATGCGATTAGGCTGACTTCGCTCTTCATAATGTTCAGAGACAAGTGGAATAAGTTTTCGAGCATCTAGCAAGTGAGATCCACGGCTTCTTCCTAGCTTGATGGTTTACTTTACTAGCAAGATCACTGCTGTTTCCACAGCTGCCTGAGGATCGGCATCGCTTACGTCACTGTTTAACTGTTTTCCTAGTTGCTACTGAAATATATTCTTAGCGTTGTTATCATTAAGTCGAATTCTAAGAGGTTTCCTCGCGGTGTCTTTCCTACGCCCGGTAAGTCGCAAACAAATAAGCGCTCGCACTAGGGTATGATCTGAATCCAGACATGTGCCCCAGAACGAGCGACAGTCCTCTATTGAGACCACCCATAGGTGGCTGATGACGATGTGATCTTTTTGGGTCGGCTTTATGTATCTCCAGTTAAAAAGATGATTTGCCTGATGCTTAAAGTTAGTGCTTGCTAGGAATAGGCGGTTATCTGGGCATAATTGTAGCAGACGGTCACCACTAACTGTTCGATCAGCCGCGGCACCATAAGATCCATCCAGGTTTCCTTCCTTTTCACTTAGACTACCTAATTGAGCATTGAACTCACCAGCCACTATCACCATATCAAAGCGCTTAACGGTTTGAAGAAGGTTTGAAGGCGATCTATAAAACTCATCTCTTACCTCATATGAACTGCAGTCAGTGGAAGCGTAAACATATACGACGAAGAGGCAACGGCGATTGTCCATATCTTCACGAGTTCTTACTGTCCCGTTCAGTCGGATAGCACATAAGTGACTATCCACTGAGATCCGTTCTAAGAGAGCTAGTTCTGCCCTAGGACTCAATGTCCCGAGAGGCGGTAGCAGGGCTTCTATATACACGAAGAATAAATAGGGCTGCTTCTTTATTTTGACATGGTGACGCTAAATGAATGACGCTACTAGGATCTTGTGTGAGCGTTCCGGAGACGCCACAAACATCGATGACTCAAGATTCTAAAGCTGTAGCTAAGGAAGCCTGTTGCCGTATTTGACACAATGTCTCGACAGTAAAAGCTCCAACAAGTAATTTAGAACAGGGTTTCAGGAGACTAGGAATGTTCCATGAACTTGAATCGTTTGCGTTAGCAGTGCAGGGTGATAAAGCGATGCGATTAGTGTGGGTAGTGGCGATAAGAGAGATGTTGGGGTCGTAGGAGGGATCTGATGGTGACCAATTCGGTTTCGTGTACTGTTACGGGTATGAGGGCGGTTGTCACTTCTTGGCTGCTCACACCGTGAGAGATTTTCTTGAGGAACCTGAAAAAGAAGATAGATTAGTGTTGGTCTTGGGGACCTGGGAGCGTGACCGCAGAGTCCAAGGAACAACTGCTTCAGGCCGGTCACGAAAGGCCTTTTTATGGGTTGTATTTAAAAAGTTAGCTCCATTCTTATTTAAAAAGCCTTACCGCAGGAGACGGAAATCATGAGGTAAGGTGAGGTTTGGCATTTTTAGGGTGGACCCTTTCTAACCCCTTCCTTCCTGGTGAGAAGTTAACTTCGCGGCAGATCATGGTTGCCCTAGGGAAACACCATACTGCTGTCACACTCCTTTACAGTCAGCAGTATGGCTACGCCCACAGATCTTGAGGAGCTGCTTTAATCTCACGGTTCTCCAACCGACCGGCCTGACATGGTAGAAGCTTCAGGAACATATGTTCCAGCCAGTATAGCTCGTTTGGGTCATCTCGATAGGCAAGCCCGACCACCCCGTCAAGGTAGCAGCTACGGTCGGGAGCATACCACGAGCTCTAAAACAAGTCGCTCTTCTTAGAAATCTGGCTTACAAGCAATATATATCGTGATAAACTTCATCTTAACAGTTCAACCGACTTACGAGGGCTGTTTGGATACTATTATCATCTATTATCTAATACCCTGACTATTATTATTTGGTTCTTCATTCTTTTTTTCAGTTGAATAACAAAATATTTCAAACCGTATTGTCCAACTGTAGCTTAACATGGATTAAATTTTCCTTTCTAGATATACAAATCAAAATGTCCAAATTACAAACTGGATTTGAAGTCCTGAGGTAATCCACAAACCTATTTGTTTCCTTAAGTACTCACCTCGAGTCTTTTCATTGCCAAACGAAGCTATCAAGTGACTGAGAGAGAAGAAGTAACAAAATGAATCTAAACTGACTTCTTAACATTCGTAGTTAAGAAGGGACTGCAAAGAATTAACAAAAATTCTCTCTAATGTTATCTGTAAAATCTTTTGTGACAGTCTCATGTATAAAAATCCCTCCAAGTTTACCACTTTCTGTTGTTGTATGCTACTTTAAACCCAAAGATGAGTCTTGTTTTGTTGACCCCTTCAGCAGTAAATTCAGATGATCTTTTAACTCTGAATTATGAAGTTACTGTTTAATTTCATTTAATTTTGTTTTTCTTACTTTTTAATGAGTTCTAATGATTTCTGTGAACATACTGCTCTAATCCGATTGTCCCAAACCCCTTATTCAGTAAAAGAAGAAGACTTAATATGACGTAGAACCTATATTTTACAAGCATCCAGAAAGTACGAAGTCCGAGTCCAGAAAAGAATCAAGATCCCAGACTAGGGATCCGAATCCGGGTCCTAAAACGTTACAGATGATACGTATTTATACAGTTAGGTCGAATAGGAAGCAACATTCGAAGTGACATTGATATTCAGGACTACCAATGGAAAACAACATTGAAGTATGTAACACTGATAGCTAGGACGACCATAATATTGACCAGTAGAATTAGACTTACAAAAATAATTCTCTTAGGATATTTGATGAGCATCCTAACACCTCCCTCTGAAGAAATTGAAGCGACACCCAAGGGTTTATTTGCATATGGACTGTTGTTTGCCGCTGTCGGAGATCAGCTTGCTGTTGAACTTCGGCATGAAGATACTCAACAAATTGGTACAAGATGTAAGACCACTCTTGGGTACTTCTAAACGGTTTGGCTTCCGCTTATACTCGACAGGACAACTGATTGTATTAGAAGCTTGAAACGAGTAAGTTTAGATTGCCTGTCGGATTGAGCTGAAGTGAGGTGGACTGGGTGTAGCAGCGGGCACAGCTACTCTGGTTGGTTAACAGATGCAACACACAACGTCAAATTAACTTTATCCACCATAGTCGTGTCAAGACGCAGATCGGTATCCCTCAACATCCTCATTAGTTCAGCTGCTACTCGGGTAATAATTCAAGTCTCCAATGATCAGTGTGACCCTATCCCCATCGCCAATTGTTAAGCATGAAACATAAACACGTCATTTTGATATGCTTGAACTTCTACGAGTTCACATTAGTCGGAAAACGAGAGCGAGGACAGGGGATCCGGTGACACGACATGCTACTCTAATTTGATTGTCCCGAACCCCACTGAGTAAAAGAGGAAGACTAAATATGAATATCTTAACAGAACCTGATCTAAATTGCTCTACTTCACGATTTTTTATGGTGGCTAGCACGTTGATTCGTTCCTCTTTATTGATTGTTCTGTGTAAACTGGCTGGATTTGTAAATTCTCTAATCGTGAATTGAAGCAAGTTTACACAGCTTGAAACTGTCATAACAAATGTGAACATTTTTTTGAGTAAACAGTACGCGACCGATCCCGAAACGATAAAATCTTATTCCTGTTTATTTACTGGAATTAGGTGAAGAATTTTTAATTGAATACCTGGGTGGTGGTATTTGTTTTGGTAGTAATGTACATTTATATTTGCAACTGTA
The DNA here is from genome assembly GCA_944470395.2 of Schistosoma turkestanicum. Classification (NCBI taxonomy): domain Eukaryota; kingdom Metazoa; phylum Platyhelminthes; class Trematoda; order Strigeidida; family Schistosomatidae; genus Schistosoma; species Schistosoma turkestanicum. The sequence continues at coordinate 11,318,845 of OX103972.1, forward strand.
CACTGAATCATTCTTCAGCCGTTTATTTTAAATTTTAACTGAGCAACAGAATGCATATCTAAACTCTCTCTCTCTCTCGTATCAGGAATGAATAATGTTCTGTTCCATCAGTATGCCGATTAACCAATAGAGAGATTGCAATCTTCCACAATTAGGAATCATCTACAATCTAGACATATAGGCAGAAGCATATAACATGACCAAATCTTGTCTTCCATTATTCAATGTGTATGTATTCGCAGTATGTTCACCCCAATTATTTAGGTATTATAAAAACAAATAACGTCTTCTCACCCGAATATTTAATTATTCATTAAGAATATACCAATTCATGCTATGAGTACTTAAAACATTCCTGGCTTTAAGGATAAAAACTCATTTATCAATCACATAATTATGCTGATCTAGCATTTCTTAACATTTTGTACCAAAATCAGAAAAGTTTGCTTTATTCGCTGGTACGAAAAGATGATTTTGATTGTCTGTGATAAGATTTATTGAGTCATTTAACATGAATAATAAATAAGTAAATCCACAATAGAAAAAACTTGTGGCAGTGGATGTTCGAAATAATTCCTAAACTTCGAGTACTGCTCGTCCCGACAACTATACGAAGCGTCGATGACCTTTATTATCACACCACACCGATCACAAAACCATAGGCATACGAAGCGAAATGATAACGCAAGTGTTGAGGAACGAGTTAGCTGATGAATAAGATGAAAATGTACATATTTATATAGGAAAATGAATGAGTCATCGAACTATTCAGGTGGCTAGAACATAAAAGCCAATAGAATGTATATGTGGATGTGCGGTAAGCTATGCTTAAAATCAGACATACATCATACAAGCTCAACAATAATAAAAGTACAATAGTATAGATAAGTTGTTGCTGTACAAATGACTATGTTAAATTAGTAAGTTAGCTTAATCAAATTAAATATAAACAAACTCAAATGTGAGGAGCTTTAAGCTCATGAATATGAGAAAAGTACAATGTATGTCAATAGTTGATATTGTTGGATGAAGCCACAAATGTTTTTCATCCCACAGTAAGTTAGTTTACACTAAGTTCAATATTCATACATTCATTTGTTTCTATTCGCTTAAATCATATTGTCTTCTGTAACCTCGGGATATTTGAACCAACATTCACAGATTTTGAATGTAATGTCAACTTTAAATATTTTCATTTGCATCCGACTTTTATTCACGTGCTTTTGATCGATTATTCAAAGCGCCAATTGCATAATAGTTTTAGCTTCCCTTGATTAGGTTTTCATCGATGTTGTTTATTCCTGGTTTGTAAAACAGAAGAAAATAAGTTGAATGGTCAAAAAATGAAATCAGATCTAATCTAATAACAAATGATATGATGACAGAAACGTGTACAGTGATTGGTTTGTGAATCAGACTTTTGATTACATTTTCTATTGAAAGATTTGTCTACTACTCAGGTACATTAACTAACGTAGGTGAAATTAAGTTCCTGTTGGGGATGTTAGATCCCCAGAACTCGCTTGACAAATGCTTATTTTGGATTTCACGTTTGCCAGCATGGGCTGATCAGTTAGTCTTGAGATTTCATTTCCCACCAGGAAAATCCATGGCTGTGGTTGGCTGCTGTGTATTTTAGTGTGCTATTTTTGTAACTGTCCCAAGGACGTTTCTATGATGTATAAATAAACGAGAGTTGTGTGCTTGATTGTATTGTGATTGCTGCGTGTTTGTAGAATATACTTTCTACGCTTACAAAGCTTTCTGTCTTCAGCTTGGGGGTCAAGGTAGCCCATCTGGATGCTGGTAATTGTCTCGTTTGCGTTTATCGACTAAGGTGAACTCGTAATAGCTTCAAGCGTTCCTAGTGACGAGCGTAACAGTTTCAATCTGTTATCTCAATGAATTGAATACCAATCATTTTTACCATTTAGGACGATGTTTTATTTGCTAATTTCAATCATATGAATGCGAAAAAAACAATCTAATCATTTATATCAATGCCATTTCATCAAATAATCCACTTTGTGTCGAATAATGAACCGTGAAATTGTTGACCTGAATGTTTAACAATATGTGATACACATGTAGCGTGTGAAATATAGCCCGAAAGTTAGAAGGTGTAAGTAGGCTGTAAGTGTTTGGTCATAGATCTCGTCAAATTATTACTAGCATAAATTAGAACTATTGAATAAGTAGTTCAATATCCAATATCCAATATCTTTTTCACGAGCTAGTGTAAACGAATTTGATTTCTTCGCGCTCGATTCTTGTTCTTTCGGTACGGTTCCAGGTGTTCGGTAATGTCCAATGGATGGAGGTCTAGCCACTCGACTGTCTAATTCTAGTCAGTTGGCAGTTGGTTGTGAGTTTGTATGTCTCGGGATTTGAATGAAACGTTTGTTTCAGGGCAGTAGGGTTTCTGGATACTAGCAGCCGTCACTTTACCAAACCGGAGATCAGTTAGTTGCAATGTGGAGAGTAATAAGGGTAATAAGGGTATATTAAAATGATAATATGAGTAAAATTTCAGAACTGACGTAAGAATGACCATTTGATTAGCAGGACTTTAAACGTCAGCTGTAGTGATTAACACATATCTGACACATCTCTGACCACCATAAATCCCGACGGATGATATGTTATCTGATGTAAGAGTAGGTCAAGCAGACACTAAATGGATAAATCAAAACTTGGAATTATCTGGCAAAGTAGCTAATTACTAATACAAAATATTTTGGTCGATCCAAAAGAAACCTGGTCGGGTATTAGATGACCGAAAATCCAAAACCGATCAAAGCAATAAATACTCTGTATCTCATTTAATTTTAGGCTTCTTAATGTCATTCATAGCTACTTATTCTTTGATCATATTCACTTCTTTTAAACTGCAATGTTACATTGAATTCAATACGATTTCCCATTATATGGATTGTGTAATAATCTTTCCCCTCACTGCACCTATTCATACAGTGGTAAAAACTTGAATCCACTCATCATAAGAATGACACATCTTGTACTGATAAGTACTTGCTCGTTGGGTTATTTAAATACATTTTCATCATAATCTAAAATCCTGTTATAAACGACCGAAACCATTTATCCGATAGATTGTCCTCAGTATTATCAATAAGGTTTACATAATCACAAAAGTAAAAGAAAAGTAACTTTTATCTAAAATTTGCCGAATTCCAAATTATCAATCTTCATACCCTAAACTTCGTGCAAAATACACAAGACGTTATCTCAAATCCCATAGATTTACCTAAGACTATTAGCCACCATTCAACGACCATTAAAATTGTTCTAATGGTTGAGTGACCTTGGATGAATAACAGTGGGTGCTTGTGAAACATATATATATGTTTCACAAGCAAAAAAAAAAAAAAGAACACAACTGTACCTGAGCTATAACGTGAATACTGGTGGTACATTTTAATGAAACCTTCTGTGCTTAAGAACAGAATAGATTGCCCTACACAGTAAGACATGTCGAATCTTAAGTATTTGCAAATAAAATTTCTTAGACTTAGTAAGACCGAATGTAATATAATGTTTATTGAGATCATTATTATGATAACAGTTGAAATCGACAAGGAACGAAATCAATTAGGTTATGGGAGAGGCCCACACGAATAAACAAGGGGAAAGGACTAAAACAACTGGATTATATCCCGTTACTTCTCGTGGCTCCCCTTGTATGTACTATGGAAACATTCATGGTCTCAGGCAGTCACAGTCGAAGTGCACCGATTGGACAGGGGCTCGACTCCCTCGGCTGGGGGAAAAGGCTCTGCCAAAGAGGAATAGAAGTCTAGAGACTGGGTAGTCCGGAGATCATTCGGCGAAGTGAAACGCGTAGCCCTAGATCTAACAGTTTTAAAAATACGTCTAGACTGCCCGATCAAATGCTTGAGAGCCGGGCGGATTTTTGCCACAGGAGCGGAAAGCGCAGGAATCGAAAACACATATTGTTGTATCGACGAAAGCGACGTAGGTTTTAATGTCCACGTAGTCCGCATGTCTTCGCGGAGGCTACTAAGCCGTCCGGCTTAGGTTTCCCATCAACGGTTGACAACACCAGTTCACTAGTGAGGACAAGCTGGTTATCGTTTGATTTTTCATCATCAAAGTTTTTTAATCGGAGAAGTCATTGGTCATTAACTATATACCGCGTTGAACAAAGTCATGAATATAATTAAGTACAATCCAGCGGTATGAGCTCGAAAATTGGTCCTCATGTTGCGATTCTCAGGCAGATGTAGTCAGGAGTTTTGCACGGGGTATGTACACAATGCCAGTGGTGAGCTACCGTTTACCTAGGACCTGAAACGGATAGTCGCAGTTACTGTTTTCCAGAGTTCTTCTAAGCGTGATCTTGGAATCAGACCGAATCTGGTACTTTATGCATTATAAATCGTAGCGCCAGATGATTCAAATCAATGCATCAATCATATCTAACTACGTAAAAGTGTAATCTTCGATTTGAACCAATCTTGTGGCCATTGGGTTTCTATTCCAGACACAACTCAAAGTCATTAAAAACTTTACTACGGGAAAGACCTGACTCCACCAAAGCGACATAATCAGTTTGTAGTAACACATTTTTTATGCCACAAATTCTTTCAGAAATGGAGATAACTCAAAATATCCGTCGTACGGCCTTGAATTATATAACCGCAGTTATCTATTTACACAAACTTAAGCTAGAGAGTGCCTGGATTCATATTCGTAGTTGCAAATCTAGACACCTTACGACTG